>CM076574.1:1319551732-1320074102 GCA_034641835.2 Pinus albicaulis | reverse complement strand
GAAATGCCCACAAAGGAAAAATCAGGAGGGAAACGGCAACTTACCTGGGAAAATCGTGCCAGTCGACCTATCAGAGCCGTTTCTTTCTATTCGCCGAATGTGAAAAATGCGACCTAGCGACCTAGCTTATATAAAGGGGTCACACGTGCGGGCATTTAATGAGGTCGCAAGGTCGCAATTTGAGTGGTTTAGAGAATCCGCGACCATGCGACCTTGCGACCTGGCGACCTAGGGGTTGCGGGGTCGCAAAGTTGCGGGGTCGTAGTTTTCATTAAAAGTTGATCTTTGCGACTTCGCGACCTTGCGACCCTTAGGTCGCGGGGTCACAAGGTCGCGGGGTCGCAGTTTTCATTAAAATTTTAGCTTTGCGACTCTATGACCTTGCGACCTTGCGACCCTTAGGTCACGGGGTCGCAATTTTCTGAAAAAAAAAAAGAGTTTTGCGACTTTGCGACTTAGCCTTATGGATTTTTTTTTTTTTTTTTTTTTTTTTACTTGGTTTTTCTCTAAGTTCAAGGGGCTCCAAAAATTTTAAGTGGGATTTTTTGGAGGGTGTTGTAAGGGCTACAAAAAATGGTGACTCACTGGATGAACTCAGAGTCTATGCCAATGGTTAGTCTTGGTGGGGGGAGGGAGGGGTCTTTGCTGGCTGTTTTCCTTTACCTCACGATTGATATTGCCTAGCCTTTTGGCACCTTGCTGGGTTGCTCAATATGCTAGCCTGTTCAGGTGCTGTTTAACCAAAATTCATTCCTTCAGGTCTCCGGACTAGAAGGGTTGGAGAACTCCAGGTGGCTATAGGGTCTTGTACGATTATTTTGTCCTCATCGTGTTGCTCCGCTGCCAGCGAACCTTTCGGTCCCGGCGGAGTCACTGCCTAGGAATCGTGAACGTTGCTCCACTGCCAGCGAGCCTGGTCAGTACCCCGATGGAGTCGTTACATCACCTCGCTGCACAGGAAGCCTTTCTCAATCCTTTACCCTTTATTAATGTGCTATTGCACTTATTTTGAATGTGCCTGAGGCACTTATTTAGATGTGCTCGTGGCACTTATTTGAGATGGAAATTTAGCCTGGGCGGATGAGGGATCCCGACTTATTTTTCTTGCAGAGAGGTTGTTCCTGGTCTGGTATGAGGACTTTGGTTTTTCCCAGATACCCTGTCATAGCATAGAGTACCTCTTTTCCCTTCTGGTCTGGTTACCACTACACTGCATTTTCTTTTGCGGACACCCTCTCAGACTGGCGAGGTAAGCTTCCCGCTTGATGCCTCGAGCTCGGTGATATGCTACCTTTAGGTGCAGAGAAAAAGCAATCTTTTGCCGCCTTTAAGTCTATCAGAAAGGGATTTCCATCAGCATAGAACCTGTTGCAGTGTGCCAATTGCGTGGCTCTAACAAATCCTTCCTCAAAAATTTTATTACTATATTTTATTTTATTTTATTTTATTTATTTATTTATTTTTTTTATTTTTTTTTAAACATGTACGAGAAAAGAAAATATGGTACAAGGATAATATAGCCCTCTAAGGGCAGCTAGGTGAAATAGTGTTTGAGGTCATGCCCATTTACCGGGAGGACCTCGACTCATCCATCAAGGGTTTGGTAACTAAAAAAATGGACCCCAATCTCTCTCATCCTGGAAAGGGCTTGTCCATGTTATCTCTACCTTGGAATGCTTCCCCTTTTCCTCATGAGCTTTGTCCCACTTTAGGACCAGGTCTCCTACCTCAAAAATTTTATTCCCTATGGATTTTCTATCAAACCATCTCTTGATTTGGCTCTGGTGGATGGCGAACTTTTCCCGGGTTTTTTTCCTTTCTTCCTCCAACTTCAGCAAGGTGTCAATTCGAGTCTGTAAGGTAGGTCATGGGGTACCATGACATTCTTGGGACAGCTGAAGGGCAGGGAGAGATAGATGGGGAGGAATAACAACTTCTTTTCCATACACGAGAAAATATGGAGAGGTGCCTAGGGAGGACTTGGGAGTGATACGGTCAGCCCAAAGTGCATTGTGGAGGGCGTTGTGCCAGTTGCGCTGGTGGGACAGTAGAATCTTCTTAATGATACGGATAAAATTCTTATTAGTTGACTCAGCTAATCCATTCTCCTGGGGATAGTAATTTGCAGAATGTTTCAGAAAAATACCATTTTCCAGCGCAAAATCATATAATTTAAAAGATGAAAAATAAGTTACATTATCGAAAACCAAAGAAGTCGAAACGCCAAACCTGGTGATGATGGAATGCGTGAGGAATTCTATTACCTCCTGATCATTGTTTCGGCGTAAAGGTGTTGCTTCGACCCACCTGGTGAAATAATCAGTAGCTGTAAGGATATACCGGTGTTGTTTGGAAGAGTGAGGTGTGATTTCGCCGATTACATCCAAACCCCACTGTTGAAAAGGCTCCTCCACTGCTACTGAGAGTAAGGGGGCGACTGGTCGTGCTTCTAGGTTTGCGAACTTCTGGCACTAGATGCATTTCCGGACATATGCATGTGCATCTCTGAAAACAGTAGGCCAATAATATCCTGCGCGCATTATCTTATGGGTGGTAGTATCTCTGGAATAATGACCTCCAGCTGGTCCATCATGCAACTCGGTCAAGATTTTCTGCGCTTCTTCATGCTCCAAGCAGCGTAACAGGACCCCATCGTAATGTTTCTTGAACAACTTACCCCAGATCAGTTGGTGAGATGCATCTTTGAGTCTTATCGCGCGTTTCTGCCGAGCAGTTAGAGCAGGGTCCATGGTGCCTTGGGCTAGATATCTTGAAATGTATGAATACCAAGAAAGGCTGCTTTTTTGGGGCACATGGTCGCTCTGGTACATGTCGATTTCTTGTTCCCAACATTCCTCTTCACTTCATGGGAACTTGCAGCTTCCGCGGCCATTTGGCATAAGCCCTATCCTTTAACGGTGTGTGCCTGTTTAAAATCTAAATTGTGTTCTTGCAAACACGCCACCCAGTTGCCTCGCCTCTTGCCCAGCTCCTGCTGCACAAAAAGTGAGCGGACAGCTGGGTGTGGAACAAGAACCGTGACATGATTTTTCAAGATGTAGGGCTTAAAATGCTTGACCGCTTTGTAGACCGCATAGGCTTGCTTTTCGATTTCTGGGTAGTTCAACTCAGCTCCTTGTAAACTAGTACTCATGAAAGAAATGGGCCTTTCATCGTTGTTGCCATCTTTCTGCATAAGGACAGCCGCAAGTGAGGAATCTGAAGCAAAACTATATAGGATAAAGCCTTTGCCAAAATCTGGACTTTGGAGGGAAGGAGCTTCAGCTATAGCCTGTTTGATTTTGTCGAAGGACTCCTTTTCCAGCAGGTTCCACTGGAAAATCACATTCTTTTTTATCATTCCCTGCAGTGGCCTAACTATCTGGGCGAAATCCGAAATGAATTTACGGACCAAATTTATTTTCCCCAGGAAAGATTGCATTGCTTTCTTGCTGTTTGGGGGAGGAATCTGAGCAATGGCTTTCGCCCATTCTGGATCAACTACAATGCCTTGCTTGGTTATAATGTGGCCTAGTAAGTTCCCTTCTGCCACAGCGAAAACACTCTTTTTAGGGTTGAGCAAAATCCCGTACCTTCTGCACCTCTCAAATATTTGCTTGAGGTGGCGTAAATGATCGCCCCTGCGTTTTGAAAACACAGTGACATCGTCTAAATAGACCACCACGCTCTGGCCTATCAAACCACGGAAATCTATATCCATGGCTCGTTGGAACGTTGCCCCCGCATTGATCAATCCAAAGGACATGCGCCTGAAAGAAAGGGTCCCCCATTTGGTCTGGAAGGTAGTTTTCAATCTGTCCAGTTCAGCTACCAGCACCTGGTTATAACCAGAGAAGCCATCCAATAGGGAGAAAATTTCAGATCCAGACACAGCTTGCAATATCTGTTCCATGGGTGGCACCAGGTAGTTGTCTTTGTTTGAGGCCCGATTTAGATTAAGGAAATCTATGCACAAATGGATCTCGCCAGACTTCTTTTGTACCGGTACCAAATTTGACACCCACGTGGAGTGACGAACTTTGAAAATAATGCGTGCATCCAAGATTTTCTTAAGTTCTTTCAGAATCATTGGCTCCAAAGCTGGATGCACTTTTCTGAGTTTCTGTTGGAAGGGCTTAATGCCTTCCTTCACGAGTATCACGTGCTGAATGATCCGAGTATCGTATGTACGTAGATCGTCATATGTCCAAGAAAATACGTCTCGATACTTCCGGAATAATTGGGTGAAGGCCCGTGTCTCTTCATCACTACAGTCTTTGCCGAGGTTAACGAACTTTGGGTTCTCATCTGACCCCAAGTTCACTTGGCGATGTGCCAATATGGAACTTTGCACTTTGGTGTTAGGGGGACCGCGGAATCGGCTTTGCAGATCGAAGAGCTTTTCTAATGACACCACCCTCTTGGGCATGGAGTTCTCTTTGCGTTCATCATGCTCTTTCTGCAAAGCATGATCATGCTTCGCCTCGTCTATCGCCGCGTCCTTGAATACTTCAGTATTGAACATAAAGTCCAAGATCTATTGATCATTGTCAAAAACGCGTAGATTAGTAATGTTATCTGGCACAGAGGGTCTATATAAAACTTCAATAGAAAAATCGTCGCTCAAAGGGGTAAATCTAGCAGCAGCATTAGCCAGAGTATCAGCTGTTGCATTGTGCATTCTAAGAACAGATTTAATTCCAAATGCATCAAAAGCAGAAATCAATCGCCATACCTCTTGTTGATATGTCTTTAAATGTGGAGACAAACAGTGAATAGTGTTGCGTACCCGCCGAGTGATAATCTCGAAGTCTCCAATAACTTGTCGGCATTTTACCTTTAAATCCATTGCTTTCTTAAGTCCGAGGATTAAAGCCTCGTATTCAGCAGTGTTGTTGGTGCACTGGAACTCTAGCCGACATGAGATTAAGAATTTGTTCTTCTGAGGGTCAAGCAGGATGCAGCCCGCACCAGCTCCGTCATGGGTCTTGGAACCGTCATAGTACAAGGTCCACATGTCATTTTCTGGTTCCTTCGGGGTAGTAGGCTGCGAAGGGATTTCAGCTTGGTGTGGGACAGGGGTGGCTTGATCCTCCACGACAAGTGCCAGTTCAGATTGGACCTCGAGGCCTACTGAAGACTGAGGAGATTGGTAACATCCGAATATGGTCTCCAGAAAACACATGCCAAGCTCCTCTTGGGTAAAGCTGATGGGTTCATTAGCGGCATCCAAATCAGTCACGGTGTGTTTCATATATGGTTCTCTGGTTCAAGTTTTGGGCATATTAGAACCAGTTTGCTTCTAACCTTGGCTCAGGATTTGATCTAATTAGAGCCCTTCTTTCTTTTGGAATCTTAGATTTGGATTTTTAGCTTGTTCGAACCTTTATTTTTTCTATCCTAATCTACCTAACTGATAATTCAAGATTAAACTATTTGGAAAATCTATTTCACTAACCTATTAGTAGAAAATTTAAAACTAATTAGTCATGATTAGGCTGTATGACTAACTAGGAGTGTGTTTCTTAGGAGTGGCATTTGAGATTGCACACTTTTAGACTTTGTTTCTCTTTTTTGGTATGGGGCTATACCTTTCTTGTTTTCACATTCTGCCCTCTTTTCTATATTCTATTGTTTTTGTATTTTTATTTTTCTTCAAGACTAAAATCAACAACTAAATAAATACCCAAAACTGAGCTTTATTGACATTCCTATCTAACCTATTCTATGTTGGAATATTTACATCTCTATATAGTACAATAGTGCCAATGTAGCCAGTTGAATAGTGATAAAAATAAATAGAGACACTGGCTACTAGTCAAAGGTAACCACAATACATATTGAATATTAAGCTTTAAAACCAAGGCTGTCACAAAAGGTGATGACATTTCATGCCTTTGGCTCTTGCAAAGGATGCATGCTTGATAACTTGAGCCAGTTGGGACTTCCACACACTCTTCCAAAGGATCAACAAAGAAAAGATGAAGATTCTCTTCTTTTTGGTCCTCCATGGTTTGTAGATTATCTACTTCTAAGACATCAACTTTGAGGACTACATCTTCAACATGTTCCCTGGAACCATCATCATCTTTCACCTGCAAATTAACAAGTAGTGAAATTTCTTCTTCATTCACTGGATCAAGGCAAAGATTCTCTTGAGGAAGACAAACTTCCTCATCTTCATTATTATCTGAACTGTAGGACTCATCATATTTTGTAGTGTTGTCCTCTTGTAGCTCTGAGATATTCTGATTTAATGGGATGAGCTCTGTGAAAAGATCAATGTATTCTTGAACATGGGTTTGTTCTATTTATTCCTCTTTTTCAAGAGAAGGCTCCTTGGTTTCAACCTGCTCAAAAATTTCTTCATTGCTTTCCTCCTCAACCTTTGAGCTGAAAGTCTATTGATTCCCAATCACATGGAAACTATTACTGATGATCTAAAATGAAGCAGAGCAAAGATCCAATGAATCTTCACTCACTTCTAGGCTTTGAAAAATTTCATCATTGTTACAGGTCAAAATACCTCCTCATCAGCTCAGAGGGGAAGACAAATATGGAAGAAGTACAAAGACCTAAATTAAACCTATTTCTGCCAGGGTAACACATATATAGAACAGAACAAGAGCGTTATAACGCAGGCAAGGAATGCATTGGCCGTGTTAGTGGCTAGGGCAACGCTCTGTTTACACTGGAGGGACGCGTTACCCGTGTTTTAAGTTTGAAATGGGAAAAGAGCGCGGAGAAAGATTTGAATCTCCGACTTTCCCTCACAAAGGAGTCAGTGCACAAAGGAAACTGCAGAAGCACCAGTTCATTATTGGTCATTGCCATAGAAGACTGAACTCCAAGAGAGGAAAAAGCATGGAGATCAAGGAAACAACTAAGACTTTTCCATTCCAAACTAGTGGAAAGAGAAGGGCAACAATGGCCTTCTCCCTCTCCTATAAGAAGGAGCTGAAGGCTCTTAATTGAAGGTCGAAGGATTGCTCAAAAGTTCTTGTATACTTGTGGAATAGAGAATAGTGTGACATTGTGAAGGCCAATAGTCAAAGAGGCTCCTAGAGAGTTTGTTGGCTTGGACTTCTTCACTTGATAGAGAAGAGAGATTGGGAGACTGAGGAGGGCTTGGTACAACCGATGGTTGTAATCCTCCTTATTTCAAAATCAATAGAACTATGTTCGTTTTGTCCATTCGATGCTTAATGTTATATTGTTGTTTCAATATTTGTTTAGTATGATATGAATGGCTCAGATGTGTATAATCTAGATGTTTATTGTTGATTTAATTGTTAGAATACTTGTTATATTAGAAGCTACGCGGGTGCTTTGACTGATTGCAGGTCTCAGATTTGGAGCCGACGAAGAAGGACTCTTACTTTGCTGCTCAGCGTTCTCCAAGAGATTCCAAGACCGTCAAAGAGGTAATTCTCTATTGTATTCCTTCAAGTTATTTCAAGCTAATATGAACATGCTCATGCCATCTTTGTGAACATCATAGCTAATCTTACTATTTTCCTCGGGCACCGGAAAGCCCTGAGAGGGATATACGAAAACTAACCACCCAAGCAGTTTACCCTAAAGCAGAATTGGCGACTCCGCTGGGGACTTTCCCCATAGTTTCCGGACTATTTCTTCCTTCATTTCTTCTCTCCTTTGTTCAGTATCCTTCCGACCATTTTTTGATGCCCAGTAGACATACCAAACGCTTGCAGAGTTCAATCCTGTTCCTGTCTAGCCAACTGAAGAGCTTTTCCCTGGTTAACGCGACCTATGCAGTTCATCCAGTGCGTTATAACGTGGTCTAGGCTTAAATACAGTGCGTTATAACGCTATATTTTCTCACAGACAGAGCGTTACTCAGCCAAAAACCCTACTGTTCACTACTGTGACTGTGTTTTAGCTGTAGAGTTTTTTGGCCACCAGTACCTTTCACAGACTGAATCCCTGTGCTTGTCTGCTAAAGCTGGCATTGAGTATTTGTTTCTCTTATTTAGTTAGTGTGCATCACAGACAGAGCGTTACCCAGCCAAAAACCCTGATGTTCACTACTGTGACTGTGTTTTAGCTGTTGAGTTTTTTGGCCACCAGTACCTTTTACAGACTGAATCCCTGTGCTTGTCTGCTAAAGTTGGCATTGATTATTTGTTTCTCTTATTTAGTTAGTGTGCAAAGCATTTACTTTTTAAAAAGAGAATTTTTTTTTTTATTTTTCTGCATTTAAGTTGAGTTTATTCTGAAAGTTTGTTTCACAGACTGTTAAAAGAGGTAGATAGAAGTCTGAATCTTGAAAGTTGAGCTGTGTAATTTACATGTTGGTGCATGGATGATTGAAAAATAAACCTCTCCTTGTAGAAACATTGTTCATTGAAGTTAATATTTAGAGCATGTTTTGCATGGTTTATTGAGTCAAGAGTCTCACTATACTTCATACGTCCATTTCCCCTCCGCAAGACTAATAACAAAGTACACTAAAAACAAAGTGATAATAAAATCAATCTAATAACTCTTTTTGAGCTCACACAAACAGTAGTTCAGGCTAGGATCTTGGGTTAGGAAAGTGAGAAAACTACCCAAGATCTCAAAACTTGAAAACTAGAGTCATTAACGAGTGAAATCCTGCTGCACTCACATTATCGGGACCGTTCCTTTACCGGAGCTCAGCGCGAGACAACACTTTGGTGCACTAGAAGGTAGCCCGCCTTCGACTGCATCCTGTGGGTGTGTTATATATTGGGGTTCCCTTCGGGGATGTCGAAACTAGATCGGGGATCTAGGTATTCTGCCCATATAGCACACTATCCTTGACCGTGGACCCCCCTGATGATGTCTGTGATTTGAGGTATCCTTAGTGGCCATACTTTTAGGGACTTACACAAGGTGACTGGGATGGGCTGTCCTGGTACCTGAAACAGACGGACCTACTCTGTCTTCAGTCTTTAGGAGGGTACTTGTCTTCACGAGAGTGCTTACACCTATCGTCTGGGGTTCGGGCGAAGCTCTAGAGTAACCGTAACTGTACTTTCGACCAACCCTCTCTGTATGCTATTGTGAGACTGGATTTCATCACCAGTGAATGGTACTACTCAGACAGGGCACCCTATACTGGCTGCTTGTTGATTGATTTTAGAGAGTATTTTTTCTTTTTAGTAAGTGTGTGGTTACTGTCACTTGAGACTTCATAATATATCACATTTTAAATAAAATTTGTTAAAATTAAACCGGTCACCGTGGCGTCCCCTGACCCACGTCGTCTGTCTCGACGACAGCAAGGTCTACCTCCTCTCGCTTTAGAGGAAAGATTGAACCTTGGTGAACCCGGTCCTTCTACAGAAGAGCAGTCTCCTCTGACTAATCTGGATTATCACATAGACCCTTATCAGCCGGAACTCCCGGAGGACCCTTTCACTGAAGGCATTGTACCTAATTACAATCCTCCGCTCACTGATCCGTTAGGACCTATGATAATCCAGATTCCACCGTGCCAAGATATGTATGCGGCAACACCAACATCTATTTCTCCACCGGTACCCACAGGGTCGATACCAATGGCAACCATTCCTAGTTCGCCATCATCCTCCCCGCCGGTGGTCAGTTCTATGCCATTACTGGGTAACCCCAGTAGTCAACATATGCCTACCCCCAACCCTATGGTCAACACAACTATCAGTATTTTACCGAACCCTTCGACATCTACTCCTACCGTGACCACGTTGGGGACCACGGTAGCTCCTCCCACGAGCACGACTACTTCGGTGCCCTTTAACAACCCTTTCGGTTGGAACCCTCTGTTGAGTTCAAACCCCCTGGCCATTATACTAGGGGGCAGTGTTATCAGTACGTAGGTAGCAGGGAATATTTCTCTTCCTATGCAATCCTTAGGACAAATGGGACAACCCATTGTAAATACTATCCCCTCAAGTGGTTCAAACATAGGTGTAGGATCTATACCGTTGCCAAATTATGCAAGTACTAGTATGCCTCCGGGAAACTCTATTGCATCCATTTGGACCAACCAACCCCAACCTCCATCTGGAGTGGGAGGGCACTTTTACGCTGGGGGCAACCAACCATTTGCCCCTCAATACACTATGCCCTATGGACAGCAACCGTATGTTCCTACTCCTCCACCCATGGGAGGTTTTTATCAAAGTCCCACTTACTCTTCTGGTAACACATGGATGGGGGGACCCTATGGTCCAAGTAGTCAGCCCATACTGCCTTGGTTAGACTCGGGGGAAAATCCACAATTTCCTTTCTTGGCAGCTTTGGACATACCCGACATCCATAAGCTGACAAACGACCCCATCAACCACAACTCGCTTTGGCCTCCTATACCGCATAAGATTCCTTCAGATATCCCGAAGTTCGACGGGAAGCATGGGGACGACCCGGCCGCACACATCACTACCTTCCATTTGTGGTCCATATCCAATTCCATGGTAGATGATAGTGTCCGACTTCGACTGTTTTCCTGCACCCTTACAGGAAATGCCGCCAAGTGGTACATTGAATTACCACGTGCCGCCATCAATACGTTTGGCGCTTTAGCGACGGAGTTCTTAAAGAACTTTCAACTACCAATTAGAGTGGAAACCGGCACATAATTGTTAACATCACTACGCCAAGACACCGCCACCCACATCTCCGACCATATTCATGAATGGAGACGTAGGAGGAGGCTTGTCAAAGCGCCAATACCAGACCATCTCTTAGCCAATTGGTTTTGCAAGTCTCTTTTACCCCATATCTCTAAAGACATTGGCCTTTCTGGTGCGGTGACAGAAGATCAATGTATCCGTCGTGCCCAACACCTGGCTTTAATCTATTCACAATCTGGCACGCTTTACGATCTGCTCCCCCATGCCCCTGGTAACCCGAACCCTCCGGCTACTAAGAAAACTAGAGCTCATGCCGATGGTCTCGTTGGCGCGATCTCTGGTGTAGCCACCAATCAGTCTCGGGGGAAAACCTCCCAGCCATCCTCGGCTGCCACCGCCCCCCATAAAACGACTCCTCTCCCTTCCGCTGAGGTAAATTTGGTGCAAACCTCACAAAAACCCAACGGGAAAAAAAGGAAGAATAAGAAGAAAACATCTTCTTCGGAAGAGCAGTCGAATAATCAGAATAACTCTAATCAGAAAAATGCTGCTAATGAAAAAGGAAAGGATAAACCCATGAGATTTCCTTGTAAAATCTGTGCGGAGGACCACTTGACATACAAATGTTCTCGGTTGCAGGAATGCACTGATTTTATTGCTAACAAGGATTCTGGGAGAACACCTGTCGTTCTTCAAAATCCTTTCCCCAATCAACAACAGCAACATCAACATATGGTTGACAACCCGCCACAACCCCATCAACGGGGCAATGGTGGTTCGTATCCTTCCGGCGAAGGACCATCTGCCATTTATGGCATCGAGAGTATTGACCTTCAAACTCGCGCCAAGCTTTATGGAACTCCTACCATAGATGCTCAGGAACCTGGAACTAGTTCCAATCCGTCGCCGCCCAACGATTTGCATATCGAAAGGCCTACTGTTGAACCTGTAATTCGTCCCCCTAAAGGGACACTTCGATGCACGACTCATAATACCTCTGCATGTGCAGCCCAAAACTACAATATTGTAGAATATTTGGCGCAGGCACCGTCGGCTATGTCTGCACTTGAAGTATTACAAACCTGTCCAGCACAAAGGAAAGCCTTGCTTTCGGCCATTGGTGGAATAGATCCCCAGGATTCCATGCTAGTAGTCTTTGATATGGAAAAGGCTAAACCTCTCCTCTCACATCAACTTGCATTCCAGGTGCAGGTTGTGTCGAAAGGGAGACCCATCCATCGCACTGTCATAGACGAAGGTGCTTTGACCTGCGTTATGTCACAAGCTTGCTGGCTGAATTTAGGTTCTCCTACTCTAACCCCGCCATCGAATTCCCTTAAAGCTTTCGATGGCCACACGTTCCTACCCAAAGGATACCTTGCTAGCTTTCCCATCACTTTGAGTGGGAAAACGGTAAACGTGGACATTGAAGTCGTAGAGCGTCATCTCAACTATAATCTATTGCTCAGTCGTAGTTGGTCTTATGCTATGACCGCCATCGTGTCTTCGGTCTTCCGACTAATCCTATTTCCATTGGATGGGAAAATAGTCACGGTCGATCAGCTATCCACTTTACGAAGTAGCTCTGTACCCTTAATAGGAGGTGTCCTTGACTCTTACGTTAGTATCGGTACCGGTCTTCTGAAGGCATCTTCCCTACTGGGTTGTTTTCCTCTACCGCCGCCTCAGATCCCAAACACGGTTGCAATGATATCCACCTTTTCGGATGGCTCTATCGACCCATGGATCATTCCGGCGCCTTCAGATATTGATTCCTATGGAGATCAGATGCCGCTTTTGCCGGTTGAGTTGGCTTACCAAGCCATCCAAGTCGCATCTGAACCCTCCACTGATATGGTTTCGACCACAGGTACGATCCTCTCTCCCATCACGGTTCTCTCTAAAGGATCTCCTCAATGAAGTCTGGCCATATACGAAGCTATTCGAGATCATGTCATTAGAAGAACGACCTTGGGAGAGTTCCACCATCGCGCTTTCGATGACTAATTCGGAGGCGATAAAACCGAAATCCCGTCTCCGACCAACTCGAGATAGTTCCTCTTATACGACCGTTCACACTATCGATTCAAGGGAACATGGGTAATCTTCCAAGACACGCTTCATTGATATCTCGGTCAAGACAAATATCATGGAAAATATTCCGTATTGTTTTTCAAATACCATACCTTTCAACTTGCTTTCTACTCGAGTGCGCACTTCCTCCAACAGTGCAACCATCGCTTAAATTGGTCGTTGAACTCCCGCTCGGCACCACCGCTTACTGTGAAGAGCGCTTTGCTCGCCGACATCAAACTCGTCGAGACGCTACACTAGCACCTCGGGCCTACCACGCCGAGTTAAAGCTCAATACGACAAATCGTCAAGCTCGGTTCTTCCAAGAGGGCACCTTGTTCTACTATAATAAAAAACACGACCTCTCGGGGGCACGAACACCCAACATTGTGGCTCGGTCCTTACATCATTACTAAAGCCCTCTCAAAAGGAGCTTACGAACTACAGACCGTAATGGAATTCCACTGAGAGCATTCCCGCAACGGCTCTATCTCGACTATTTCTACTAGTTTTGCACTAGGCATATGCTTTGTAATTTTATGTATAAAAGTTTTGCCTATTTTTATTTTGATGCTTCCGGATTATTTGTTTGGTTTAAAGTGTTTTTCTCATGTAATATGCTTTCGCACACATGTCATCACACTCGTTATCATACGTTGGGTATGCGGACGGTGCTAGTCATCACACTAGACACATTGCTTCAGCTCTTCTGTTCTCTATACCCCGAGTCGACCTTCTTGGTTCCGGGGGATCTTCTCTGCAACGCCACCAACAATGTGGCTTCAGCACATGTCGTTGATCCAACCTCACGGAGCGCATCTCGTGACATCTCCGATTTCAGGGTCGTGTTAGATTCTAACTCACTCATTGCGCCTAAACAATCATTACCGTGTCCGCCACCCCGTGTTGTTACGTTATTTTTTACGAGTGCGACTTTTAGAGCGTCAATTTCAAACAATCACATTTGAGCACGTTCCTAGGGAATTTAATGCATTAGCTGATTCTTTAGCAAATTATGTGTTAGATTGGCATTTGTCACATTTATTGTAAAAGATTTACTCATGAGTACATATATTTTTATCACATCACAAAACACATAAAAATTTAAAAACACAAAATCACCAAAAAATATATATATATAGATATATGTGTCATGACCAAGCATACGTAAACATCAAAAAAGAAAAAATCTCCCAAAACTTGGGGTGTTTTACAAAATTTGGCCCTACCAAGCCATGCTCTCGACACTAATACATCTACTCCAAACAAGCCTAAGCCTCGATGCTCATAATAGCATACAATCGCTTAGCTATCCTCCTCGTAGGAACCAGTATCTCTCTCGCACACCCACGTATGCCGCCGCAGTAAGAAATGGAACCTCCCGCATAGGAAGCGGTGGTATACCCATACTGCACTTCTCCAAAGTTCCCCGGAGAGTTCATGTAAAACTGGGTATCATCGTCGCCGCTTCCGCTCCCTGTGTGCGCTCACGGGCGGTAGTCGCAATCCCGGCCGTACAGCGAGGGCCCCACTGACTGACGGTGCCAAGACTATGTCAAGCAAGCAAAAGTTTCATGTCAAAACTTAATTTTCACCCCCTCTTCAAAAATAAAAATATTACATAAACATTCAAAATCTAAAAACAAAAACTTCTTTGAAAAAACCGATCATTTTTTCTTACCATCGGCCCCCACTGGTGCCGTGGGTAGGACTAGCTCGGAATCGCTCGTGAAGTTCATCCGCATAGGGATAGTCCCCAATCATGATGATTCAGAGTCCAAATAACCAAAAATCCCTCTATTAAACAAAGGACTCGACGGGACCCTCTCCCAAATTGCGTGGAAGCAAAGTGGCCCACCTGAGCCCGCCTCGCCACGCGGGACCCAACGACGTCAGATCCCGGGCCCACGCGGGTATCCTGGCTTCCGCATTAAAGAAACAACTGTACCATACCCAAACTCTCTTTGAGTACGGGTCTTGCATGCGTAAGCTCTCGCTGACCCGACGGATTACCCACGTCACACCACGAAAACTTGAGGCTACATACAATCCAAGGCTAAGAGCATCCGGGCCTTGGTCGCCACATGCCGAATCTGGCACCTACCAAGCGAACAATCATCCATAGAATAGACCTCAAGGGTCTCAAAGTCACTCCGGTACAGTGGTATCCGGTTACTCACACCTCTAGGTGCCACGTATGCATGCAGATGGATCAAATCAAGAGGGAACGAGGGTCAACTCGGACCCCGTCAAATTGGGCCTCGCCCACGACATGACAAGCCGCAAAAAGTAAACATCATCTTTTTCGATGGCAAGATCGTTGCCACCAATCCAAAAGACATGATGCCTCTGTCCCACTACCGATCAGCCACCTCAAGAGGTCCCCCCGACTCCCTCATCGCCCCAATGGGCATACTTAAGCAATCCACACTCCCAGAGCCATTAAACTTGCTCGCATCCGTCACCATCTTCAGTTTTTCCCGCGTCATGCTATCTCGCTGCATATGATTAACAGTCGAACGCCCTCGCAAATGAAACATTTCCAACCGATTAAAATTTTCTTGACCACTAAAAAATGAAAAAATTGAATTGTTAGAGTATGTTGCGCTAACGCGGAGATAATACAGTACTGCAGCGTTCACGCGTACTTCCCCCACGGGGTTATGCGTTTAACGCGGCCGTTGTACTCCGACTTGTTAGGCGCAAATATTTTTCTAGGCCTCAAAATTTCCTAATTTTGAACCAAGAAAAATCAAAAAATTGGCAATTAAATGATAATAAGAGGTTCTAGTTTCACTGGATTCATAATAGAAAACTGCGTTCTGGATCGACCGTAATCATCAACAAAGTTTTCACCCTTTTCCACCCGCAGCTTCTTCACAAAGATCGAAATAGTGAAAATGAATGTCTTCCCGACCTTCTTATAGCAAATTCTGGGCATGACTTTTAAGTTAGTCGGCAAAGTCGTGATTCCTCGCCGTACACATGTCGCAACTCTTGGAGATTTGGTACCGATGATTCTAATAAGGGATCAAGATTTATGAGTAGACACACTCATGTTTTATCGAGCATCTTTTTATGGTATTTTTCTGCTCGTTAATCCCAAAAACCTCGAGTTCTCTTCTTCGGGCTCGTTAAACTTATACTCTAAGTTGGCATCGAGCGTTCTTTTTGTGGTCTTTTCTCGCCGTTAATCCGAAACCTAGAGTTTTCTTCTTCGTACTCAAGTTAAAACCATGGAGAAGTACTCGAGCATTCTTTTTAGGGAATCTTTTTCTCGCTCATAAAACCGAAAAAACTCAGGTCACCTTTGTCAAAGCCTCAGAACCATCGAGACAAAGAACAAGGAGCCATTATTTTCCTCTTTTTCAAAGCTCTTAAACAAAAAAAGTAAATCGAGTTTTCTCCGCGTGACTCGTTAAAAATTTCACGCGAGGTACGTAGCTTTTTGTTGACTCGTTGTACCCCACAAAGAATATTGAGTTTGGTTTCGCTCTCGTACTCATAACAAAATGAGGTAGATGTCCATTGAACATAGATTTCTACTCTTCCGGACTGATGGACTAACTAACGGAAAATGAACTGCTTTGCCATTTATTACCCTTTCCATGCCCGGTTATCAAGACATGACAAAGGCCCCCAATGGTCGCTTCTTTACGACATTTTTCGACTCCCTAAACATGAAAAATTCACCGAGTTTTCTCGTCCGGGACTCGTTAAACCCAATCGACAGACATGGAGTTGTCTTTTATGACATTTCTTTAGACTCTCTAAACATGAAAAATTCACCGAGTTTGCTCATATGGACTCAAGTAATCTAATCGATGGGGCACGTAATTGTCTTTCCCGACATTTTTCAGACTCTCTAAACATGAAAAATTGACGAGTTTACTCGTCTGACCGTTAAACTTAATCGATGGGGAAAAATTTGAACAAAATGGATACTACCTCTCGTTACATTTTCAAAAAGGTCGATTTGGCGGCTGAAATTTTGAACATGGCACTTCCCGTAAAATCCTTTTCGCAGCTAGCCGAACCCTACCATCTATGAGTATTAGCCTTCATTTCCTGCTGTCCCCACAGACCGGTAAAATCCTAACACACTCTTTGGTGTTCAACACGCTCTGCCTACCTAGTACCTCGCTAGAGTGCCTTCTATTGTCTCGCAGATATCGCTACCCATCGCCTCGTTATCAACCAAACCGTTCATTGGTGCCGTAAATTATTTGTCGTCCGACGTTCGCCTACTCTTCTCATTCTAAATCATAAAAAAAATCAGTTGGTTTCCGTTTTGTGTTGATCGATGTAGACGCCGTTGCTCCTTTAATGTATCACTTCCTATCGACTTCAACACCTTATCTGTGAAGTTGATCCAGAACACATCGCATCGCACACTTGCGTATACCAAGTGTAGTCTTGTGTTTGATCAAGGGTCTTCATCATTGGCTCTTGGTTGAATGATTCTATGAGTGTTCGACTTCAACTCCTTTTATTCACACTCGCTAGATTGTACTAGGCATCTTAGGGACCATCATCATTATCGGTGGCCACCTTCGCCGTCCGTTAACAGCTTTCATTATTGACTCAGACTCCATTAATTCCTCACATGTTCGACGACAACTCCCCATTCACATGTTGAGAAATATGCGCTTTAAGTGAATCGGCGGTCAAGACCTTGGGGCAAAGCACACACCATTAAAGTTGTGTTCTTCCCAAGTCAAAGGAGACAGCTTTATGGAGACAGTCTTCTTCAACCCTCGATCTTTTTATGACAGACACTTCCACATTGTGCCTATTGGTGACAGATTCTTCATATCTCTTATTCTAGATAAATCATGTTGTTTGAGTTACCGAGCATGGGACATGCCCAACTCAGGCAAATACTATATTTTTCTGATATATGTTGTTGTTTCAGGTTTTCCTCGCCTTTTCAATCTCTCTCTACAAATTATAAAGTATTTCGGCCATCGTCTCGTCTCCGACTCCACACTTTAGGGGGGCATCTCACATAGTCAAAATACCCCCTCATCACCAACAGGGGAAGACAACATGGAAGAAGTACAAAGACCTAAATTAAACCTATTTTTGCCAGGTAACGCATATATAATTGTAATGTGAGCTATACCAGTAAGAAATACATTGGCCGCGTTAGTGGCTAGGGAAACATCATTTACACTGAGGGATCACATCTATGTTTTAAGTTTGAATTGGGAAAAGAGGGCGAGAAAAGATTTGAATTTCCAACTTTCCTCACAAAGGAGTCGTTGCACAAAGGAAATCGCAGAAGCAATCAGCTCATTATTGGTCATTGCCATAGAAGACTCGAACTCCAAGAGAGGCAAAAGCATGGAGATCAAGGAAACATCTAAGCCTTTTCCATTCCAAACTAGTGGAAAGAGAAGGGCAACAATGGCCTTCTCCCTCTCCTATAAGAAGGGAGCTGGAAGGCTCTAATTGGAGGCTCAAGGATTGCTCAAAGTTCTTACATACTTGTGGAATAGAGAATAGTGTGACATTGTGAAGGCCAAGAGTCAAAGAGGCTCCTTGAGAGTTTGTTGCCCTGGGACTTCTTCACTTGATAGAGAAGAGAGATTGGGAGACTACAGGGGGGCTTGGTACAACCGATGGTTGTAATCCTCCTTCTTTCAAAATCAATAGAACTATGTTCGCTTTGTCCATTCGATGCTTAATGTTATATTGTTGTTTCAATATTTGTTTATATGATATGAATGGCCCGATGTGTATAATCTAGATGTTTATTGTTGATTTAATTGATAGAATACTTGTTATATTAGAAGTTACGCGGGTGCTTTGACCGATTGTAGGTCTCGTACGTGGAGCTTCTGGGCGTAAAAAGGACTCTTACTTTGTCAAGCCAAATAAGCCTCCAAGAGATTCCAAGACCGTCAAAGAGGTAATTCTCTATTATATTCATTCGGTTATTTCAAGCTAATATGAACATGCTCCCCGCCATCTTAAACAACATAGCTAATCTACCGTCTCGCCTCGGGCACCGAAAAGCCCTAAGAGGGATATACGAAACCAAACTCACCCAAGAAGTTTACCCTAAAGCAACTACTTCGATCATAAACAGTCTCAGACCGGCCTCATTACTTCTTTGAAGTGACCGATTTTCATCCCATAACCGCTAATGATGGTCCTACAAGGCTAACTTTTGATTGGGAAGCATCATCACTAGATAGATTAAAGTTAGGAAAATCATAAATATAAGTAATACTACCAATCAAACATACTTGGTTATCAACAGTCTTTCTTTTATTCTGATCTACAAAAGGACTTTATAAATCTCGCACAACAAAGTTCTCTATGAATGATCAAGAGTACTTGTTTTTGTAAAGAGTTTCGCAGACCGAATCGTTTATTAATAGTCTGGATCTATTTCTTTTGGGTCAAAGGGGAAGATGTTTATATATTTCTTTGAACATGGATTACAAATGGGCTTTTGCCTCTCGTGAAGACCGATTTTGAGGCCGGATGTTTTCTTGAGCCTCGCCTCTAAGGGATGATGAATCATTATCTCGAGTTTTTAAGGATAATTTGAAGAATGTTCTTTACTTCTTGAATGATTTCTTCCTCAACTGATTCATCTATGTTCTTAAAATTTTTCAATAGGATATTAAACTCATGAATGGCCATTAAAAGATCTTCAGATGGATTTCTTCCAAATCCTCATCATTGTCTATAATGTGTTGGGTGATGTTTTCAGGATGGATCATAATGTATTCCACCCCATGATAATGATGTAGTGTTTCCTTCATAGTTCTCATAAAACACATATTCAAGGTCCTTTAAAGAAAATTGAAACTACCATATCTCAACCATTCATACCAATCCCTAGCTTTTCCTTCTATCAACTAACATGAACATTTTCATTAAAGCAATCTTCATGCCATTCAAGTTTCAACCTCCATACATGTATATGAAATTTGATGAGATGTAAGAGAGGGTCCTCAAATCACCTAAAAATGTGAAGGTTATCATCCCAATTTACCTAGGGCATCTTATGTGGAAACCCAGGGATATGATCTCTACTCATTGGGGCATATCTTCGTTGTATTTCTGGAATCATGTTTTTTAACCGTAAAAGGTCACCGTATCTCGTTCAATCGGGGCCTCAGTGGTCTTCTACCAACGGAGTCATTTGGTCCTTTTTAAGAGTTGTGGAGTTGCTGTGTGGATGATTTAAACTTTGTTGTTCACCAACAAGATGATTGGGTTTGCTCAATGCATTCCTCTAAGGGAGTCTTATTAGATTGAAAGGTTATAGGCCTACCGGAGGCCAATGGAGTCACCAGTGGAAATTTTTAGCTCTTTGGAGGTAAAATTTTTTATGGTCCACCACCATGTACCAATCTAAAATGTTTTGGGTCTTCCAAGGTCTTAAAGATGTATAAACGTAATTGGTCTAAGTCCCCAATGAGTCACTTAAATGTTAGCCCCGTAATTTCAACAAATTGGCAAGACTAAAGCTATAGGGGAACATTTGAACCACTTTGGGATTCTAGGATCTAGCCTTCCCCGAATCCGTGAGAGGGGTCTCTCTAATAAGTGGAAATATTGATTTATCTTTAAGGCTTTTGAAATGATATTAGGCTAGTTATGAAGAAGAAGGTTTTGTTTGTTTTGGTTGGGCAAATATATGTGAAGGTGAAGGGAAGTCTAAATGAAGGGTGAAAGTTTCATGCAAGTGAAAGAATGATTCAAATTAAGAAGATATGTTAGAAATGTACTCTTCATCCATTGGGCTATGGAGTCATAATGATTTAATTGAAACAAAGAAGGTTCAAGAGTGGTCCATGGGGCAAGTCATCTATGTCTAAGGATCTCTTTAAGTTGATTTTATGGAATGATAACAATAAGCAATGAAGATCAAACAGATGAAGAACAAAGGACAAATTTTCAAGATCGTGTAAGTACTTTGAAACTATCCTATTGGGAATGCAATTTGAGAAAATCATAAAAAGAATCTAAGATCAAGTAAGTACTTTGAAACTAGCCTGCTTTCAGCCACTTTCAATAGAAAACATTTAAAACAAAAAAATACAATAGCTTAAGATCAAGTAAGGACTTTGGTCCTATCCTTGCCGCATATTCAAAGGGAAACATTTCAAAGTAGTCGTTGGAGAAGAGACTAGAGGATAGGGCTAACCATAGACTTCACTAGCTTGACCTTAATTAGCAAACTTTTAAGACAAACACTTAAGATAAACAAAGAATAGTCTAAGATTAGGTAAGGACTTTGAACCTAGCCTCGATTTCAACATACTCTTAGGGAAACTTTCGTGACAACCTTGGAGATAAAACTAGAGGATAGAGCTAACCATAGACTTCCCTAGTTCAACTCTACTTAGCATAAACCGAAAATAACATTCAAGAACAATGTTTGAAGTTTAGACAAGAATATGGGAACACCAACATTCCTTAACTACTTGGACTGTATTAAATCATTCTCAAATACACAATTTGGAGGAAAACAAAAGATAAAGCTTATCGCTGAGAGTAGGGTACTTGTAAGAGTAAATCCTAACTCTAGTATTTGTTGTTCTTTATAAGAGAAAGTGGATAGAATGGAAACAAAAAGAAAATAACAATTGCACAAGAAACACATCACTGCTCACATAAAGGATCCCATAAACCACTGTATTTGAATGCTTCAAACTAGTTACAATCATCAAGTCCAAAGGCGTCTCTACAAATACCAAACTTCTCATCTCAACTTAGGTATCTTCCATTACAAATAGAGCTTGCTGCTGGGCTTCGTAAAACTATCATGCATCGATATTCGTAGACCAACCCATATCTCATTCTAAGTATTTATAGAAGAAATGAGGAGGTGGGATGAGAGAAAAAGATATCTAGGCCCAATTCATATAGTTTAATGCTTCGAACTTTGAGGGGCTCAATGGAGAAGATTTCGATATTTCCATTAATGAGTTCCGATTAAGTATTTGTTCTTCTTATGGGATTTGTTGACTTTAGAACTCTTCAGTAGGGTTTGAAATAACTCGTCGCTAAAACAAAATATCACCGATAAGGAAATAACTATGCCTTTTTTTGATAGCTTTGACCGGCAGGCTTTTGGTAGCCGGAGGATTTAATTCACCTCTCGATGTGGCAAGTGGAGGCTACTTCGCATCGATAGATCTCGATTGTTTTTCTCTAAAGCACCGTTAATTTGTTTTGTCCTGTTATAGGCCTAATTAGGCCTCCACTTCATCTTCTCGGGTCTTCAACTAAATGGATTAGGCTGATAGTCAAATTATTACCGTAATCCCTCAAAACCGTGTTTAGAATCATTAAACATTCATTCTACTTTGATTGCTAGTGTCCCGTGATTTGGCCGATTGGCTAGCCAAATGACGATGTAACATCAAACCAAGTTTAGAGCCCAGACCCAGTCTTCCCCGACTCAGAGTGGCCTTCTATAAGTGTAAAAGATGTCGGTGTGTTTACTTGCGATGTTCTCGATATTAGGCTAGTTATGAAGTGTGTTTTTGGTTTTTTAGCTTTAAGTTTGCGAGGGATGAAACCGATCAAATACATAAATCGGATAACAAGATGTGGATAAATTGGGCTATGGGGTCAAACAGATCAAGGAAGCTATGAAGTGATGATGTAAAGTCACGTAGGGCCGATTTGATTCACTTAGAAGGATCTTTGGGCAAAATGGATTAAGGTGGACAATAAGTCAATAGAAAGACAAGGGATTTGAGGTAACTAGTTAATACAGTATATGAACATGTAATAGCAAGCTATTAATCATGCTGGTATAACTATAAGCTAATTAATACATAGAAATCAAACATTCCACCCATACATAGAGGTATAAGACCCTAACTTCGGGAAATAGCTAATGCACTCGTGAAAAACACATGAGACAAACTAACAACTCATAAACTATGCCGAACGCCTAAACATAGTCTCTAAGTCATTGGGCACTTCGACAAATAAGTTTTCATAAATGAAAGGTCGATCGACCAGTCTTGGTTCAACAAAATGATCAAAAATCGGCCAAAGAGAAAGTTTTATGGACAGAATATGAGCAAATTGATAGGTAGGTAGGGCAAACCATACATCCTACTCAACATACAGGTAGCACTCTATGAATAAACTTAGCAACAATACCTTAGGTTACTAAAGAGCAGGCCTAAGAATTCTTTAGCATAACTAAGGGAAGAACATCAAGCTATGAGATTCAGTGGATTTTGAGGTGCCTCCATGGGCATATCTCAAAATCAATCTTTACCGATCTATAGCAGCAAGAAAATATGAATTATGAGTGAAAACTAGAAGACAAAACACATTAAGAAGCACTATACCATTCTACCATGTCAAGGAATCCATCAACAATCCTTCATCATTCCTCAAAGCATCCAAGAGGCAATCCAAAAATCATAACTCAAGTGTATTCTTCAAAGCTCATATGAACAATGTATTAATTCTTCTCTCAAGTTCACCTCTTGATTTACAATGAGAACCATGGAATAAATAGGCTTGAGGGAGGAAACCTCATGGAGCAACTAGCCATCTCCATTGGCCAAGTCAAAATATCTAAAATTGTCCTCGAGGCTTCTGCAAAGCCCAAGGCACAAAATATCCCATAAAATATCTAAAAAACTTCTAAAACGGAAATTATATTGATTTTTTGCTATTATTTCCCAATGATAAAAATAGCTAACGCACATTTGGGAAAAGCAGATTTTTGAGCTCAAAATTACAAAATACTTCATATTTATGCCCTCGAAAAAGGGTCTCCAATGCTGAAGGCAAATGGAAGCCTTCCCGGTGTCGAAATGAGGCTCATGATGGCTCGTTGGAAAGCTCTCTGTCTTCTTTTCCGACGCAAGTGAAATCACCTAAATCTGATCTCTAAGTCCTCAAAACTGTACCCCGTGTGCAAAAACCCGTAAAATAGCAAGATCGCCGATATGGCGTAATGTGCAATGAGGTCGTTGCCAATTTGAGGGGGCGAATGATCTTCAAATGCCCTGAAAATCGCTGAGATGCCTGCGGAATTATGGCATCCATTGGTATCGCCCTCCTCTCTTGACGACTCATCAAACTAAAATGGCAAATTTATGAGTTTTTGGCCAAAAACCCAAAAAGGCTAAAAAACAAAAAGTTTCCGAACAAAGCTCAAAATTACACAAAGGACCTCAAGGGTCCATAGAAACATGATCTCGAAGCTGAAGCCAAAAATATCAAGGGCTGATATGCTTTTTTCTTCCCCTTCCGTGCTAGGCGCTTCTCCTTTGACCTCTTCACTTTTCTCAGGCTTCTCTCTTTGGCTGCGCGGCAAACTGACAATTTTTAGAAGGGGGTGTGTCCTCTTCCTCTCGCAACCAAGATCCCCGTTTTCCTCTCAAGTTTCGTCTTCCAAATGCTGGTTAGCCCTCTCAAGCCATGCTTTCTTATTTTCCCTAATTTCGGGCTTCAAAGAGGGCAAGGAGAGGAAAGGTTTCAAAATGAGCTGTCTTTCCGCTTCTCTGCCGGCGTCTTCTAAGCCCGATGGTCCTAGGCCTCTTTCGCCAGGGTCGGTCTTCCTCCTCTTCATCATCAAACTCGCCAATGAGCTCTTCTAATTTTACTTGTGCCTTTTCCCGCCTCTTTCTTGTACTGACCGCCTCTTGCCTCGTGAATGGTTGCATGATACTTCATTTGTTTGTTTTCAACCTCCAAAGAAGTGGTTGAAATTCTGCCTTTGAAGGTCTTCTCTTGTACTAATTTTCCCTCTTTTGTGAATGAGGAGGTTTTCAAGGATGCGGGTTCTCATATCACCGTCATCGCTGATAGGGATGACACTGATTTGCTCTTATGTTTGGCACTTTCCCCAACTATGCTTTTGCCTTTGAAAGCTAATCGGCGCTTTTTCTCCGAAGTTAAAAGTTGTCCTTGGTCAATTTCCTCTTTAGAACAAGCTTTGATCATTGTCAAGGAGGCAATGGCCTACGTCCTTCCTAACATCTCGTCTGGGCCAGGCTCAAAAGGCGCTTCAATTGTTTTGCCAACTTGTCGCTTCTTCACCGTCTCATTGCTGTCCTCTTCTACTCGCTGTTCACCAACCAGCCGCTCGTTCACTAATCTTCCAACTCGCCGCCGTCCTCAAAATCCGTCGTCACCATCGCTCTTCTTTTTTCTCCTTGTGGTTCACCGCCCCTCTCCTTCTCCCTTTTTTGACTATTCAAAGGTCATCTTGAGTTTTTTAGGGTAGGCCTACTGAGACAAAGGCACTCATGTATGGACAGCGTAGTAGGAGACACATGAACAAAATAGGGACAGAAGTAACCGCATGGCTAATGAATAAATCCCATGAAACCCCTCTTTCTGCACTGTGTGAAAGGATAATTCGATTAAGGAATGATGAAAGAGAGAAGGGATTTGTCGAGGTGGAGCCTTCTTTTTGACAAGATACGCGATTTTCTCTATGCTTTTGGACAAAAAGTATGGAAGGTTTAATTGCTCGTTTCGGTAAAATGCATCAACAAGCGGACATGATAGGCATAAATTTGGTTAAACCTCCTTCACAAGTGAAATATCTCATTATGGCTTATCAGCCGAGACATAACCGGCTGAAGATAGGAAAAAGGAAAATAAAGAAGATGGTTTCCCATGGTCAGCTGATGAAAGGTTTATAATCCTCTAGATCAAGATGCTGTTTAAACCACTTTTCACCATGATACGGATCTGGTAGCCTGGATACATACTCTGGGGAAATTTTGAAATCAAGACCCGCTAATCGGAAGTGTTTGCCCTGAATCTCAAAGCGCACAAATGTGTAAGTGGCGAAAAAACTCTTGACTTCTTCTATCCTCTCGCGTAAAATCAAGATAGCCTATCATGGAAATTGGAAAGCACCGATGGGTGAGCATTGATTTCTTCTATGGAGATAGGCTCATATCTCTTATGTGGACCGGCCTCAGACCAATATTGGGAGGCATTCTGACGAATAAGCTTTGGAAGAGGCAACCTAGCTTTACTCTATGAAAAATGCTCAGCCGGATTGAAAACCGGCCACTATACCGTTTGGATGTATATGACACTGTGGGTTTTTGAATAAAATGCACAATGTTTCTTTGAATAAGCCACCTCTCGCGCTCCTTAAAAAACAACCTTCAACTTTGGATGCACTTCACCTGTGCAAACTTTTTTTAATATGGTACCCCGTGTAAAGATGATACAAAACTCGTGTCAATTTCCCCGTGCACAGCTTTGAAAAACTACTCCGGTGAGTTTGTCGTAGGTCAATCAATCATAGCTACATCCCCGGTTTTCAATATAAAACTCAGAATCATCAACCAACTGGCCCTTTAGAAGTAACCCTATTCACCTTCGTAAAATCTCTCACAACAAATCTTCATGATACAATATGGTTTCGGAAAAGGCACTTGCCAGATGTAAATCAATGCACAAAGGTTTTAGGTAACACGCCTCGCTTGTAGAGTTTAAGAGATCCACCAATACATCTATACTCGCTCCAATGTTTAAATTCTATCAACAAACTTCCATTTCTTTAATGTGGCCGTCACCTTTGGAAACTTCTCGTCAACAAATCTTCAACATAATAGTGCAAGGAAGAGGCGTACCTAGGTTCAAAGGTCAATACTACACCCGTAACTCGTCTCAATATTAAATGAAATCAACAACAACTCTTCCCTTTAGAAAGTGGCTCGCACCTTTGGAAACTCGTTAACAACTCTTCACAAAGAGTGACAAAATACAATGAAAAAGGGAGGTCAAAAGGTGTGCTTCGTGAGAAAATGCCAACAATCACTCGTTTCCTGAAATCTTTGATGTCAACCAACACACCAAAACTCCTTGCTCAAGGAGGCTTTCAACCATTAAAAATCTTACCCCGTATATGTGCCACCCTTCAACAATTTGTATCTTAGCAAACCATCCTACATATGTCTAGACAAAGAAAACACAGTATTAGGCAAAAACCGACAGAGTTTTAGAAAACCGTAGAGCTTTTAGATAGGGGTTATATGAGTTTTCTCTTTTAAAAACAATAAATGGTCCCATATAAGTGCAACCCTCTGCCAGATGAATAACACTTGCCAAATAGTTTTGAACAACATAAAACAATCAACAGCTTTTCCTCGTATTTCGAGGTGGATTTAGTCAGTACGGCAAAATGTATGAAAAATACTTCTTAAGATTCATGAAAACCCTGTGCAGGCCGAGTAGCATTACAAACCTTTAAAACTCCGCGCGAACTCCTTTGACCCAAAGACGTCGTCATACAACAATGTTTGCTCGTCACCACGGTGGTTTTTACAGCTTTGCATACAGCGCTGTCGCGCCAACGTACAGCACGTCGCGCTAACAAAGGAGACAAAGGCAAAAATCGCGCCGTGCGTCGCGCAAACCTGTGCGCGTCGCTTCGTTTCACAACGATGCTCGATCTTGCAAATTGGACCGAAATTGTCGCTTTGGTGCTAGGGAGGCATGGGATCCGTTTCGCTTTTAAATTGAAACTATCTCCTCAACTTCATTCCTTTATATCAATTCAAACAAGTCTTAACTATCTTGAACTTTGGAAATGAATGTTGGTTTTTTGACTCGTTTTTGTTTTAAAAACAAGTGGGCTGTCATTTTAATATATAAAACCCGAATATTGACTCGACTCCAAGCCTTTAAACTTTGACAAATAACCTAAGCACATCTATATTATCTCTCGTTTATTGTTTTTAACAATGTTGGTGCTACCCTTTGCCATATTTCCCTAAATCATAATTCTCCGTTTCTTGAAAAGCGTCTGACTTTTGGGCATGTGACTGCGGTATTTTTTTGATTCCTTCTCAAGGAAACCGCCCTTTTTGACATGGAATATATATATAATCATAATGTTCCCATCTATCATGATGTGTATTTTGAGAGATATTTTACTAAGGGCAATGCATTTTGAAGCATAACCACCACTTTTTACCTATGTAAAAGACCTTGCTCTTCCCTTGCATCTTCCCACCGCATCTTCCGACTAATCGTTCTTCAACCATGTCCAAGGCTTTGGCCATCTCGCTTCATATGGAGGAGGCTCTTCATCGTGTAAGGTATCTCAAGGCTTTTTGACAATTATGTTTGACATGCCTCTTTCTCTCCGAATGTGTGGTAAGTAAACCACTTAAAACACCAATCTTAGCATCTTTGCTTGCAAGCACACTGTTTAAGAAACCCTAATCACAAGACATTGTCTCCCCGCACTATTCTAAGGGTGATCGAGATATTTATCATTTGGCTTGGTCATCTCATGACAGACATTTGTCAAATCATCTTTGTGACTTATGGAGGTTAGTGCATTTGAGAAACCAAGAACTTTCTTTCGCCTAGGTAATGGCATTTGTTGTCGCATTCTGCTCCATTTGATCTTGTGGATAAGCAGTGGTACTTATGATTGGAATTTTTACCAATGACATACCTTTCTTCATTTCAACAATTTCCATGATTTGAAAGCTTCGTGACCCTCCTTTATCAGACTTTTTTCCTAGCATATTTCAAACTCGTTCCTCGTTATGACCATCACTCAAATTCATAAAACCTCGACATATGTTTCACTGCTCAATACAAAGCAAATCCGGGACCTTGCAATCTTCCAAGTCAATATTGGCCGCCCTCGGCTGTGGATGAAGGAGGCGCCCTAACCCTCTCGCTTGTAAATGAAGGAGGCTCGGGGCCTTTGATAACGACTGGGCTTTGCCGAGACAAGGGTATCCCTTCTTCCTGGATTTTCATGCTAGAAAGAGTCAGAAGTCCGTGATGAGTAGCTTTCTGCTTTGGCACATATCTAAAGGGTCAGTTACATTTAGAAGCAATTGCTCCTCTAACTGTAAACTCAAACATTTACTCCATGAGATGAAATATATTTCCCGCCTTTGTAGAAACCATAGAACACTCGTGGAAACCTAATAGTCGCCTTGAGATTGGGTTTTATGCGTTGCCGAGATCTAGGGTGTGAGTGGCGCGACTTAGGGCCGCTTGTCAATTTCATTTGCAAAGTAAGAGGTCGGCCATGGTAGGCCCGTTGCAGATGGAGGCCTTTGGCTTTTTGATGATTGCCAAGGGTGAAATCACTCTAAAGCGCCACTTCCTAACATAGGGGAGACTTTGAAACGTATGTGATTTGCCTTTGCCGATGCATCAAGAAGGTCGAAGCTAGATAGGATTGTGGTATGAGGTTTTGATTTCACATGGGCGAACCGAAAAAGGTAACGGTGAAAAAGTTTTAGGAGGGTTTTTCTGGATGACATATTGACATAAGGAACCGCTCTAGAAAATCCCGCTTGTAGATATAGTCATCACTAACATGTAAAAAATACCGATGGCTACCGCTGGCCCATTTGGGGAGGGCGTTCTCCTCACAGAGGTGTCCAGACCAGATTTTTGGCTTATGAAGACCAAAGGCTCATCCATTACAAAATTTACCCTTCTTTGATGTTATTTCTCTGAAAATGACAAAGATGGTTAACATCAATGATACTTCTACCTACCCCACTATCTTTCCTAATATTTTTCTTCTCTGCTTTGGCGCATTTGAACTAGCAGCCTTTTTGACAATGCATATTTTTCTTTGCAAAGAAACTATCTATTTCTACTTATATCTCACGGAGTTCGTATTTGCCGATGAACTCCTTCATTTCTCTACCTAAACTAGATCGATCACAAGATTAAGCAAATGGACAGATTTCATTCTCTAATCTACAACATGAAATTCAAAAATGATTAAATCAGATTAGGCAAGTCATTTTGTCATGCATTTGTGGCATAAAAGACAAGCTGCACACAAATGTTATTCTCACAAAAGGAAACTAGATAAGCGGGGCTAAGATGTACAATGTGTTTTTCATCCCTCGCTTCTTGTCTGGTTTTTAGGCATGTGGAACCGTAATCTCTCCCTAATCTAAGCTTCCGTGATAAGTCAATCTTACACAATGTTGACTATCTGGCACTCCACTAACTTATCGCCAACAGGTCTTAAACATGTCAGTCATGATTAGGCTAGATAGCCAACAAGACATTGAAGTACTAGTAGCGGCATTTAGACTTGCTCGCTCTCCGAAAGACTATTTTTTGGAACATGGGACCTTTGTTCTATCTTCACTTGCCCTCTTTCTTCTTTTTACCGTTTTTTGACTTTCCTATCTTTTACTCGTTTTTTGACTTTTCTAGTTTTTCAATATTTCAAACAATGGTATGTACAATGACCGAAAGTGTTTCAAACTCAAAAATCTGGAAATGACGGAATTTTCAAGATCTTATCCTCGTAAAGGACTCTCACCCTTGGCCCACTTAACTCCCCGAAAAGAAAAATTTGGGAAATTTTCTCTCTCTAACATGACATAGGGATTCATGCAAGAATCTCTAATCACCTCAAGATCCTCCCTCCTCGTATCTCTCTCAATATCTCGATTTCCACTCCTCTCTCATCGTATGCTTTCTTCAGCAATGCATTTACTCTGGTAATTCTTGAAATAGATAGTGACACTATCAAGGTATGCAAAAAACACGTAAATTTAAATCGGGGAACATGGCTCTCTATGAACAGATTTCGATATTGGGTGGTTTAGCAATTTTGAACTTGAAATCAGATTTACCCCCTCCCGCAAACTGGAAAAAATCTTTAAGTTGTCTACTTTAAAAGGAATCGATGATTATGATCTGAAAGATGATCTTGCAAGAATACATTATTAGAAGCATTTTCAATTGGTGAATCATGATCTTGAGAAAAAACATGATTTTTGTTATATGGAGATGCAAAGATTATTTCTAAAATCAAAGCAGATTCTATGGCCAATTAGTTTTATTTTTGATCATTTCAGCTTGTTTCAAATTTTTGTTGTGTTTTCTTTTTGTTAAAGTTGTTCTTTGAGGAAAAAGGTAGTGATACAATGTTTTCCCTTGTTTTTTTCGTAGAAATTGTGATTTTGCATGAGATTCCCGATTTTAGCATTTCTAAGTTCTTCATGAAAGGATAAAATATGAGCCAATTTCAATAGTTCAGCATGCCGGGATTATAACTCGTCATCCTTGCTCATAAGAAGTTCACCGGCATTTTCTCAAGATGTTGAGCTACCGAGGTTATGGTCAAAGTTTTATTTGCAAGAGGGAGGGTCACATGATGGTAACCCGAGGGCGTTGTAGAAACATTAAACTCCCTTTCTCCTGTTCAAATAGGTTGAGGATGTGTAAGTCTTCTAAAGCTTTTACCCTAAGAAATTTCCACAAGTTACTCGCTGGTGTCCGACTAAAGATAGAGCAATTTTCTTTGATAGTACATGAGGGTTTGTGCTTCTCGCTCTAATCCTACTGAGAGGGGAAACTTACTTTCCTCAAGACACAATTGTTCATGATCATGGTAGTTTTGAGGTCCAGCTCATCATATGGTACTGTGTGGACAATTGATGTGGTGGATCTAAGTCTATATCAGTTTCTTCTGACTCTTCCTCCATGTTTACATCAATATGCATAATGAAAGAATTTAATTGACCGCAAAGAACACATTGGAATGTTATCTCGGTCTATCTTGACCGCAATCATGTATTTCATGTGTGATTCGCTGCATAAAGATTCCTCGTCTCAACAAATGATGAATGGTGGCATATGACATGTCTAGTTGGATATTCCCTTGAAGTTTGGCTCCCCAAGATCTCGGATAGAAGCATCCCGTACTTGGGAGGAATGTCCGCCACTACTATATCCATGATTAGATGTTTAGCGGTATTTGGGCTATACTAAACAAAGGCCCTGATCAAACCTGTGCATTGGACTCGCTTGAATCAAATGAATACAAGTCTTTGTATGGTCTTGTGATTTCCAAGCCTAATCTTTCCATTACTACCTTTGGCATAAGATTATGCGAGGCTCCCGAGTCTAGCATGGCATTATGGAGGATTTGGTCGTGATGTTTAGGCTAATGTAAAATGGAAGAGTAACTCCTCTTGGAATTTTCCTTCTACCTTTGGACCAAACAATACTTCAGAATGTCATCAAAGTGAGATTAATGCTAGTTCGCATCATTCCCTAGATTTAAGACTTTTTAGTACTTGGGATTTATAAGAGTTTTGGGCAATGAGTTCAAGAAGAGGCATGGTGATTTTGATCTTAGCGATTTCGCCTTCAAAGCTAAAAGGCACTTGAAGTTTAGATATGTTTGTTTCAGCTTTTTCAGCTAAGACCTTGTCTATGTTTTGAGTTTGCTGACCTTTTTTGGGGGTTTTGTTTGCCATAGTTGTTTTGGTGACCTTTGTGGAAGTATCGTAGGTACTCCTGAGAGAGAGGACTAGTTTGGGTAACTTTAGCTCGCTTTGGTCGGCTTTTCAATCTTGATTTTGTCATCGCTTTTTGATGCCTTTTTGAGGATGGTATCCTGAGCTTTAGCACATTCTCCGCAGTTACCTTTCTTGACATTATCTTGGTTTCTTTTTTGCTTCTAAGGTCATATTGCCTCGTGGGCTTCACAATAGCATTTTGAAACCTATGCGTGTCATCTGGATCTTCATAATTGGGTCTCATCTTGATCGAGAAAAGAACGCTTGTTCTTCTTTGGTGAGGTACACCTCACTCTCATTGTCGACCCTATGAGGTTTAAATGATGTTCAAGAGGTTCTAGTCCCTATCATCTTCTTCACATAGTTTTCATTGAATGGTGTATCCGATCATCGGGTCATTATCCCTTGGTTTGTTTTTTGGGGCTCAAGCCCCTCCAAAGTTTTGGTTCTCGGCTTCGATTGGAGGGTTTGGTCAAGTTGTCCCTGTCAGAGCTTTTTCATTGATCTTTTCCACATTTTAGCCATGGATTTGACTAAGTCATCTATTCTCGGGGATCTAGGAAGGTGACGAAGGGAGACCTCATCTCTATATGTGACCTTTCTTTCCCGATCTAGTTCTAGCTCTTTTTCAACTCTAAGTTGGCATCTCTATAGCTATTTGTTGCATTTCCCTCCAAGGTAGGGGGATCCTTATCTCTCGTATGATATGTCATGTCTGGATCAAACCCTCAGAAATTTTGCCAAAGCTAAACCACAAGTGGAGGTTTGAAATGAGGTGGGAGGGAGTTATATACACGTTGAACCTAGTATAGTAAGCGGACACTTTCCCCATTTTCCCGTTTAGATTGGTTATATTCCCACAGGATTTGAATGGGGGTTTCTTCGGATTTCCCACTCATTTCTGAAAACTTGATGTAGTTCGATATCATGGATGTTGTTTGGAGCTAAGCCTTTCGGGTCCATGCTTCAGGTTCACCACCAAGACTTTGGGCAAATATTCTCATTCTCGATACCGTTTAATTTAGGTATTCATAAGCATCACTATTCTACTTATATGTCGTTGAGGTGTGGTGGTGTCTTCTCCAAGAAAGTGTGGGATTTTGTCTTGATATTTTTTTGGAGAGGAGCCAAGGGCGGTGGCAACACCAAAGGTGCGTACTGTGCCGCCATGACTGAGCTAATGGATGATGTACAAGATGAGGACTAGTAGGCTGAAATGAAGTGGTTTGAACAGCTGGTGGTTTGACCAGGTGTGGCGGATGAACTTGGACTAGTGATCTCGGTTTCTGAGGACCGGGATGATAGGAGCCAAATTGATAAAGAAGCTGAAATCGGGAGGAGTGGTGTGTGAAGCTTCTCTAATAGGACTGCAGTGGGTTTAGGGTTCAAGATCGTCAAGTTTATCTTACTATATGATTTACTTCGTGGAAGAGCTAGAGACTCTAGTTCCGAAGGTGAATCTAGAAGGATATCGTGAGTTTTAGGCATGTGATCTGTTTCACGGGATGGATCTACTCCGTAGCTAGATGACCGCTCGTGCTTTCTGCTACATAATCTTCTCTGGGTCATCTACTATGATAGGGATTTGGGTCTCAGATGGGATCCGGTATTGATTCTTCTAGCGATTTTAGATCCGCAGGTTTAGGGAGAATGGTATCAGGAATGTTCGGATGAATGGTTTTTCTAAAGTTTTACTAAGGTGAAGGATGGTCAAAAGTAAAGGGATGGATTAGTGGGAGTCACCAGGTGAAATGGGTTGTTTTTGTGAAGATAGCTATGGTCCACCAACAATAACTATTCTGAGAATGTTTTTGAATTTTCTCTGAGCTTATGCACCTCTATGGTTTGTTAAAGTATCCTAGACTTGTTTCAACACTTCGCTAGGGTGATGAGAACAAAAAGAGTTTACTCTAAAAATGAGTCTATGGATCGCTTGCTTGTTTATGGTGGTACCTAAGGACCAAAAAAGCTCCAAGAGCTATCGACTATTATATACTGTCTTACCATCTCCGCTATGTTAGTGAGTGATGGGAAAGGCTCATCGGATAGTAGCCTAGAGTTTGGTGAAATAGTGTATGTTTTTACTAGAAGCTAGTGGAGTCGCCATGTGGATTGTCGCTTGTTTGGGATATATTTGTATGGTCCACCACCAATACTATCAAAAACCAATCTAAAGGAGTGTTTTTTGGGGTTTTTGAGTTTTATGCGCCAAGCAAGGTTTGGAAGAGTTTATAACCGAATCATCATTTTGCCAAGATGGTGAAAGAGCTATTTCTTACCCCTTCGCACAATATCTAAATATACTAAGTTTGATCGAGACTTCAAGAGTTACTAAGGTGTACTTAGATTGTCACTAACTTAGAAGGTCCTACCGTGAGTGTCACTATGTTAGTGAGCAAGTGGGATGTTTCTCAATCGTATAGTATTCTTTAAGGTCTCTTAAGGTTTAGGGAATCTAAGCTTGTTTAATACTCAAAGTCCCACCGTGATCGCCATTATGTTAGTGTGGCGAAGGAGGTGGCTAACCGGATGGAATTTAAATTTAGCAAAGGCAAGAAGGCCTACTCGGAGGCTAAGTGGAGTCGCCAGTGGATTTTTAGTTGTTTTGAGGTATATGTGTATGGTCCACCACGCACCGACAAAAACCAATCTTAAGGGAGTTTTTTTGGGGTTTTTCTCGAGTTTATGTAGTTCCGAGGTTTGAAGAGTTTCCTATAACCGACCTATCATTTTGCTAGGATGGTGAGACAACCAGATTCTACTCTTTCTAAGTTTGATCGATATTTTGAGGAGTTCCTAAGGATATTTCAGATGTTTTGACTCAAAGTCCCACCGCATCGCCATTATGTTAGTGAGCGGTGGGATAAGTCAATCAAATGTAAGATTCTTAAAAATAAGGGACTTCTAGAGTTCTAAGGTGTCCTTAGATTGTCACTAACCCAAAGTCCCACCGTGATCGCCATTATATTAGTGAGCGGTGGGATAATTCAATCAAACAAAGATTCTTAAAAATAAGGGACTTCTAGAGTTCTAAGGTGTCCTGCGATTGTCACTAACTCAAAGTCCCACCGTGGACGCTAATATGTTAGTGTCCCGTGATTTTGGCCGATTGGCTACCAAATGACGATGTAACATCAAACCAAGCTTTGGAGCCCATGACCTAGCCTTCCCCGACTCCGGCAGAGGGCCTTCTATAAGTGTAAAAGATGTTCGGTGTGTTTACTTGCGATGTTCTGATATTAGGCTAGTTATGAAGTGTGTTTTTGGTTTTTTTAGTTTTTAAGTTTGCGAGGGATGAAACTGATCAAATACATAAAATGGATAACAAGATGTAGATAAATTGGGCTATGGGGTCAAACAGATCAAGGAAGCTATGAAGTGATGATGTAAAGCTGCTGTAGGGCCGATTTGATTCACGGTAGAAGGGATCTTTGGGAAAAATGGATTGAATGGACAACAAGTTGGTGAAAGACAAGGGATTTCAAGCGTAACTAGTTAATAGCAGACATGAACATGTAATAGCAAGCCATTAATCATGCTAAGTATAACTATAAGCTAATTAATACATAGAAATCAAACATTCCAGCCATACATAGAGGTATAAGACCCTCTAACTTCGGGAAAAGGCTATCATACTTTGGGGAAAACACACAAGACAAACTAACAACTCATCAACTACGCCGGAACGCCTAAACATAGTCTCTAAGTCATTGGGCACTTGGACAAATAAGTTTTCATAGTTTTAGGCAAAGGGCTAGATCGGGACTAGGCCTCTTTGGTTCAACAAGATGATCAACAAATCAGTCAAAGAGAAAGTTTTATGGACAGAACTATGGGCAGCTTGTAGGTAGGTAGGGCAAACCATACATCCTACTCAACATACATAGAACTTATGAATAAAACTTAGCAACAATACCTTAAGTTACTAAAGAGCAGCTAAGAATTCTTTAGCATAACTAAGGGAGAAGAAAACAACAAGCTATGAAGATTCAGGGATTTTGAGGTGCCTCCATGGGCATATCTCAAAATCAATCTTTACTGATCTATAGCAGCAAGAAATATGAATTATGAGTGAAAACTAGAAGACAAAACACATTATGAAGCACTATACCATTCTACCATGTCAAGGAATCCATCAACAATCCTTCATCATTCCTCAAAAGCATCCAAGAGGCAGTCCAAAAATCATAACTCAAGTGTATTCTTCAAAGCTCATATGACCAATGTATTAATTCTTCTCTCAAGTTCAGCCTCCGATTTACAATGAGAACCATGGAATAAATAGGCTTGAGGGAGGAAAACCTCATGGAGCAACTAGCTATCCCATTGGTCAAGTCAAAATATCTAAACTTGTCCTTGAGGCTTTGCAAAGCCCAAGGCACAAAATATCCCATAAAATATATAAAAAAATGCTAAAAATGGAAATTATATTGACTTTACATGATTTCCCAATGATAAAAATAGCTTAACGCACATTTGGGAAAAGCAGATTTTTGGAGTTCAAAAATTACAAAAATACTTCATATTTATGCCTGAAAAAGGTCCCCTGACTTGCTGGATGCAAATGGCAGCCTTCCCGGTGTCGAAATGAGGCTCGTGATGGCTCGTTGGAAAGCTCTCTGTGTCTGCTTTCCGACGCAAGTGAAATCACCTCAATCTGATCTCTGAAAGTCCCTCAAAACTGTACCTGTGTGCAAAAACCCAGAAAATAGCAGGCTGCTGATATGGCGGGCAGAATGTGCAAAAAGAGGGTGCTTTTCGCCAATTTGAGGGGGCGAATGATCTTCAAATGCCCTGAAAATCGCTGGAGACCTGCTCATGGAATTATGGCATCCATCGGTATCATCCTCCTCCCTTGACGACTCATCAAACTGAAATGGCGAATTTATGAGTTTTTGGCCAAAAACCCAAAAAATGCCAAAAAACAAAAAGTTTCCGAAACAGGCCCAAAAATGGCATGCATGACCCTCAAGGGTCCATAGAAACATGCTCCGAAGCTGAAGCCAAAATATCAAGGGCTGATATGCTTTTTGCTTCTTTCCGTGCTAGGCGCCTCTCCTTCAACTTCTTCAATTTCTCTTGCGCTACCTTTAATTTTCGCCTGGCAAACTGATTTAGCTTCTGAAAGTGAAGAGTCCTCTTTCTCTGTAGCTCAAGATCTCTATTTGCCTTCTCAAGCTTTAATTCCAAATGCTGGTTAGCTCTCTCAAGCCATGCTTCCTTGTTTTCCTCAATTTCCCGCTCAAAGAGGGCAGTAAGAGGAAAGGCTTCGAATTGAGCTTGTTCTTCTGCTCTCTGTTTCTCCAAGGCTCTTCTAAGCCCGATGGTCCTAGGCCTCTTTCGCCTAGGCTGGTCTTCCTCCTCTTCATCATCAAACTCGCCTATGAGCTCTTCAATTCTTACTTGTGCCCTTTCTGCCTCTTTCTTATACTTGATCGCCCTAGCCTCATGAATGGTTGCATGATACTTCATTTGTTTGTTTTCAACCTCCAAGAAGTGGTTGAAATTCCTCGCCCTTTGAAGATCTTCTTGTAACACCTCAATTTTCCCTTCTTTGTGAATGAGGAGGTTTTCAAGGATGCGGGCCTCATTATCACTGTCATCGCTTGGGATAGGGATGACAGCTGATTTACCTCTATGTTTGGCACTTTCCCCAACGATGCTTTTGCCTTTGAATGCCAATCTAGCGCTTTTTCTCCTTGGCAAGCTAGAAGTTGTCTTTTTGGGCAATTTCCTCTTTCTAGGAACAGTTTTGGTCACTGTCAAGGAGGCAGCTTCAGCTTGCTGTCCTTCCTCAACATCCTGTCCAGTTTGTGGCTCAAAAGGCGCTTCAATTGTTTGCCCAACTTGCTGCTGTTCCTCTTCCTGTACCTGCTGCTGTTCCTCTTCCTGTACTTGCTGCTGTTCATCAACCTGCAGCTGCTGTTGTTCACTAATCTCCAACTGCTGCTGTTCACTGCCTTCTTTTCCTCCCTGTGGTTCACTGCCCTCTCCTTCTCCCTGTTGACTTGGCTGCCTAGTGGTCATCTTGAGTTTTTTAGGGGTAGGCCTACGAGACAAAGGCACTGGGCGATGGACAGGCTGAGTAGGAGACACATGAACAGGAGGGACAGTGGAGAAATCTGCATGGCTAATGAATGAATCCCATGAAACCCCTTTTTTCTCCAGCTGGTGTAAGAAGATAATCTTGATCAAGGAATGATGAAAGAGAGAAGAGATTTGCTGAGGTGGAGCTTTCTTTTGGACAGTAGAAGCCATTTTCTCTATGCTTTTGGACAAAAAGTATGGAAGGTTTAGCTGCCTGCTTCTGGTAAAATGCATCAACAAGCGGACATGATAGGCATAAATTTGGTTAAACCTCCCTTCACAAGTGAAATATCTCATTATGTCTTTCATTAGTGGAGCATAACTGTCAAGAAGATAGGAAAAAGGGAAAATAGCAGTGATGGTTTCCCTATGTTCAGGTTTGATGAAAGGTTTATAATCCTCTAGATCAAGATGAGCTTGTTTAAACCACTTTTCACCATGATACAGGATCTTGGTAGCCTTGGATACATACCTTGGGGAGATTTTGAAATCAAGACCTGCTAACTGGAAGTGTTTGTCCTTGAATCTCAAAGCGCACAAATGTGTAAGTGGCGAAAAACTCTTGACTTCTTCTATCCTCTGGCAGAAATCAAGACAGCCTACTTCATGGAAATTGAAAAGCACCGATGGGTGAGCATTGATTTCTTCTATGGAGATAGGCTCATATCTCTTATGTGGACCGCTCCTGTGATCTTGCTTTGGAGGCATTCTGACTTGAACAAGCTTTGGAAGAGGCAAACTGCCTTTACTGTATGAACAATGCTCTGCTGGATTGAAACTGGCCACTAGACTGTTTGGACAGATATGGACACTGTGGTTTGGATAAAATGCAACAATGTTTCCTTGAATAAACCACCTCTGTACTTCTTAAAAACAGTCCTTCAACTCTGGATGCACTTCAGCCATGTAAAATTCTCAATAGGAAACCATCAATAAAGATGAGACAATATGCTGTATCAATTTCCTGTATGTAGTGTTAAGCAATCATTCCTCCTGGTGAGTTTGTCAGAGGTCAATCAATCATAGCTACATCTCTGTCTTCAATATAAATCTGTAATCATCAACCACCTGTCCTTTAGAAGTAACCCTATTCACCTTCAGAAAATCTCTGTTAAAAAATCTTCAACATGATACAATATGGTTTCTGGAAAAGGCAGACCCAAGTTAGATGTAAAATCAATGCACAGTGGTTTAGGAAACACACTCTCTGCTTGTGAGTTTAAGAGATCCACCAACGCATCTATACCTCTGCCTCCAATGTTTAAATTCCCATCAAAAAACTCTGCCCTTTAATATGATGTTCACCTTTGGAAACTCTTTGCCAACAAATCTTCAGAATGATACAATATAGTGCAAGGAAAAGGCAGACCTAGTTTAGATGTAAAATCAATGCATAGTGTTTTTAGGAAAACCACCTCTTTACTTGTGAATTTCAAAGTTCAACACTACACCTGTACCTCTGTCTTAATGTTAAATGCAATCACCAACAACTCTGTCCTTTAGAAAGTGGCCCTTTTCATTTGTGAAGTTTTAAGAAATTACACACTACTTTTGTACCTCTGCCTCCAAAGTTAGAATCCCATCAACGAACTCTGCTCCTCAGTGTACTGTTCATCCTTAGAGTCTCTTTGTCAATCAGCTTTTCAAAATGATAATATGGTGAAAAAGAGGGCAGACCTAGGTTAGATGAAAAATCAATACACAGTGCTTTATGGAGGACACTTTTTCTTGTGCAGTTAAAGGATCAACCATCACCTGTGTACCTCTACCTCCAAAGTTTACATTTAACCACCAACAACTCTGTCTTTCAATATGCTGTTCACCTTTGAAAATCTCTGTCAACAACTCTTCACAATAGTGACACAATACAGTGAAAAAGGGGGGCAGTTTGCTAAAAGGTGTGCTTGTGAGAAAATGCCAACAATCACTCTGTTCTTGAAATCTTTGATGTCAACCAACACACCAAAACTCCTTGCTCAAGGAGGCTTTCAACCATTAAAATCTTACCCTGTATAAGTGTGCCACCCTTCAACAATTTGTATCTCTAGCAAACCATCCTACATATGTCTAGACAGTAAAAACACAGGGCTGGGGCAAAAACTGACAGAAGTTTTAGAAAACTGTAGAGCTTTTAGATAGGGGTTATATGAGTTTTCTCTTTTTAAAACAATAAATGGTCCCTTATAAGTGCAGCCCTCTGCTAGGATGAATAACACTTGCCAAATAGGTTTTGAACAACATAAAACAGTCAAATAACAGCTTTCCCTTGTAGCTTCGAGGTGGATTTGAATAGCACGGCAAAATGTATGAGAAATACTTCTTAAGATTCATGAAAACCCTTGTGCAGGGCCGGAGTAGCATTACAAACCTTTAAAACCTGCGCGACACTCCTTTGACCCAGCACGTCGCTCATACAATGCTTGTCGGGTCGGCCTGTCGGGTGGTCGGGCGGCCTTGTACAGGCGCGTCGCGCCAACGTACAGGCACGTCGCGCCGACAAAGGTGGCCTTTGTAAATTTCTGCCCAGGCACGTCGCGCAGTGCAAAAAAGGTGCAGACTGTGTTATTTCGACCAGAAACTTCTCGTCTAGGTGCTAGGGAGGCACGGGGGTGGTTTTAGTTTTGAAATTGAAAATATTTCCCTCTATTTGATGTCAATTTAAAACAAAATTCCAACGTTCATTTACTTGGAAAAGGAACGTTGGTGTTCAACTCTATTTTGTTTTAAAACAGTGGGTTTTGTCATTTTAAATATGTGAACCCGAACATCGACTTTGACCCCGATCTTTAAATTTTGACAAACAATTCAACCAACTCCACCACTTCTGCTACGGTGTTTTAATAACACAGGTAATTTGTCAATTTTCTCTGACAACTCTTGGTCTTCGGCAGCTTCTCCTTTTTAAACTATCCAACAATGATCACAGGCTGAAAAACCTTTGGAACATAGTGACCAATAACTTAAAGGGGAAATCTTCTTGGTGACAGAATTTTAAAAGCCTTGTCTGCAGATCCTTTTTTCATGTAGTTCTGTGCTACATCTGCCCTTTGGAATGATGACAACTGTGTTTGTTATCAGACATATAAACAGTGATAATTCCTCAAAACAGAGTTCTTCTGCCTATTCATAAGATTGTATACCCATTTGGCTCGTCTATCTGAAAAGATAAGCTTGTAAAATAAGAAAACATGGCTCTTTGATACACAGTCATTATTTTGCTTTGACCAGTGTGTTAACCCCTTCTTGTCAATAGAACCATTTCATAGCTAGACTATGTTCACTGTTTTTCCCCTCTTGGCGATTTTTATCAAGGAAGGACCATTCATAATGCGCCAGAAACATTTGAAAGCTTTGAACACCATTTCTTGAAAAGCGCTTCTCTGGACCTTTGGCATGTGATATTGTTTTGTTGCTTGACCCTTTCCCTCAAGGAAAATTGACTTCTTTTTGGTATCAATGGCATACATATATTCAATATTTTCTCCTTTCTACTGCAGGTACAGTCTGAGAGATAGCTCTTTGAAAAGGGAAATCAATACCTTGGCATCATAAACAGTAACACTTACCTGTGCAATGACTCCTATTCAGTTCTTTGGTATCCTTCCACTGCACTTTTTAGACCCATCAGTTTTCAACAACCTGCAATGGCTTTGGCCATCTGCTCATATATGGAGGAGGCTCTTCATCAGGTAAGGTATCTGAAGGCTTTTTGACAATTATGTTTGACACAACCTTTCTCTGAATGTGGTGGTAAGTAAACCACTTAAAACACCAATCTTAGCATCTTTACTTGCAAGCATTACTGTGTTTCAGAAGAAACCCTAATCACAATGACATTGTCTCCCTGCACTGTTCTAAGGGTGAATGAGATATTTATCATTTGGCTTGGTCATCTCATGACAGATTACTTGTCAAATCATCTTTGTGACTTATGGAGGTTAGTGCATTTTGAGAAACCAAGAACTTTCTTTCTGCCTGGGTAATGGCATTTGTTGTCAGCATCTGTTCTATTTGATCTTGTGGATAAGCAGGGTACTTATGATTGGAATTTTTACCAGTGACATACCTTTCTTCATTTCAACAATTTCCATGATTTGAAAGCTTCAGATGACCTCCTTTATCAGACCAGACTCTTTTTCCTAGCATATTTCAAACTTTGTTCCTGTTATGACCATCACTCAAATTCATAAAACCTGGACATATGTTTCACTGTTCAATACAAAGCAAACCTGGACCTTTGCAATCTTCCAAGTCAATATTGGCCAGCGCCCTCTGCTTGTGGATGAAGGAGGCGCCCTAACCCTCTGCTTGTAAATGAAGGAGGTTCTAGGCCTTGAAAATTTACCAGTTTGCTGAGACAGTGGTATCCCTTTCTTCCTGTGATTTTCATGCTGGAAAGAGCTGTAAAGTCCAGATGAGTAGCTTTCTGTTTTTCATACATATCTAAAGGCTCAAGTTACATTTAGAAGCAGCTGTTCCTCTAACTGTAAACTCAAACATTTACTCCATGAGATGAAATATATTTCCTGCCTTTGTAGAAACCATAGAACACTGTGAAAAACCTAATAGTCAGCTTGAGATTGGGGTTTATGCAGTGCTGAGATCTAGGGGATTTAAGTGGCGCGACTTAGGGCTGTTTGTCAATTTTATTTGCAAAGTAAGAGGTCAGTCATGGTAGGTCTGTTACAGATGGAGGCTTTCTGGCTTTTTGATGATTGCCAAGGGTGAAATGTCTTAAAGTGCCACTTCCTAACATAGGGGATACTCTTGAGACAGATGTGAATTTTCCTTTTAAAGCTGATGGGCAGATCAAGAAGGCTGAAGCTAGATAGGATTGTGATAATGAGGTTCTGATTTCGACATGGGCGAACTGAAAAGGTAGAAAGGCGAAAAAAGTTTTAGGGGGTTTTCTGGATGACATATTGACATGAGGAAATCAGTTTCTAGAAAACTCAGCTGTAGATATAGTCATCACTAACATGTAAAAAATACCGATGGCTAACAAAATGCATGAGCATAATTTCACCCCCTTAAGCACTTTGCTACCCACTTCAAATCAACATGGCGCAAAGCTCTTTTCATGTGCAAAGGTCCTTCCGGATCATTGAGGCACATGAGCACTCATGGCTGCATCATCATCAGAGCCATCTTCCTTTGCTGCTGCAGACTTGGAATCAAAAGATCCTTTGTCCTTCTTTTTAGGACAACTGCTGGCGAAATGTCCAAGATCACCACAGTTAAAGCACCGAACCTTGGAAAGGTCCTTCTTCTTCTTCCCTTGTTGTTTCTTTTCCCTTGATGCAAGAGTTGCATCCTCCTCCTCCTCCTCCTTGACTTTGGCCTTTCCGCTTCCTCCACTGATATTTCGCCGCTTGGTGACCCTTCTGATTTCCTCTTGGCGGAGGATAGCCCACATGTCTGCCCAAGATGGTAACGCCGCCCTTCCCAGAATGCTCTGGACAAACATTTCCCAATCTTTCGAGATTGCATTCACAACAGTCCTCACAAAGAACCCCTCATCTAGAGTGGCACCAATTCCAACCAACTGATCTTGGATGGCTTGAAGCCTGAAGAGGAATGGATCTATCTCTTCATCCTTCATCATTTGGAACACCCACATCTGGTTCTCCAGAAGCATCCTTCTTTGGACGAAGCCTCCTTGGTACATCGTGTCCAAGGCTACCCAGATGTCATTTGCTGTAGTCTTACCAGCAATATGAGGAATCACGTGGTCCTTGACTCTGTCTATGATCTAACGCTGGCCCTGGATACCCTTTGCATAACTTCTGAAGCCCCCTGGAGCCTTTGCGTTGTCCTGCATAGCGGCTGCGCAACACTTGCGTAGCTGCTGCTCTACTTCTCTGCGCTATCCTTGTTGCTGCTCCTGTGCCTCTTATTGACTCTTGGCTCTGGAATCAGATCATCCCCTTAGCCAATACTACCCCTCGCTGCAGGAAATTCCTCTGGAAATTCTTAGCAAACCCACCCTAGAATTCCAGATCTATTCCTCAGCTCTGCAACTGTGTGTGTGTCTCCAACTGACCCTCAAGCCTTTCTCTTATACTTTTTCGTTGAACCTTTCAACGACCGAGATTAAAAAACTCATCAATGGCTGAGATTAAAAGACTGCTTGATCCGTGTCTTTTAGAACATTTCAGCACATGTGTTAATTAATTCACTTTAATTATTTAATTTTCCTATGTTTAGACTTAGGAAATCCATTAAAGTAATTAATTATTTGTATAACTTGAACACCAACTGAAATTTCTCAAAACACTTTCTGGGTTTTGGAGATCAAGTGTGTCCTAGCTCCTACACAAAATTTCATGGCTAGAGCACACCCGATGCTACATCAACAATACAAAATCTCAACAGACACAAACCTAGAAGCACTCAATAGGTGCATTGACCTATAAACACGATAAATTGAGCATGAAACCCATGCTTATAAAAATATATTTTGTTCGATCTTTACAATGATTTTCTTTTCTTTTCTTTTGACAAATACATAAACATTACATCATGTCATGAGCCAAACAACAATTATGAAGATCGATACTCGTTATACTTTCAACAGGGTTGACTTGTCCTCTTGAGCTTACATGATGGCCAAAATTAAATCTTATTTTAATTTTCACAATTTTGCTACGCTGACTTAGGTGACCTCTTGTCATGCAAGAATACGTCGGTGCGACGCAAAAAATCAGCACCATTGTTGTTGGCGGCTCACTGTGGTGGTTGTGGATGCCTTTATCCCTGTGACAACTTAACCCTCTATCGACCAACTTAACTTTCTTCTGTTGCGGCCCACTAGTCTATGCTACGTTATTGCTCCGCTGAGCCTCAACCTTTCGGTTGTTTGTAGGCTTAACTTGTGCTGTAGTCACCCCAATCACTGCATTCCTTGTCTGCTAGTGGCACCATCTGATGGGTTGTTGGCTAGGTGCAACCCGACTCCTTGGAAATGTTGCCTTTCCTTGCATCTAACGCATAAAGTGCTTGCCACTTGTCTTTTGCGATTTCCTGTCGGCTTGCGCAAACCTGTCGGATCATGCTTTGATTCCCTGCATCATGTTTCCTCTTTGGGTATTTACTCTACGACCTTGATTGGTGGCTGCTTTCTGTGCGTGAGTTAGGTTGGTTTGAGAGCCCACTTAGCGCTGCTGACTTGCCCCACATTTTTATTTGATTTTAAACTCAAACCAAAAAAAATGTCTTCAGCCCCCCCGTGCAACAATTTAAATTCGTGTCTGTACCACTGTATCAATTCTATACAACCGATTTCCTTTGGCCCTATACATTTGCACCTTCTACGATCGTGGTCGAACCTAGCCTTGAGCATCTTGTACTAACCTGGCTTTTGCATGATCCAGAGATTACTTATCAAAGTTTTAGGGTCTGATACCATGTTAACTTTTTGTGCGAACCTAGCACATGGAAATTCATTAACCTAGTAGATTGCGAATTGACTGAATGAAAGCACAACTAGATTCTTAACTTAATTAGCGGAAACAAATTTGACATTAACCAATCTCAATCACAATGACAAAAAAATTCTGCCCAATCAACTGTTCATTATATTTAGAACTTACTTGGGCTCCTGTCTGGGGATAATGACCCAATTAAGAAAGACTACAGATATACAATGCTTTGGATATGATATAGCAGATCAGGTCCTAGATAGGTCTTCAATATGTTTAGCTGATCTATATTTCTAATGCTCCTTGTTTGCACTTCCTCGGATCTGACACAGTAGAGCATCACACTCTTCACTGAGATGCTTCTTTGAATGTCTTGTGCTGCTGTTTGGTGTGTCTTTTCCTGTTTTTATCCTTGCATTTATAACTTTACATTCAACTAAATCCCTAACCCTAATTTCCAAAGTGATTGACAACCAAGATTATATTTTTTCTCACTTAAATTTGAAGGCTAAGATTAAAACATAATCATTATTTCTCTTTTTGTGAGTTTACTTTAGCTCAATTAGTGAACATAATAATGATGTGTTTTTCTAAGTCAAAACTTAGGCTAAGTTACAATAGAAACTTGCTCACACATGAATAAGTGTCATAAGGAGATCTATGGGCGACTTCTTGCACACCTAGACACTTAGGGCTGTGCAAAAGTCCCTGCCCCTATGTTGCAGGAAACGTTGCCCAGGGGGTCTTTTGCCCTTTAAAACGAATCTAGAACGCGGAAACCCGTATTGTACGGCCTGGAAATGTGTTTCCAACCGTACAGGGTTGTTTCGCGTGGAGAAAACGTGGCCTAGTACGAGCAAAAACGCGTTTCTAGGTCGTACAGGTGCGTTTCCACGTTTTAATATTATTTTATTCAGTTTTTGTTGTTGTTTTGTTTTTATTATTATTTTATTCAACGAGTAAAGTATCTTTTGGATGCTTTTAGATGGCTCTCTCAACTTATAAAAAGAAGCTCGCCTCATTCACTCATCACACGAATTGAGCAGGTCGTTTCACTCAGAGACGAGGGATTTTAGCAAGGAGAAAAGAGGAAGAGAGTAGTGCTTCAGCTAGGGAGTTTTCACCTGTGAGCAAAGGAGATTTCAACAGCAAGAGAAAGAGATTTCACATTTTGGAGTGCGAAGTTTCCAGCTATGACATTCTTGGTTTTTGACTCAGCTACAACCATATTTCTCGTCTTTTGTGGCATTTTGGGGTAGCCGCAGCTACACAAAATGAATTTGGGTAAGAAGCATTCATTTTATTAGTTTTTTCTATTTTTCGAGGGTTTATGCTACCAAAATTATGAAAAACGTTTTTTCTTTACATAGATCCGAGATTTGTTTTTAATTTTTGTTTTTGTAGCAATGGCTTTCAACCAAGGTGCAATTTGAAGCCCCAAGTCCAACCCAAGGGTTGAATATTATCCTCTTTGGAAGCATGTTTAGAAGCTTAAAAGATGTGGAGGTGGTGCCTCATGGGAATGGCGATGTAATCTTTGTACAAGGGCTCCTACTATGAAAATTTCAATTTAGAAAATCTTTCTGCAGTGATAGGTTTATTTCTCCTACTTATTATTTCAATAAGTTATTTACATAATTCTTCCAATAAATTTTGAAATAAATACTACTGCAACATTCACTTATGTTTATGCAGAGAAATGAATAGTAAGAAATATAAGCATAAGAAACAGTACACACTTATTTTTGGACAATTGTCCTGGGGAAAACCCAATGCGGGAACACCGGTGCATCAAATGAGGTTTTATATATTATTCTTCAGCAATGAATTCTTTACAAGAAATAGACTGGCAGGTTTCTTTAGAAAACACCTGAGATAGATTCTCTGGTTCCTTCTAGAGAATTCCTGACACTCGGAAGACCCACTATCTCCCTCTACGTGCTTCTTTGCGTGGGCACACTGCGCTGCCTTTTGTGGCCCTCTGCGTCCCTCTCTCTTCGTTATCTATCACTGCTGACTCCCTCTCCTTCTTCTGCTTTTGCAACTCTGCCCTGCAACTCTCCCTTTGAAATCGAATTCTATGCCTTCAGAATCCACTTCCTCAGGATTACTGAGGGTATGCTCGACTTGCTTTCCAAATGACCCTCAAGCCTTCTTTTATAATCTTCTTATTGATAAATCAACGACCCATATTAAAAGTCTAATCAACGGCGAAGATTAAAACTTGACTTCATCTTCGTTCTTTGGAAGATTCACACTCTGTTTTATTAATACCTATTAATTATTTAATTTCCCTAAGTTTAGACTTAGGGTCTATTTTAGTAAAACACAAACCGAGTGGAATTTCCACAAACGGTTTCTGGGTTCTTTGGAATACTGATGTCCAAGCCTCCTTACAAATTTTGAGATTTGGAACACTTTCTAATGCTACAAAAATCAACACTCCCTCTTAGTGAGGAAAGTGTTCTAGAAAAATGCCTGCTGCATGCTGCTTTGTCTTGAAGCATCCTCTGCGTTTCACCTGCTTGGCTGCTGCCCTTCACCTGCTGTGCTACTGCCTTCTGTACTGCTGCCCATGACCCTATCACTGTCATTGCCTCATTTGTACTGCGGCTCCTTCTGAATCCTGAACCTATCCATCCCTGCTACTGAAATGGATTCTTGATCATCCCTATCTTTTCTCTGAAATAGACAAACTTGTTCTTTCCCAAAGCTTTCGTGAGGATATCTGCCACTTGTTCTCCTGTAGGTGTGTACTCCAATTATATAACTCACCTTTGGACACAATGTCTAATGAAATGACACTTGAATTCAATGTGCTTCGACCAATCATGAAACACAGGATTCTCACAGAGCTTGATGCAACTCTGATTATCACAAAGAATGTTGGTCGCCTCCATCTTCTCGAGTAAGTTCACAAGCAATTTCCGAAGCCATATGGCCTCATAGGAAGCTGTGCTAGTTGCCATATATTCAGCTTCTGCGGAGCTCACGACCACAGACTTTTGTTCCCTGTTGCACCAGGAGGTCATCCTTGATCCAACACTGAAACAATACCCACTGGTACTTTTCCGATCTACTGGGCTCTTAGTCCAATCTGTGTCAGTGAACCCACTCAACCTGATGCCATTGCCTCTGGTGTATTTCAGTCCAAGGTTGACTATTCCTTGTAAATATCTGAGAACATGTTTGGCTGCTGCCCAAGAGCCCTCCTAGGTTCCACAATGAACTGACTGAGGGTATTGATAGCGTAACAGATGTCTGGTCTAGTGTTTACTAGATACATCAGAGAACCTATGAGTTGCCTATACAAAGTAGGACCAACCTCATCATCTTCGAACGTGCCAATTTTCTTCCAGTTGGTAATCATTGGAGTAGCCATGGGGTTACAGTCCTCCATCTGAAACCTTTTCAGAACTTCCGTATTATATCTTGTCCAAGGAAGATCTCACCCTTCTGCTGCCAAACTTCCAACCCTAGAAAATGCATCAGCCTTAGATCCTTCATGTCAAATTCCGCAGCTAAATTTTGTGGAGATTTTGAGGTGTTGGGGTAGCATCGGATGTGCTCTAGCTCCCAAACTTTGTGGAGGGACTAGAGTACATGAAATCTCTAATACCCAGAAAGCGATTTAAGAAATTCAATCCTGTTTAAGAGATATTTAATTAATTAATATTTTTAATTAAGGACCCTAAGTCTAACTTAGGAAAATTAAAAGCTTAAAGTTAATTAAATTAAACATGTCATGAAAATGACTTAAGTCACATGGATCAAGCATCTTCTAATCTTAGCCGTCGATTCAAGATTAGATCATGGTCGTTGATGTTTCAACGAGAAAAGTATAAGAAGAGGGGCTGGGGTTAGTTGGAGAACACACACACAGTGGCAGAGCGCTGAAATTAAGCTGGAATTTTGGAGCGTGGTTTGCTAAGAATTTCAGAAGTGTTTCAGCTGCAGCGAGGGGTAGTAATGGCGAAAGAGATGGTTTGTTCCCAGGCCAAGAGTGCAACAAGGGCAGAGAAGCAGCAGACTAAGCAACGCAAAGGGAGCAGCAACTACGCAGAGCAACCATAGCCCCACAAAGGCAACGCAGAGGCTTCAGGGGCTATGCAGGCTTGACGCAGACCCAGAAAGTGCAGTGCAGGGGCAGCAGGAGGCCAGCAGGGCTGACGCAGGCCCAACCAGGGCAGCGTAGGGGCAACGTAACCCAGTCTGGGGTGATGCAGAACCTTCCTGGGCAGTGTAGGGGCTGACGCAGAGGGCTTTAGAGCAGCACTGGAGTTTCTGAAGACTAAAAAGGGCTGAGTTCTGTAAATCCCGTTTGAGGGTGTGAATCAATCAGTTTTTTTGTCTCTAGAACATAGGTATAGCTGCAATTTATTTAATTCTCTATCGGGTTAACGAGTGTGGTGCCAAGATTTTTTGTACTTAGATTCTACTTAATAATAAAACCCTCCAGTAGCTAGAAGATCGGTTTTCCCGCATTGGGTTTTTCCGGGGACAATTTTCTAGAAAATCCTTGTGTGTCACTTTGTCATTGTGCATGTATTTAGTTTAGATCTGTATGTGTAGGCTGCTAATGTATTTACTTCGATGTTAATGTCGAAGATTTCACATTAATAACTTAATGTAAGTAGGAGAAGTAAATCTGATCATTAATAGTAGGGTTTCTGTTTGAGATATTAAGAAATTTTCACATGGTATCAGAGCGATTGCAGATCAAGCCTGGATCTCCAACAAGAAGGTTGAAGAAATCCTTGTTGCAGAAAGCAACAACAACAACACATAAACCGGTGCAGAGAAGGCAGTGCAACAACATAAGGAAGCAGAGCCACGCAGACTCACGCAAGCCCACGTACTTACTACGTAGAAGCAGCTAGAAGCTGCGTTGAGACTATCTGCTCATGTAGAGGCCAGCCAGGGTGACGTAGTCCAGAAGCTGATTGCTATTCAGAGTGCCAGAAGCTGAGCTGCAGACCTTCAGCAGTTGTTGGTGGGGTGAAAATTTTGTCGGTGCAGAATTTAGCCCAAGCTAAGTTGACGAGGAGTGGGAGGAGAGCAACTTCTCAGAAGATTTACTGCCAAAGAAGTCTGAAGATCGATCAGAGGATCGAAGAGAGCTGATTCGTTTTGTTTGGCAGACTTCCAAGAGAGGGAGTCAATTGTCAGAGGAAGCAGAGGGTGCCTTTCTCGCCAAGGACCCTATATCCAAGTCTCTAGCATAGAGAGGAGGATTCGTTCTGACACATTTTCTGAGCAGATGGCACCCCATGGACTACGTGATTAGGATAGGTTCGACGACCTGTCCAAATTTGCAATATGGAAGGCTAGGATCCTGGTATTCATGGAGGCATACGACTTGAGGGAGCATGCAGAGAAAGTGCTGGCCACACCGACCGATCCGAATCTCCTAGAGAAGCATGAAGAAGCAGCGACACACGCCAAGCGCTTCATTATGGATAGGGTCAAAGATCATGTGGTCCCACACATAGCCGAGAAGACAACGACTCATGAGATATGGGTAGCTCTAACCACACTATATGAAGGAAGGTCTGTCCAGAGGAAGATGCTTTTGGAGAACTAGCTGAGGTTATTCATGATGGCCAAGGGAGAGGAGATTGATCCTTTTCTGTTCAAACTACAATCGATCCGAGATCAACTAACTGGCATGGGAGTCAAGGTAGATGATGATGCCATGGTGAGGACTGCTCTGAATGCAGTCACAAAGGATTGGGAAACTTTTGTCCAAAGTCTCTTGGGTAGAGCGGACCTTCCCAACTGGGACAACATGTGGGTTATCCTCCGACAAGAGGAAATCTTCCGGATGACGAAAATATAGTACAACACTGGTTCGAGTAGAGTGAAGAAGGAAGAAGAGGAAGATGCAACCTTGGCGACAAAGAGGCAGCAAGGGAGAAAGAAGCAGGATCTTTCAAAGATTAATTGTTTCCAGTGCGACGAACTAGGAGATTTCCCCAGCAATTGTCCTCAGAAGAAAAAGGATAAGGAAGATTCTAGCTCCAAGGCTGCTGTGGCACACGATGGCTCTGAAGATGACATAGTCATGAGCGCTCATGAACCACGAAAGTGGGGCGATCTTGATCTGTAGAGCAGCTACAGAGTGAGGCAGGATCCTTGAGTAGCCCAACTCTTAGATCACATACGAGCTAGGGGAGCCTTAAGACGGTAGCGGGGCAAGTGGAGTAGTGGGTGCAGAGAATCACAGATGGAGCAGAGACAGAGCTGAATGATGAGAGGGAGTAGCACAGTGCAGATGCAGCAGCAGCGTAGAGGGGCTGATGTGACTTCAGCAACACAGAGCAGGCTTGCTTACGCAGTGCAGAGCTGCAACAACGCAGAGGCTTCAGGAGGACAATGCAACACAACAGCAATGTAGGGAACTTCAGCGCAGAAGAGGTCTACTTACGCAATGCAGAGCTGCAGCATTGCAAAATCCTCCAGATGACAACACATAGCAACAACCTATGGAGCTTCAGTGATGAAGATGCAACCCAACTGACTTGACTGTCAAAGATTAGGCAGGAGTCCTTCAATTGCTTACTCTCAGCAACTGAGTTGCAGTGTGACAGTTGGCAGCACGATGCAACAAATTGAGAGGGTGTTGTGCTACAGATGTAGCAGTGACGGTGGCAGCGTCATGGGCTGCAGTATAGAAGAGTAGCAACAATGCAGTGATGGAGGGCAGCAGGCCAAACATCACCGCAGAGACCCACACCAGAGATCAGTGCAGAACTTCGGGGTGAAGTATTGTTGCTAGAGCACATTCCTTGCTAAGAGGGAGTGTTGAGATTTTGAGGTGTTGGGGTAGCATCGAATGTGCTCTAGCGCCCAAACTTTGTGGAGGGACTAGAGTACATGAGATCTCCAAGACCCAGAAAGCGATTTAAGAAATTCCATCCTCTTTAAGAGATATTTAATTAATTAATATTTTTAATTAAGGACCCTAAGTCTAACTTAGGAAAATTAAAGGAATAAAGTTAATTAAATTAAACATGTGATGAAAATGACTAAAGTCACACAGATCAAGCATCTTCGAATCTTAGTCGTCGATTCAAATTAGATCACAACCGTTGATGTTTCAACGATAAAAGTATAAGAAGAGGGTTTGGGGTCAGTTGGAGAACACACACAGCGTGGCAGAGCACTGAAACTATGCTGGAATTCTAGGGCATGGTTTGCTAAGAATTTCATAATTGTTTCAGCTACAGCGAGGGGTAGTGTTGGCGAAGGGGATGGTTTGATCCTAGGCCAAGAGTGCAATAAGGGCAGAGAAGCAACAGACTGAGCAATAGCTATGCGGAGCAGCCATAGCCCAGCAGAGGCAGTGCAGAGGCTTCAGGGGCTATGCAGGCTTGATGCAGGCCCAAAAAGGGCAGCGTAGGGGCAGCAAGAGGCCAACAGGGCTAACACAGGCTCAACCAGGGTAGCGCAGGGGCAACGTAACCTAGTTTGGGGTGACACATGCCCTTCCTGAGCAGCGTAACCCAGTCTGAGATGACACATGCCCTTCCTGAGCAGCGCAGGGGCTGACACAGAGGGCTTCAGAGCAGCGTTGGGGTTTTTGAAGACTGAAAAGGGTTGAGTTCTGTAAATCCCATTTGAGGGTGTGAATCAGTTAGTTTTTCCGTCTCCAGAATAAAGGTATAGTTGTAGTTTATTTAATTCTCTGTCGGGTTAACCAATTTGCTGCCCAGATTTGTTGTACTTAGATTCTACTTAATAATAAAACCCTCCAACAGCCAGAAGACTGGTTTTCCGCATTGGGTTTTTCCGGGGACAGTTGTCTAGAAAATCCTTGTGTGTGACTTTGTCATTGTGCATGTATTCAATTTAGATTTGTATGTGTAGGCTGTTAATGTATTTACTTCAATGTTAATGTTGAAGATTTCACATTAATAACTTAATGTAAGTAGGAGAAGTAAATCTGAAAATTAACAATAGGGTTTCTGTTTGAGACATTCAGAAATTTTCACAAATTCTCCTTGCCGTCCTTGATGAGACTAGATGATCCTGTTAGGAATATATCATCTACATATAGCACCAATATAAGAGGTTCATCCCCTACCCTCAAATAGTAGAGATTGGGATCTGCGTCACTCTTGACAAATCCCGTTTTTTGCAAGTAGCTGTCAATTCGACCATACCAAGCTCTAGGGGCTTGCTTCAGTCCATACAAGGCCCTCTTGAGCCTGCACACATGAATTTTCTGTTCATGCGTGTGAAATACCTCTGGTTGTTCAATATATACTTCTTCCTCTACCCATTCAGGAACGCAGTCTTGACGTCCATTTGGTAATCTCCCATCCCATCTGCGCAACAAGGGATATCACGGATCTAATAGAAGTATATCGGGCTACTGGGGTGAAGGTCTCTTCATAATCTATCCCTTCCTTTTGAGCATACCCCTTAGCCACAAACCTGGCCTTAAATTTCTCAACGCTGCCACCTGCAACATATTTGATCTTGTAGGTCCATCTCCATAACCCAGACCACCATACTGGGGCCTGGGAATCACTTCCTTGACATCATTCGTTATGATGGAGCTGTACTCCTCCACCATCGCATCGACCCAAACCTGGTGCTGAATTGCCTCTCAAAAACTAGATGGCTCTCGAACTTGTGCTACCAAAGCTTGGTACCTTTTAGGTTCTCTGTGCTGCCTCTTCTCATTTCGGGGGGCTCCGACAAACTCTTCTGCATCCCTAAGAATTTGTCGCAATTCCTTGCTCGTCCTACCACTAGTAGTGGGTGGATCCACCTGCTCTCCTACCTTTAAGTCCTCGGGAGATGTATCCCTTGGATCCCCATGCCTTGGAGAGGCACTCGTATTACCGTCCGCCGGTCGTTGTGGTTGGACCGGCGGATCCTCCTCAGACTGCGTAGCAGAAGGCATCTCCCGGGATTTTCTGAAGGCCCTCTCCACCATGAATTTCACATCCCGCCGTACCACTATCTTCCTGCTCTCAGGAATGTATATACGATAAGCCTTTGCGTTCTCACTATATCCCACCATATATCCCTTTTCCATAATCTTATCCAACTTCTTCCTCTTCTCTTCAAGCACATGACAATAGGTCGCATTGCCAAAGATCCTAAAGTGGCTCACTTCAGGCTTGCTGCCAGTGAAGACACTTTCTAGAGTGATATTGCCCAATGCATTATGAGGAATCCTCTTCTGCACATAAACAACTGTATTACAAGCTTCAGCCCACATAAATTTGGGCATGTCTTGATTGTACAACATTGCCCTTGCAGCTTCGACAATAGTTCTGTTATTCCGCTCTGCAATACCATTCTGCTTCGGATTATATGGAGCAGTCCACTCTCTTCTGATGTCTTCCCTTGCACAAAACTCAATGAATTTTTTATCCGTGTATTCTCCACCATTGTCTGAACGCAATGTCTTGATATGCTTTCCCGTCAAATTCTCTACCAGAGCTTTAAACTCCTTGAATCGGCCAAAGTCTTCGTTCTTGGTCTTCAGAAAGTAGATTCAGGTCTTCTTGGAATGGTCATCAATGAAGGTGATGAAATATTCGGCACCACTAAGAGCTCTAGTGGACATTGGCTTGCAGATGCCTGAGTGTATTAAGCTCAACACACTCTTGGCCCTATTGCTGCTTCTATGGTATGTTGCCTTGGCATACTTTCCTAATACGCACCCTCTGTAGACATCATCTCGCTTGGTGCTTAGTTTTGGAACTCCTGTGACAATCTTCTTGAGAATCCTTAATGCCCCATGATGCAAGTGCCCCATTCTCCTGTGCCATAGCTCATACAATTCCTTCTCATCAGTTCTGCGTATTAGTGCCATTGGGGATTCAAGCTGTAACTTGTAGAGTTCATTGCTCCTGACTTCGATTTGTGCTTTCTTCTTCCAACTTGGGTGTTTGACGTATACTCTACTGCCAATGAAGTAAACGTCATAACTTTTGTTTTGAAGTTGCAACATCGAGAGTAAGTTCATCCCCAAACCAGGCACATGCAGTACATTAGTGGCCCGAAGCTTATTACCAGCTTTCGTTTGAAATACTATGGTACCTCTTCCAATAGGGTACATTTTGCCTTATTGCTCATGGTGATTTTAAAGTTCATTTTCTCTTCTTGGTAGTTTGAGAAACATTCTCGTACTCACATCATGTGAGCAGAAGCTCTATTGTCAATGTACCAGATATCAGGAGAAGCAAAGCTTGACACACAAGAAAATTCTTCTTCCAATCTCGATGCCAGAATAGAAACATCGCGACCCATCTGTTCTTCCATGCTTCCCTTCTTCTCTAGAGAACTGCGTGAACCCTTCCTAGATGCTGCAACAACATCTGATTTACGTTCAGTTGCCGGTTCTCTGCTCCTGTTACTCATCTCTGGCTCTGATACCATGTGAAAATTTCAATCCAGAAAATCTTTTTGCAGTGATAGATTTATTTCTCCTACTTCTTTTTCAATAAGTTATTGTTAGCCTCACTCTTATATGTTAAACAATTCTAAGTCCAAATAATTAAATTAATTAAATCATGAAAATTAGTAATTTATTCCTAATTTTCTACATTGAGTTTGTTCCTCTCAATTAGGAGTTTGTTTAGGCCTAGTTGGTTGAGAGATTCTTTTCAACTAGTTAGGCTCCTAGATTAGTGTGTTGTTGAGATTTTTCCTCAACCAAAGTGTCCAGGATAGACACACTATCTTGAGACACATTCTCCTCTTGTATCTATATTTGTATAATAAACATTTTTTTAATAATGAGAGAGAGGAATGCAGCAAGGCTCTCAGGCTTTTTCCGCCATGTCTGGTGTATGTATATTTTTGCTATTTATTTTATTAGTTGTTTGATATCCTTCATGTGGTATCAGAGCCTAGAGATCTGAAATTGTGATTGAGTCCAGCGTGTGGTTAATTGTTTTGTTAATTAAGAGAAGAGCTTGTGGATTGATATCCACCAATCTACGTGTAAGACTAGAGCTAGTGGTGTGCCTTCTCGATCTGGCTGTACGTGGAGCCACAGAGTCGTGGAAAGATCTGAGTCATTTGGTCGTGTGAAGCCCGATGGTTGCAAGGGTGTAAGGATAGTGTTGAGGCGTGTGAGGCTGTTGTAGAAAGTGCTCTTTGAAGGGTCGAGACAGTGCATATGTTGGTGTTGTTGAAGAGCCAACACTTAGAGATTTTTATCGAATGAAGAGCCGATAACTGTTATGCCACAATTATTAGAGTCGTGACCTTTGTGTGTGTCAATCGATTTGCATCATTCAACTTACAAGGAAGTCATTGAGGAGACTCGCAGCAGGTAGTCTCGCACTCCATAGTTCGGTTGGGTAGCTCTGAGTCTGGGATTGAAAATCATAGTGTTCCTCAGCCTGCAACTCGCAGAACCGAAGAGCTACAAGAGGATCTATTGTATTATGAGCCAAGCAAAGGCTTCGAGCTTCAAAATTGGTGTCGGTCTTGCAAACCTTGGGAACACATGCTTTTCGAATTCTGTTCCCCAGTGTCTCAGGTATACGCAGTGTTTGGAACTCTGATAGGCTGATTTGATGCCCTTCTAGATGTATTCCTTTCTGTTTCACAAGATCAATTACCGTTGCACGGGCTATGCCTGATAAAAGGTAATGTTTTTGATAATCCAACAACATTTGCATGGAAGAGCTCCTCTTTGTAATATCGTTGAACAACTTGGAGATCATCCTTTCTCTACAGTGTGAAACTTTAAACCTGCATGCAAGTGAGGATCTACAGAGCTATATGCGTGGAAACTTTGCATTTTGATTTGAGTGGTAGCGATCTCCCTGATGTCCAAAACCTGTGTGGAATCAGACCCCAAGATCGAAACCTACTTGCATATGATCTCTGCCACAATTGACACTACCCTCTATGTGTTTCTGGAGCTGCGTGAATGAGAAGAGATTTGTGGAGTGGAACGACCATAAAAGTCAATTGTGTAGTAGAAGCGGCTTGTGGCTCGACTTTAACAATCGGATATCTTGACGGTTCAACATAGCGAGGAGGGATGGATTAGGTGTTAACTGATTGGGGGCAGAGCTTGGCGCAGTTGGCAGCGGGACTTGACAATGGTGTGATGGACACAAGTCACGACTTGGTGGAGTGGGAGAAAGTAATGAACTGCCAGTTTCTGTTAGCATCTGAGGCGGTGTTCTATCAGAACATGCAAATTCTTTTCACAACTTCCCAAGCTACAATAGATTTCTTATTTAATCTACGAAGTATTTTGAATTGATAGTTTTACTTGACTCATTCTGGGATTGTGGCAACATATTCAATATGTCAAATTGTGTAACTTTTGGAGATCTCAAATTTCAAGGAGAGTCCAATAGAAACCAGGGTGAGCCAGTGTGAGCCAGCGTGAGGGGCCTAATGCTAAATGCAACAAGCAATTTTTTTATTATTCTGGCCATATAGCAAAAGACAAAATCAAATCTAACCCAACTTGCGAGGCAAGTTTAAAAGTTGTTTAAAAGGTTTTCCACAATTTTTTTTAAAAAGGGTTGTAGTCAAAGTTGAAAGGGTCATAGTTTTTCAAAGTTAATAGTGATGTTCTAATATTCTAAGAAGAGTGGAGAGTATAGGAGGGATGAATGGATTTCAAAAAGGAAACTTTTAATCACTTTTAATAAAGTGACTTCATAAAGATCATCACATTATTCTAAAAGAAAAGCATGATCATAAAGGTTTTTTAAAGAGTAAATTTTTATGAAGGGATAAGAATGTAATAGTAAGGGTGTGATTTTTTGTTTTTTTGTTTTTGTGAAAATTGGAGTAATAAGGTGTGAGTGGTAAGGTGAAATTCATTTTCTAATATTTGAAGTCATAAGTGAATTTATTATTTCTTGGAGCGATAAGTGTTTTGTAACATGGAGTGATAAGTTGAATGTTGAGAGTTTTTTGAAGTGATTTGTAAATTTATGTAGATGTTCTATGCTTGATGCCACTTTACTTTCTCTTCAATACTAGACAACAATCACATAAATCATTAAGTAAAATGCTGATAGAACATACCAGAGAATCAACAGAAGACAAGCCAGAAAAATATATATTTGTTGGTGTGTTACGGTGATCAGCAGGATGCTTCAACCAGCAAAGTCTCCTTGGTCAGCCAGCCCAGAATGTGTCACAACAACCTTTAAAACAGCCACACGGTCAACTCAAGTCAACCCCAGAAGAGTCAATGCTGCCCAGAAAAGTCAATGCAAAACAGTAACAAGTAAAAGTCAACGTAACTCGGTTTTCGGTCAACCTTTGACCTCGGTTCTTGTGCCAAAATGTACGACCTGCATAAATCGAAGTCTGCACCAAAAATCAGCTCCTTTGGACCATGCGTTGACCAAAGTCAATGCTAATCAAACCTGCGTGGAAACCCTAGCTACAGTAGAATTCTCTTTGTCCTTCTTTCCCACGTGTGAACCGAAAACGGCCTCTAAGGAGCTCGAACCAATCAGAAGAGGAGAGATGATGTGTGAGGATGAGATGAGTGAAATGTTCTCCAACGTTGACTCTATTTATATCAATCACTGACGGTGTGTGACACATTTGCTGGGGGTGTAAAACCTTAAGGCCGACCTGCACATATTTTGAAAGTATTAAAAATAAATTCAAAATAGATGTTCTGCTCATCGGATCAAGATGATCTTTAGATCAATCTTGCACCTCTCCGAAAGAGGAACCCAATAAAAATATTGGTGTCTTCATCTGAGCATCACAACATGGAGTTTGGACCTAGTTGTCCAATTTAACACTCCCTCTCAACTAGAGAGAACTCCATCCACCTGTGCAATCAAACATCGTGCGTCATTTCGTCGTAACTTGCTTTGCTGGCCTCTTTATTTCAGAACAGAAGTGGGTTAGTCACAAAGACATCATTCCCGACTGACAGATTCAACCCAGAGGTCCGAAACCTCTATAGGACTCACAAAGAGTCTCATACCAACCCGAAGTTGGTTTACCTGACCCGAAGTTAGTTGGAGGTTCGAAACCTCACTATACTTGATCCCAGATCAAGTGGTTGGACTGTGCTATCCTAGATAGAGAGTACGACAATCTCTGATGCATCCATCAGTCTTTGCTACTAGTCTCTAGCTTTTCCCACCTCATTGGCCAAATGAGAGGTACTTCCCATGAGCCCTGAACTCAATGGGTAGGATGCATACGGGGAACAGATAATGAGAGGTGAACCAACTCAATAATCATAACCGTGGGGCCCAAGCACACCAACAAGGTTTGGCAAGCCTAGCTCTGTGGTTGCTTATAGCTCCGAGAAGCTATCCCCAAAGCCCCCCAGAGCTTCCAGAGCTCATCGTCCAATAGGACCCACATCATAGGGTTGTTCCATGATACCAAGACTCTCACGGAAGGTGAGGAACTTGACCTTCCCTAGGGGCTTTGTGAGAATATCCGCAACTTGCTCATCAGTTCCTATATGATTGAGCCTTACGACGCCTCGCTGTACCATATCCCGGATAAAGTGGTACCTGATATCAATATGCTTGGATCGATCGTGGAACACTGGATTCTCGGACAAGCGAATCCCACTCTGGTTATCACAAAGTATCACGGTGGTATCTAGCACATGTCCGAACAACTCACTAAAGAGCTTTCGCAACCAAACTGCTTCACAACAGGCCATACTCGCTACAATGTATTCAGCCTCTGCGGTGCTCAAAGCCACTGACTTCTGCTTCCTGCTCATCCATGATATCGAAGCAGAACCAAGATTGAAGCAACATCCTGATGTGCTCTTACGATCCACCACACTGCCAGCCTAATCAGCATCAGTATATCCAAGGAGTGTCACGCTCCCGGCAGTGGATCTCAGCCCATGGTTTATCGTGCCCCGAAGATATCTCAGAAGATTCTTGGCACCAACCCAGTGAAAGTGATGAGGCTCAGCCATCTGTTGACTCAAAGTGTTCATTGCAAAACATATATCTGGACAGGTGTTCACTAAGAACATCAGGGCCCCTACGAGATGACGATACTCAGTAGGATTTGCCAATACGGGCCCAACAACACTGCCACTCAACTTCTTGAAGTTGAGCTCCATCGGTGTCGTCACGGACTTGCAGTCCACCATACTAATTCTTTCTAGAAGCTTCACAATATATTTTCCTTGAGAAAGGGAAATCTCGCCAGGTCTCTGCCAGACCTCCAGGCCTAGGAAATAGTGCATCAGTCTTAGGTCCTTCATTTCGAACTCAACAGCGAGCTCCCTCTTGCACTGATGAATGAGAGGGTCAGCACCTGTCAGGAAGAGGTCATCCACATACAACACCAGAATGAGAGGCTTCTCCCTCTCAACCTTGAAGTAAAGGTTCGGATTAGCATTACTACGAGTGAAGCCCAACTTCATTAGGTAGCTATCTATCCTCTCGTACCAAGCTCTGGGTGCTTGCTTCAGTCCATAGAGGGCTTTCTTCAACCTGCAGACATGGGTGTCTCGATCCTGGACTTCGAACCCCAGAGGTTGCTCCACATATACCTCTTCCTTTATCACACCATGCATAAATGCGGTCTTCACATCCATCTGATGGAGACTCCATCCTTGCATAGCAACAAGGGCTATGATAGATCGAATGGTGGTATATCGGGCCATAGGTGCAAATATGTCATCATAGTCTATGCCTTCCTTTTGAGAGAAGCCACGGGCATCGAATCTGGCCTTGAACTTTTCAGCACTTCCATAAGATCCATGCTTGATCTTGTAGAGCCATTTCGAGGTGACAACTGCTATGTCCTCCGGTCTTGGAACCACATCCCAGACATCATTCTTCATTATGAACTCATACTCTTCGCGCATAGCATCCTTCCAGACTTGATGCTTTACGGCTTCCTCAAAAGATCTAGGCTCAAATTGTACAATAGTACTCATGGCTGCTAGATACCCTTGGTATCTACTCGGCTTCTTGCTTTCACGGAATGTCCCCCTTGGGGCCATATGTTCGTCGGCATCCTTGAGAGTGTCCCTGAGCCATGATGGTCTCTTCCCCAGTGAAGGAGGTGGATCAATCGAGTCCATCGATCCTTCAGCATCGGGGATCGTCTCATTCTTCGGTTCTTCTTGATTTCTAGGCCTTGCTTCATGATCTTCCTTAGATCTCGAAAGATTGACTACTTTCCTCAGGGAAGCATCTTCGTTAAAGGTGACATCGTGGCATATCTCCACTTCCCTTTGACCAGGCACATAGATTCTATAGGCCTTCGAAGTTTCGTGGTAGTCCACAAACATTGTGGTCTCCCTCTTGATGCCAGCTTGTCTGCCAGCACTTCCACCAAGGCTTTGAAAGTATGGAACCACATGAAAGCCTCATCCTTCTTCTTTAAGAAGTATATCCAGGTTTTGCGAGAGAAGTCATCTATGAACGTCATATAATAAGAACATCCTCCCAAGGATGTAACAGGCAGCATACCAGATAGATCAGAATGGATCAATTGCAAGACATCAAATGTCTTTGTGACACTTGAGGGGAAAGGTCCCCTCGTATGCTTTCCTTTGGCACAACCTTTACATACACCTTCATGATTATTTGAAAACTCGGGCATCCCTGTCACCACCTTCCTTGCTTCGGGAAGGGCCTTGTAGTGAAGGTGTCCAAACCTCCGGTGCCATTGTTTAGTCTGTCGGATAGTATCACATGTCATCGCTCCTAGTGGACTTCCTCCAACCTGGTATAGTGTATCAACTCTAAACCCAATCGTGATAGCTTCTTTGAAGCTCTTCTTCCACATGCGCACCTTTCCATCAGTGAATACCACATTGAAACCTTTGTCTTCCATGGCCGATATAGACACAAGTTTCTTCTTCAAATTAGGTACCTAGAGTACATCCTGCAAGCGGAGGACTTGACCTTGAAACAAGTGGAGGGTCACAGTCCCTGTCCCTTTCACGGGATATGTGGCATTATCTCCAAGGATAATTTCCAGATTAGTATCCTTCTCAACCATATCAGAGAGTGCTTCTTTTAACCTAGTGATGTGCCTTGAGGCACCACTATCTATCAACCAGACATCCATAGTGTCGGGTGGAGATGCAACAGAGAGGGCAGATACAAGAATGTATTTATTTCTTTTATCAACAACATTTGATTCCTCATACTTGGAGTTTCTTGACCTTTTGAAAGGTTGATCATTTCCGCCAGAGGGAGTTTTCCTCTTTCCCTTGAACCTGTTGTTCCTTTCATTCCTCCGGTTGTTGTTGTTGTCATCACCATCGGGAGAATCCTTCTTGAAAGGACATTCTCTAGCATAGTGACCTGGCCTATGACAAGTGAAACACTTGCCCTTATTTCCTTGGGCCCCTGCTTTTCCTTTGTTCTTTGGACCACCAAAGTTCTTCTTTCTAGAATGATCAGGGTAGGCAACATTTCCTTCATTTCCATACTCCTTCATTCTTGTCTCTTCTTGAATGCATCTTGATAGTACTTCGTCAAAGTCAGGTATCACATTATTATTTAGAATGGTAGTTTTGAACACATGCCATTCGGATAGGAGCCCTCCAAGTGCGGTGAGTATCATCTCTCGATCAGCTATTGTCTCCCCAATAGCCAGCAGATTGTCCCTGATCTCGGTCAACTTCAGAAAGTATGATTGAACAGACTCATCCCTGCCTTTCTTTAGATTCTTCAATTGATTCTTGAAGAATAGTACTTGATTTGCATTGTTGGCCTTGAACATGAGGACCAAATTATCATACATCTCTTTGGATGTGCCTAGCTCAGAGATGTAGGCAACCAGACTCTTGTGAATTGAGTCCCTAATCATAAGCTTTGCTTTGATCTCCCCCTTCTTGTACTTTGTTTTGGCAGCAACAGTAGCAGTGGGCGGAGGTTCTTGGATTTTACCCTGCACATAGTCCATGACATCTTGGTCTTCCAATTTAAGATCCAATATCATCTTCCAAGCATGGAAGTCATCCTTCCAAGTCAATTTGTCATCCTCCTTGAAGCCATAGTTTGTGGAACCCATTTTCTTCTTCGGTGATTGCTACAAATTAGGACTTTGTCTTCACCTCAGCTCTGATACCATGTAAATTTATGTAGATGTTCTATGCTTGATGCCACTTTACTTTCTCTTCAATATTAGACAACGATCACATAAATCATTAAGTAAAACGTTGATAGAACATACCAGAGGATCAATAGAAGAGAAGGTAGAAAAATATATATTTGTTGGTGCGTTACGACGATCAGCAGGATGCTTCAACCAGCAAAGTCTCCTTGGTCAGCGAGCCCAGAATGTGTCACAACAACCCTCAAAATAGCCACACGGTCAACTCAAAGTCAACCCTAGAAGAGTCAACACTGCCCAGAAAAGTCAATGCAAAACAACAGCGAGTAAAAGTCAACGCAACTCTGTCTTCGGTCAACCTTTGATCTCGGTTCTTGTGCCAAAATGTACGGTTTGCATAAATCAAAGTCTGCACCAAAAATTAGCTCCTTTGGACCATGTGTTGACCAAAGTCAACGCTGGTCAAACCTCTGTGGAAACCCTAGCTGCAGCGGAATTCTCTTCGTCCTTCTTTCCCACGTGTGAACCGAAAAATGCCTCCAAGGAGCTTGAACCAATCATAAGAGGAGAGATGATGTGTGAGGATGAGATGAGTGAAATGTCCTCCAACGTTGACTCTATTTATATCAATCACTGAGGGTGTGTGACACATTCGCTGGGGTGTAAAACCTTAAGGCCGACCTGCACATATTTTGAAAGTATAAAAAATAAATTCAAAATAAATGTTCTGCTTGTTGGATCAACATGATCTTTAGATCAATCTTGCACCTCTCCGAAAGAGGAACCCAATAAAAATATTGGTGTCTTCATCTGAGCATCACAACATGGAGTTTGGACCTAGTTGTCCAATTTAACATGATTTTATGAAGTGATAAGGTGAAATTATTTTTGTTTTTGGAGTGATAAGTGGAATTTTTTAGAGAGTCATTGTTGTAATCCTAAGTACTGTTTTACTTTGAGAGAGATTGAGCCAGTGAACATTCAGTTTTTGAAGAAAATTTGCTTCCAAGAAGTTCTCAAACATTGTGCTTGAGAAGTTTCAACGACGATGTTGTAAAAATAAAAGGTTGATGTACTCGATACTTAATAAAGACATATTTTTTGCGGTGTTGAAGTGTCCTAGATCCACCTGAAATTGAATAAGGAGATCTTAGGTACACCATGAGTGTGGTTGTGATGGCGCATGATTCTTGATGCTGCTTATGTTTTGTGTCTAGTTTTGACACTATCCTTGTAATCTAGTCCACATGGAGTACACGAAAAGTTAAAGAATTGTATGCACATAATAAATTCTCTTCAAACTCATGTAAACAAGCATACATAATCAATTTAGAAGCTGCAACACATAATGACCATCAACAAACAATTCAACATCATTCACTCAAAGCAATCAAGTTAAAAGTACAAGCAATTTAGAAGCTGCAACACATAATCACCATCAACAAGCAATTCAACATCATTCACTCAAAGCAATCAAGTTAATGAAGCTGCAAATTCAAGCATTTCAAGCAAAGTCTACATCAACATTCAACGACAATTAGTCATTGTGTAACTTGCAAATTAATTTTTTTAAAGTCAACTTGTAATCAAATTCAAATTGAGTTGAATTCTAAGGGTGCATTCTCGGTTGAAACCGACACTCAAGTTTTGAACTGATAGGAGGTAAAGTGAATCAATTCTCTTCAACTGAGTCAAAGTTGATGAAAGTTGTGATACAAGTGATCTTATTAAGCATAGTGATGAAAGTTGTGACATAGAAGATCTAATCAATCAAGTTGATGTCAGTTGCAACACAAGTGATCTTATCCAGCCATTTGTACTACTTTATGATGCAACGAGTAGTACCAAAGATCCAATTGAACAGTTTGATGCAACATGTCAAGCTGATGAATCATTAATTGAAATGGTTGATGCTCAGTGTAATACAGATGATTTAATCAATCCAACTCAGCATATCGACAACAACAACAGGTGTGAAGAACAACAACACAATAATCTTTCCAAGAAAGTGATCAAACCTTGGGAAGAAATCTCCTTCAACAAGGATCAACATGGCCTAGGTTACCCCAAAGACAACAGTTTGTATATTCCGAATTACTCAAAACTAGTGCAGTTTGTAAGTGCAGGCTTTTTGGACAATGCTCATAACAAGTGTAACCATTGTAAGCGAAATGGCCATATGGAGAGTACATGTTTTGATCTCAATCCTTGTCACCATTGTGGCAAGAAAAATCATTCATCAGAAAGATGTAGTAAGCGAAATCAACCACCTAGAGTGAAGATCAATTATGCAGGGATTGATCCTTGGAAGTGGTTATCTACAGTCAACCAATTGTCTATGTGTTATCGACAGATTTAGTTTCACATGAAGACAAATTTTCCAGATGGTGAAACTCTCATACACCTGGGGGGGGGGGGAGTTCCGAAATGAAATGACGATGATTGTCTCTCCTTTCAGCTGACAAAGGAGGGAAAATGATATTGAAATTGAAGGTGGTTGTCAGATTGAAAGTTTCGACAACATCAACAAAAGTAGCTAGTGGGCATTTGCATCAGCTAGTGGGCATCAACAAATTCGCTAGTGGACGGTCAAAAACAAAAGCAACAATGAGCAGTTTTCGACACCAGCAGTAAGCTGTTTCCGATAACACCAGCAAAAGCAGCAGTGAGTTGTTTTTGACATAATCAGCTAGTGGTGATCATCAAGTAGCCAGTGGGCAGTTTCGACATCAGCATATTCGCCAGTGGGCGTTCTCGATATTTTGTCAGTGTACAAGCCAATTTGCTGGTGGGCGTTTTCAACATTTTGTCAGTGGACAAGAAAATTCGCAGTGGGCATCATCAACATTTTGTTAGTGGACAAAAGATGTTGATTGCAAGCAAAGGATAGATGGATCCTTTTGCAGCTTGGCATGTGATAGAGTTGTCAAGCATGAGAACTTGGAATATGGTTCCTGGTTCTTATTTTGGACTTATCATTGAGGGGGGAAATGTTAGCCTCACTCTCATATGTTAAACAATTCTAAGTCCAAATAATAAAATTAATTAAACCATGAAAACTAGGAATTTATTCCTTATTTTCTACATTGAGTTTGTTCCTCTCAATTAGGAGTCTATTTAGGCCTAGTTGGTTGAGAGATTCTCTCCAACTAGTTAGGCTCCTAGATTAGTGTCTTGTTGAGATTTTTCCTCAACCAAAGTGTCCAAGATAGACACACTATCTTTAAACACATTCTCCTATTGTATTTATATTTGTATTATACACATTTTTTAATAATGAGAGAGAGGAATGCAGTGAGGCTCTCAGGCCTTTTCTGCCATGTCTGGTGTGTGTATATTTCTGCTATTTATTTTATTAGTGTTTTATTAGTTGTTTAATATCCTTCAGTTATTTACAGAATTCTTCCAGTAAATTTCGAAATAAATACTACTGCAACATTCACTTATGTATATGTAGAGAAAGGAACAATAAGAAATATAAGCATAAGAAACAATCACATGTACACACTTATTTTTGGACAATTGTCCCCGGAAAAACCCAATGTGGGAAAATCGGTGCTGCAGATGAGGGTTTATATATTATTCGTCAGAAATGAATTCTTTACGAGAAATACACTAACATATTTCTTTAGAAGACACCTGAGATAGATTCTTTGGTTCCTTCTGGAGAATTCCTGACACCTGGAAGACCCACTATCTCCCTCCACGTCACTTTGTGCAGTCCCTATGCTGGACTGCGTCACTTTCCGTAGGCTCTACGTGGGCACACTGTGCTACTGCTCTACGCTGCCTTCTGTGGCCCTCTGTGTCCCTCTCTCTTCCTTCTCTTTCACTTCTGACTCCCTCTCCTTCTTCTGTCTTTGCAACTCTGCCCTGCAACTCCCCCTCTGAAATCGTGTTCTATTCCTTCAGAATCGACTTCCTTCGGGTTACTGAGTGTATGCCCGACTTGCTTTCCAAATGACCCTCAAGCCTTCTTTTATAATCTTCTTATTGATGAATCAACGACCCAGATTAAAATTCTAATCAATGGCCAAGATTAAAACTTGACTTGATCTTTGTTCTCTAGAAGATTCACATTCTGTTTTATTAATACCCATTAATTATTTAATTTTCCTAAGTTTAGACTTAGGGTGTACATTAAAATAATTAATTATTTTAATAAAACACAAACCGAGTGGAATTTCCACAAACGATTTTTGGGTTCTTTGGAATATTGATGTCCAAGTCTCCATACAAATTTGAGACTTGGAACACTTTCTGATGTTACAAAAATCAACACCTACCCAAGGGTGAAGGTACATATTTTGCATGGAGGAGGATAGGGGATTGTAGGTTGCACAAAAACAACAGACGCATTGGTGAGGAGGGCATATCAAAGAGAGCAAGATTAGACGGATGGAATTAATAGAAGGCATGAAGAACTTAGTCAAGCTACTCCTCAAGCCCCAACAAACATTGTGCCAAGGATTGTAGGTGAAGCAAGGAAGAGGAGAGCCACTCAACAATAAGAACAACCACCATCTAGAGGGGCATCCGCTACAGTTCAAGATAGTAGAATTGTTAAATTGGTGAATGCACAAGCAAGAGAAGAAGTTGATTCCAGAGTGGCTAGGTGCATCTATGCATGTGGTATCCCGTTCAATGTTGTTCGCTCTCCTTACTGGCAAGATATGATAAGGGCAATTAACAAAGCTCCTCAAGGGTACAAGGGGCCCAACTATGAAAAAGTTAGAACTCAGCATCTCAAAAATGAGAAGGAGCTTGTGTAGGATACCTTATCAACATTTCATTCTTCTTGGAGTAGCTCTGGGGTTACCATAGTCTCAGATGGATGGACAGATACAAGGCGCAAACCATTGATAAATATCATTTCCACTTCACCAAAAGGAGCAATTTTTTTAAAGGTGGAAGACTGCTCAAGAGAGGTAAAAGATGCACAATTCATTGCTGATGTTATTATAAAATCTATTGAACAAATAGGTCCTAACAGGGTGGTGCAAGTTATCACGGATAATGCACTGGTTTGCAAAGTTGCAGGTTTAATTATTGAGGGTAGGTATGACCACATCTTTTGGACACCTTGCATTGTCCATAGTCTGAATCTGATCTTAGAGGAGATTGACAATAAAGTTCCATGGATAAAGGAAATCACAGGGTAATCAAGGGAGATTGTTAAATACATCACCAACCACCACCAATCTCAAGCAATATTTCAAGAGTACTCCAAATTGGAGTTGTTAAAAGTTGTTGAGACAAGATATGCCTCAAACTTCATAATGTTGCGCTGCCTTGTTGAGGTTAAGCAAGCATTAGTTTCTATGGTGGTGAGTCAAGTTTGGGCTGAGTGGAGACAGGCAAATTTAGAGCGGGAATATATGGTGCGTAGATTGTGCCTTGATGAGGATTAGTGGAGCAAGATAGATTTCTTGCTAAAGTTCACAGCCCTTGCATTTGAGCTTCTTTGGAACGCTGACACCGACCAACTTTTCTTAGGAGAGGTATATGATGGCATGGATTCCATTGTTGAGAAAACTATGGAAATCATTTCTTAAGAGTCTCCACAACTTTTGTTTGTAGATGATCATTTTGCTGATTTAGTTAAGAAAATCATTGTTGATAGGTGGAACAATTTCAATACTCCATTGCACACTTGAGTACATGCCTTGAACCCCAAATTTTATGGTGAGGAGCTTATTGCTCAAAGAAATGGGAAGAGGAAGGCACCCCATAAGGATAGAGAGGTGGCTATTGGTGTGAAAAAACCCTTGTGAGAATGTTTCTAGTTCATCTACACAAGGAGGTGAAGGAAGAATTTTCCAATTTTGCTACAGGAATAGATGATTATTCAGATATGTCATCTTTGGAGGAGAGAAGCACCATGAATCCAGTTAGGTGGTGGACTCGTCATGGAGCAAATGGTGTACATTTTCAAAACCTTGCCATTTGTGTCCTTTCACAAGTGGCAATCTCTTCATCAACAGAAAGGAATTGGAGCACCTATGGTTTTATTTATTCTGTGAAGCACAACAGGTTGGGCTTACAGAAGGCAAAGGATCTTGTTTAGTGCACTCCAGCCTTTGCCTTGCATCTCGTAGGGGTCCAGAATATAGCAATGGTCCTTCTAAAGAATGGGATGTGGATCCAGAAAGTCCTGATTTGGAGCTCTCTCTTGTTGCCATGAATATCGAGGACCAGGAGCATAGAAGTCGAATTGGCCAATCATCTTCTTCAGCTCCACCATCCACTATTGAGCATGCTTCTGCTGCTATTTTTGATGAGGATTAGATGATGAGTATTATTATCTATAGTACTTGCAGCCTCATAGTCTTTGATGTACTTGCAACCTCATATATATAATAAAGGTTGACTTTGAGATTTGGATATATAATAATGGCTGATTTTGGATATTTCAATATTGCTATTTTCCTTATGTGTTTATGATCATTCATGAGTAAATGTGATGTAAATTTAGAGACTTATAGTTTATGCATTGACATTGGACAATTTAATTATAATGTTTAAATTTTAAATGTAATAAATTATAATTTATCATGTATGCTTTATGATTGCACATAACTTTTCTTAAGTGTCCTAAATTCTAAAATATATATATATATATATATATAACATTTCTCCGTTTTCAAAATTTGGGGGGGTCACGTTTCGAACCGGCGCCCGTTTCAGAAACTCGTACCCGTTTCCCCGTTTCAGGCCTGCCTGAACTACAAACATCAACAGAAAATCCATATTCTAATAGCCTTGCAGGATCTTCTTTAGCTAGTCATTTATGTGTAGTTGAGGCTGCTTGTTCCATTGATTACATTTTTACATGGAACTTTCACATCCATAAATTGTTTCTTATTTGGTGTCATTTCATATAGACACCAAATCTTTCAAAAAAATCTGAAGGCTCTAGAAATTTACCAAAAATGAGCTAAATTCTTAAAACGGTTTTTATTCTTTACAGTCTAGGTCAACCTGAGTAATATCGGGCATAGGAATGAGTGTGCATTTTCACTCCGTTTCAGGTTAGGTCAACCAAAATTTGAGCTCACTTCAATGCTTTCGACAATAACAACTATTCCTTTCTCTTTCACATATACAAGCCCGCCTCATGAGTTACCATTCCGTTGAAAAAATGGTCACGTTAGGAATATTGCACTATAATATTTAATGCTATCCTTTGAGCCATTTACACAAAAAATCTCAATATCTTACTTAAAATGTCCAATGGGCATGACTTGTGGACAGTTGAAGAATGTAACTAGGTTCGGTCTTCATAATTGTATTTGAGTCATTATGAAATGTACTTACAAAAGAATGAAAATGATTTATTATTATTATTATTATTACAATGACTTATTAAAGCACATGTTTCATGCATGGGTCATCATTTTATAGGTCAAAGTCCCCATTTAGGACTCCTAGGATTTATATTGAGTCATTAGAGTCATTGTACATTTTATGAGACTCTTCTTGGGCTTTTGAATCATGTAAAAATAATTATTTTAAGTCAAATTTGTAATTTGTCACCTCGACACCAAGTCGGCCCTTGCCCGATGAAGACGACTTTCATGGGAGCAGTTTGACCTGCAAGAAGGCTATATGTAGAAGTGCAATTCGATCTACTTGCTCATCAACTTGTTATGAACCTAATTCATAACTAAAGTAATAAATATAGTCATTAATGGAATAAATACAAATAAATGTAATTACTAGCTAATCAATTAGGATTATGTTAAATAGTCATTAGGTTAATGAAAAGGCATGTCTAAAGGACATGCCCATTCGTGAAAAGGTACCTGCATAGGTATAAAAGCAGGACCTCATTGTAATCATTCAGTCGTCTTATATCATATCAATAAATATTTATTATTATAAATACCTCGTGTATTTTTATAATTAAAAGCTGCTTTTGCTATTAAGTCCACAAATCTACAAATCTTCCTGCTACAGTAACCAAATCTACAACTTCCGTTGCTACAGTGGTATCGGAGCCATATTAAAGACAAGTTAAAGAAATGGCACACAACATCGTTCTACAAGCCTACGAACGTAGTTTACAAGCCCGAAAACATTGTTTACTGTATAATGTGCCATTACGTGAAGATCCCAAAAAAGTTGAGCAGATTAGAAAAATTCAACAAAAGCTTCAGCAATTAGAGAATTCTTGTGGAAAAGTCACAAATGGGTATAAAAAAATTTCTGCAGATCTTAAAAAAATTTCTGCAGTGATCCATAATAGAGAAGAAAATCATGACAAACAAAAAGATGAAAAATGTTGTAATAATGAGAAAGCAGTTAGTTATGCAAAGGGAAAATCAAGTAGAACATCCATGGTTAATTCAAGTAAATACATTCCCCCACCAATGCGTAATAAAAGAAAACAACCAACTAATGTTGAAAGTAAAGAACAAGGGAAATGTTGGAAATGTGGAGATAAATATTTTGCAGGACATAAATGTGCCTTGTATGCAAGAAATGTCATTGCCAGCAACAGTAAAGAAACAGAAAAATGTGACTCTGATCTTGACAGGCTTAAAGAAGATGACAAAGAGGCTGCTGCACATCCTGACACAGTAATGGTTGATAAGCTTAACTTGGGTGAAGAGGAAGAGGGCAGAAAACTGAATGATGACAAAGTAAATAAAAATCTCGAGGATATAATCAATGGAATGTCAAGAAAAGATGAGATCAACAGTTCACCTTTGCAAGAAGTCAAACCTGGAATAGTAGAGTTGAGGTCTATCATGAAAGTTAGGCATCAACAATACTTGGAATCTGAACCTTCACCTTTGGAAGAGGCAACAGGTGGATCTGGATTGTGTACTGCCCCATTTGATTCTAATATGCAGAAGCCCAAGAAACGAGTGAGATTTGAGCCTGGAAGTAAAGGGGATCCCGCTGGACAATTGGAACCTGAGTACGATGACATTGAAGGTGTGAACTCAAGAAAGAGACCATCAATAAGAGGATCCGGTTCTTCAGATTTAGTACAGAATGACTATGTTACGAATTACTCTAAATACATACACTATACATTGGATTGGTCAAATGAGGCCAACACACAGGTAAATGAGGAGGCATTTTCACTTCCCGACCCTCTGAATCAAACCTCCAAACATGCTGGGAAAGTACTTGGACAGAGCTTAGCTCCAAAGGAAATTGTAGATAACTCTCAGTCAGTATCTTCTGTTGACACAAAAACTGATCGTGAGTCATCCATGGATACAGATGTTGTGAGGAAAGATATTAACACCGCTCGAAATGCTAACTTATGTGAACAAAAAGAAACCGGTTCACAGATAGATCAGAATTCAGGACAAAAATATTTTTACTATGATTTGCCACTCTTGGAGGAAACTGGCCCCTGGATACATGTCTCTGTTCCTCCAATGTGAGCCAGTGATCATGAAGAATGGAACAGAGGTTTGTGTGTTGCTGGAGGGTATTTTCCTGAGGACGGCTTTGGATGGCAACATGAAAATCAGGAATTGACTATGTGGACTGTTGTGAGTGAGATGCTGGCAGTGATTCCCAGAAAGGTTGATAATTATTTTGCAGGAGCGAAACCTTCTGTTCCAAATCGTCTTATGGCAAGAGGTACATTAGAGCATACTTGGAAAGAGATGGCTGAAGCCCTTTCAGATACAATCTTTAGTACTGCAATGGATATTTTGGACGCTGAACCTACAAAATGGATCGCTGACAGCGCAGCTTCTGCTCGCATGTTGTGTAATTCACGATTTCACCCAATCATGTGTCCAAGGCATCACTGTAGATTCTGTGGTGGAATTTTCTGTGGTGTCTGTTCCAGGGGAGTAAATCTTCCTGCTCATACTGTTATTATAACAGTAATTCATGTTGCTCGGAGGGATGACAATTCAGGACGTCTTGAGAAACTTCATGGCAGCGGCGGAAGACAGTTGCACCACCAGCGCATAAAAATCCTGCTTCCCGAATCATGTGATCGGGGAGTCATCAGCTTCCGTCCGTTGAGCTCTGCCACGTATTCACAATTGCTCGGGCTAGGCATCAGTGTATCTGTGTTTTGGGCATTGTATAAAACTGACAGATAGTCAACATCCTAGCTCGGTCAACAGTCACGGGGTGCGGAAATGGCCACTTCGATTCGATACGACTGGTTAAAAATAACGCTACGTTGGTAATATATTCTATTCGACTCTATTTGATACTTCAGATACGTGGGTGACGGGCAGCGCAACATGGATTTAAGTTTAGGACGACGTGGCGTTTGAAGGTTATGGAAAAAAAATTAATTTGTTAATATTGTTGAGAACCGCAAGAGACGCGACCGTCAACCTCCCAAATACACTATTATATCATATGTGGCACAAACTACAATCAATCATAATTTGAATTGTTGAAGGGAAATTTATAGAAGAGAAAATCTCTCAAGTTAAAAGTGAAAAAGAAATACTATATTATTGAAGTTTTAAATACATTCGAAGTGAAGGTATAATGGGAAGTTATTTATAAGCAGAAAAAAATATTAATTTAATTAATTAAAATTACTATTTAATTAATTAAATTAATGAAAAAAATGATTAGTATATATATTAAAAATATATATATATATATACATTTAAAAAAAAAAACCAAACTGTAACAAGAACATGGAGTTCAAAGAGGATGTATACCATTGAATTCTACAAGGAAAATACCATTGAATGACATGCCTCGAAGATAATCCGAAGTGAAAAAAGTTGTCGAAAAGTTAAGCTTTGAGGACAAAGCTTTTCGAGAAGGAGGCAATGTTATGAACCTAATTCATAACTAAAGTAATAAATATAGTCATTAATGGAATAAATACAAATAAATGTAATTACTAGCTTATCAATTAGGATTATGTTAAATAGTCATTAGGTTAATGAAAAGGCATGTCTAAAAGACATGCCCATTCGTGAAAAGGTACCTGCATAGGTATAAAAGCAGGACCTCATTGTAATCATTCAGTCGTCTTATATCATATCAATAAATATTTATTATTATAAATACCTCGTGTATTTTTATAATTAAAAGTTGCTTTTGCTATTAAGTCTACAAATCTACAAATCTTCCTGCTACAGTGACCAAATCTACAACTTCCGTTGCTACACAACTCAACAAGTTTGATATACACAAGAAGCATTGCAGAAAAAGTGCAAGGTGCAAGGAGGAGAAGGAGAATTGTAGGATCAAAGTTTTTGGGCTATCTCTCTCTCTTTCCTATGAATTTTCTGGGAATTTATAGGATTGAAGTGTTGCAGTTGTAGGGATCAAAATTTTGTAGTTGTAGGGTCGAAGTTGCAGAGGTTGAAGTTACATGGGTCGAAGTTGCTGGGGTCGAAGTGCTGCTGTTGCATAGATCGAAGTTTTGCTGCTACAAGGTTGAATGTCTAGATCGAAGCCGCTGGAAGGAAGGGCTGACGTGGTGGTTGGAGGAAGTCTGTGCCTAGGTTGAAGAGTCTTGGATTATCTCGTGAAAACTATTGAAGGAAGAGGTTTGACTGGGTTTTCCCCTAGATAGGGGTTTTGCCTTGGCTGAGTGCCTATATCATGTCTCTTGTTTTGTGATCTTCCTACACACATAATATGGTAGTTGCTTGATGAAAGATAATATAACAGAGAAGTAAAAGAAGCCAACATAATTCACAAGTAATTATCAATAAAGAGGAATCAAAACCCTAATTCTACTAGCATTGATTTCTCAACATGGTTTCAGAGCTAAGGTCAAGGAAGATTGGAGATCACTCCATTGGCTCAAAAGAAATGGTTACTCCCTCTATGATAAGATACATGAAAATGGGATTCAATATTTTAGGAAGTTGGATCAAAAGAATCATCTACAACTTATTCATCAAGGTCAAAAGAAAAGGGTTCTCGCCTACACTTACAGGGTCACTCAATGATGACAATGCATGAATTATTGATAGTGGAGCATCAAGGCACATGATAGGGGAAAATAAACAACTTCACACTCTATCCAAGGAACCATCTTCTCATGAAGTGGAATTGGGAGACAACAAAAGTTATGCTGTTAAAGGCTTGGGGTCAACTTCTTTGAAGTTGGAAAATGGAGATAAGATACATCTCAACAATATACTATATATTCCAGGTTTGAAAAATAATTTACTTTCATTTTGCTGCTTAGAAGATAAAGGAGATGGAGTTTCTTTTGTTGATGGAAAGGTTTTGGTTTGGGGAAAAGATTCAAGCATCGATAAAACTAGGGTTATTGGAGTTCGTGATGGAAGTCTATATAGAGTCATAACATCATCTCCTCAAGCCCTAGTTCATATGGAAAACAATCCCATTGAGCTATGGCATAGAAGATATGGACATCTATACTAAAAGGTCATTCCCTCTCTCAATCAACTAGTAAATGACACCCCCAATATCAAAGATCGTGAGGAATTTGCAAGGGATGTGCTTTAGGAGAGAATACAAGGAAATTGTTTACAAACAGTGAAACAAGGTCTAAAGAAATATTAGACTTCATTCATTTAGATGTGTGTGGGCTTATGTCTGATAAATCACTTGGAGGTCATCTCTATTATGTAATCTTCATTGATGATCACTCTAGAAAGACATGGCCCTACCTTCTCAAGAAAATTAATGAAGTATTTGAGAAATTCAAGGAGTTTAGATCTGAAGTGGAGACCCGAACAAAAAGAAGAATAAAGACTTTGAGATTCGACAATGGTGAGGAATACACTTCTAAAGAATTGATTGCATTTTGTAAAGAAGTAGGAATTAAGAGAGAGCTCATTGTTCCCTACTATCTCAAACAAAATGGAGTGGCCGAAAGGAAAAATAGGACAATTGTAGAAGGTATACAAACAATGATCTTTGATCAAGGCTTACTAAAATTTCTATGGGGAGAAGCAGTAATGACAACAATAGATATACAAAATAGAAGTCCTCATAGAATTCTTGAGAATATGACACCTGAGGAAGCATTCACAAGAAAGAAGCCAAGTGTGGACCATCTCCGAATCTTTGGGTGTCACACCTATATCCACGTTCCAAAGGACGAACGAAAGAAGCTAGATTCTACAAGCATTAAAGGGATCTTCGTTGGCTACAGTCTTTCTTCAAAAGCGTATAGAATCTACATCAAGGAAGACATATTGAAGGAAGCAGACACGTTATATTTGATGAAAATCATGCTTACAAAAGATCCAAAGATATTCCTATTGATTTCGATGAAGAACACATACCAACATTCGAAGAAGAAGAAGTTAGAACACCACGACAATCCTACTACAATTCAAGAAGAAGAATAAGGACTAAATGAGCCTATTCAACTTGTGATCATACCCAACACAAGTGATCCAGGAGGATCTTGCATCAGTTCAAATCAACAGGGAAGTCTAGTATTGTCTTCAGTTCTTCAGTGATCTGGATAAGAAGGAAATCTTCAATTGGTTCATGGTGCAAGTTGTTGCATTCAAATGATGTGTCAAAGGTGTATTAAACCTATGGTTAAAAGTCCTAAGTTCTAAACTATCTGGTGAACCTAAGCTAAGGTGAAAATGTCATGGTATAATGACCTAAGTGATAAGACTACATGATGTTGTAAACCTATGGTCCTAAACCTAAAGTTCTAAACCTATAGCGCAAACATATGCTATGGTCAAAAGCTATGTTAATAGCACAAATGTTATAAACCATGTTATAAACCATTCAGAACTATGTAACAAACACAAACTATGTTTTTAAAACCCCTTGGATATAAATCTCAGTTAAACTGCAACCTTAACCGTATCGGAAGGATTTGACTGCCGGATGTGAATGAGGGTTTACATAACACAGTCAGTAGCAGTTTTAAACGCGGGGTTTAACTGCAAAGCAGAGTCTAGCCACCTGGATGTGAAGCTGTCACATGGACAGTTGGTTGCCAACGAAGGCTGAAACCACCGAGGCTGACAACCGATGTGGCAGCCAGCGGTTAGATCGCCCGCCGGTCATATGCCAAATGGTTCAACCAATCCACCGATAGCTAAACCGCATGGGTAATTTTAGTCCAAAGTCGATTTGTGGGTTTGTAATTTAATATGCGCAGTTTTAAAATTTATCACCATGTAACTTAAAAGCTAGGTGTTACACCTCCACTTGATCGAGAGATCATGCTCATTAAATGTAAAAAACTAGTTGCCATGAATAAGCCCAAGATGCCGACAGTGAAACTATAAGTTACACCATTGCTCATGATGAGGGAGGAGTGCTTTTGAGCCTTGTATTCAGAATTTTGTGAAGGGAGGAGGCAGTTTTCTTTTTAGTGTATCTTGGTCGTCCAAAGGCGGAATTCGGTGCTGAGACAGGCGTTGGAAAGCTAGGAGGGAGAGCTTTTTGTTGACAGAGACCAGAGGTGCCTGCGAACACGTTCAGTCTGGTGAATTTCTATGTAAAGACTTCCTTGGATCATTCCTTAATCAAACAGACACAATCTTGAAAGCGGACTTGGAGACGTAGTCCACCAGGGGCGAACTCTGTAACCAATGTTTGCTGTCTTCTATCTCTTTTCTTCGCTGCAAATTCATGTTTAATTGTGCTTCTTAAGTTCTAGATTAAGTCGTAAAATCAATTGCTTTCCTTCAGTGTTCCATACTAAGCGATCATGTTAACAATCAATTCACTTTGGCAAATATTCAGGTGAATTTCTATGTACAGATTTCCTTGGATCATTCCTTAATTAAACAAACACAATCTTGAAAGCAGACTCAGAGATGTAGTCCACCAGGGGCGAACTTTGTAATCAATGTTTGTTGTCTTCTATCTCTTTTCTTTGTTGCAAATTCATGTTTAATTGTGCTTTTTAAGTTTTGGATTAAGTCGTAAAATCAATTGCTTTCCTTCAGTCTTCCACACTAAGCGATCATGTTAACAATCAATTCACTTTGGCAAATATTCAATCCTATTTCAGATCAATAAGGAAGAGGCCAAATTGGTTAAAAGCTACTCTTGAAGACGCTGAAGGACATGGAGTTGTGAAAGGAACCTTTAGAGAAAACAAACGGCCAAAAAGATATTTTGGATATGCTACATACATGAAAAAAATAATAGAAGCTAAACTAACTACATTTGAAGAAGCTTCTCATCAAGAAGTATGGAAGAAGGCTATGCAGGAAGAATATTAATCCATCATGAAGAATGTGGTTTGGGAAATCGTTCGTAGACTTAGTGACAAATCGATTGTCACTTCTAAATGGATCTACAAGATCAAGCACGCTGTTGATGGAAGCATAGACAAGTACAAAGCTAGATTCATTGCAAGGGGTTTCTCTTAAAAGAAGGCATAAATTATGAATAAACCTTTGCACCTACCACAAGATATACTACTATAAGATCCTTGGTTTCATTGTTTGCTACAATGGGATGGAATATCTATCAAATGGATGTAAAAACAACATTTTTGAACGGGACCATCGATGAAGAAGTATACATTGAACAACCTGAAGGCTTTGAAGTAAATAGTAAAGATACTCATGTCTATAGACTCAAGAAGGCCCTATATGGTTTAAAGCAAGCTCCTAGGGCATGGTATGCTAGGATGGATGCATACCTTCTAAGAATTGGGTTCGTTAAAAGTACTGCTGATCCAAACTTCTACATTAAAGTTGTGGATAATGAGCCAATCATTGTTCTACTATATGTGGATGATCTATTCATTAGAGGTGTAGAGCGAAGGATTCAAGAATGTAAGAAAATACTGGCAACCGAGTTTGAGATGAAGGATCTGGGATTGATGCATTATTAACTAGGTCTGGAAGTATGGTAGAAACTTGGGGAGATATATCTGGGGAAAGGGAAGTATATAATCAAGTTGTTGCAGAAATTCGAAATGATGGATTCCAAGCTCATGACTACTCCCATGATCACTAATATCAAGAAGTTGAGAAGCTCTGACTCAAGTCTGGTAGATCCTACCTCCTATTGTAAGTTGGCAGGTTCTCTAATGTATTTGGTAAATACTAGGCTGAATATATGTTTTACTGTGAACATTCTTATTCAATTTCAGTTGGAGCCTCATCATGATCACTGGATAGCTGCCAAGCATATATTGAGATATCTACGTGGCACTATACATCACTGCCTAAAGTACGCTAACAAGGAAGTCAAGCTGATAGGTTTTACAGATTTTGATTGGGGTGGCAGTGAGTCCGATGGAAGAAGCACTACAGGTGGATGCTTTTGTTTGGGATTTGCCATGATCTCATGGATAAGTAGAAAGCAAGATCTTGTTGCTTTGAGTAGTGCTGAAGCAGAGTATGTGGCTGCATGTGAAGTAGGAAAGGAGGCTGTATGGTTGAGGAAACTTCTGTCAGATTTGTTTGAGAAGTCTCTAAGTCCCACTGTGATAAATTTGTTAGGTAAACATGACTCGGGATAGAGTCAATGTTGACTAGGGTAAATAGTAGTGGTTTTGGGGCACATGGTATTGTGCACCCATGGTTTTTGACCCATGGTATTGCATGTAATGGAGCCTATAAAAGACTAGGAATACTTCATTGTAACGCAGGCCCGGAGGTGAGCGGTGAAGGCTCACTTGGCCGGATTGGCCAGGGTTGTGGCCAATGGTTAATGAAATTTCATTGGTTGGGTTTTTCCCCAGAGTTTGGGGTTTTCCCGGATAAACATCTGTGTTTATGTTTATGTGCTTTGTTGCTGGTTATGTTAATTTAATTATGTTTAGGGACGCTTTTGTTGCCAAGGGTTTAATTGGCCTGTGAATGGAGATATGATTTGTTGCACGGATGATGCAGATCTGGATCTGGAATGTAAGGGTTTTGGCCAATGGTCAATGAAATTTCATTGGTTGGGTTTTTCCTCGGAGTTTGGGGTTTTCTCGGTTAAATATTTGTGTTAATGTTTATGATTTGTTGCTGGCCTCTTTTATGTTTATTTCTCTCAGTAAATTCCTTATTTTTCCTGCGGTAAATTCCTAACAAAATTGCGACAATCAAAGCTGCATCTAGATGTCTGAAGATCTCGTGTTCCATGCTAGGACGAAGCATATCAATAATAAGTTCCACTAAATTAGGAGCTTGGTGCAGGATGGGATCGTGAAGCTACAGTATGTCCCGACCAATGATTAGATAGCTGATATACTAACAAAGTCTCTTCCTAATAAGAAGTTTGAATATCTTAGTAACATGCTTGGTTTAGTTGATATTGCTGATCTTGTTGATAATGATAAAAGTTTGGAAGAGATTTGTTGAGGCTTTGTGTGTGATGCACATTGCCAGGGAAGACATCTGGCCGACACTACGTGTTGATGTCTAGTTCCCGAAGTAGGGAGGGTTGCGTTGGTCATAAAGCTCTGACCCTGCATTACGCACCTAGATCCCTGAGTTGATAGTTAGCAAGTAAGCCTGATGGTACCTAGAGTGGTTGAAAGCTTTAGTCCATCTTAGTCCCACCCGAATAGATTGCCCTGGTCAGGAATCTAGTCCATGGCACCGTGAGTGCCTAAAATGTTCAAGGACCTGGATAGATTGCCCTGGTCAGGAATCTAGTCCATGGCATTCCGGTGCCTAAACTCTTCATGGTTCATATGTTTTGAGATCTTCCTTGGACTTGTATATGTCATTATGAATACCTCCCTAGTTAAGAGGGATTTTTGAAGAATGTAACTAGGTTAGGTCTTCGTAATTGTATTTGAGTCATTATGAAATGTACTTATCAAAAGAATGATTATTATTATTATTATTACAATGACTTATTAAAGCATGGGTTTCATGCTTGGGTTTGTTGAGAATTTGGAGGGCAAGTGATTAATACAAAATTCTCTTCTTGATAATTACTTGTGAAATTACTTGAGTTACTTGAGTCTTTCCTTCGTTAACTTATTAAATCTTTCATCAAGTCAATTATCAAAAGACACGAGACACAAGAGTTAGGCTCCTAGAGCCAGGGCAAAACCTCTCCCTCTTGGAGAGAAAAACCCACGAGAAATTCTTCTTATAGATTTCAGATGACAAGTACCATGACCCAGAATTATACCCTTGACCTATTTATGCATCCAAGACCTTGTCCTTACTTCTTTCGACCACTGTCTCAATGTCACCCTTTATCAACAACTTCACTTTAGGATATTATGCAAACTATCTTTGGACAGATCTTGCACTTCCTTGTCACGCTGTAGCTCGCTTCAGGATACTTCAACCCTGCTCATGCACTTGGTGGATCCACACTTTAACACTTTTGCTTCAAGGTGATTCTGCTTTAGGATGTCGCAGCACTTTATGACACTTGGATATATGTATGTAGACCAGTTCTGAAACTCTTCAAACATCTGCACTTCAATTGTATGCTGCTGCACCTTATGGTATACTGATATACATATTTAGACCAGTTCTGTACCCTTTAAACATCAGCACTGAAATCCACACTATACTTGTCCTTTAATCCGTACTGAAATTGCCCTTACAATCTGCACTAAATTTCCCTTGTAATCCGCACTGAATTTCAGAGATAGCCTGCACTTTAGATGCAGAGATGACCTGAAACATATCAAAAATTCCGCACTGAAGCTTGTTGTACTTCACACTGCATTTCCTGCACTTCGCACTGCACTTCCTGCACCTAAATCCGCACTGCACTTCAGATGATGTCCGAAAATCTGTGGGTGAACGAGCTGCAGGACAGAGGTATATATAGAGGTTCATACTAGGTTATTAGGCCGACCATTCAGCTGTTATATAGGCTGACCATTCAGCTGTCATAAAGGCTGACTTGAAGACTATATATTCCAGCGTAGGTGAGGGCTATTACAGGCCATTCTTCCACGGTTTCTGGACTTGGTCTTGGAGCATTTATTATGACACTTATTACATTTATATCTAGAAGACAAAAACCTAGATAGACATCAAGAAGAAGTCTACTAACCTATAATAAACTCTTGCTCATGAAACCCATGAAGCAAGTACAAAATTCATTTTATTATCTTTGTCTTCTACTTTACATAAATTCATAATTACATAGTCAATATGAACACTGACCTAGTTACACTTTTCACCAGGGTCATCATTTTATAGGTCAAAGTCCCCATTGAGGACTCCTAGGTTTTATATTGAGTCATTAGTGTCATTGTACATTTTATGAGACCCTTCTTGGGCTTTTGAATTGTGTAAAAAGAATAATTTTAAGTCAAATATGTAATTTGTCACCTCCATGCCAAGTCGGCCCTTGCCTGATGAATTCAGCCTACATGGGAGCAATTCGACCCACAAGAAGGCTATATATAGTAGTGCAGTTCGATCTATTTTCTCATCAACCCAAGAAGTTCAATATACACAAGAAGCAGTGCAGAAAAAGTGCGAAGTGCAAGGAGGAGAAGGAGAATTGTAGGATTGAAGTTTTTGGGCTATCTATCTCTCTCTTTCCTATCAGTTTGCTGGGCAGTTGCAGGATCGAAGTGTCGAAGTTGCTGGGGTCGAAGTGCTGCTGTTGCATAGATCGAAGTTTTGCTGCTACAAGGTCAAAGGTTTAGATCGAAGCTGCCAGAAGGAAGGGCTGACTTGGTGGTTGGAGGAAGTTTGTGTCTAGGTTGAATAGTCTTGGATTATCTCGTGAAAACTATTGAAGGAAGAGGCTTGACTGGGTTTTCCCCTAGATATGGGGCTTCCCCCCCCAGAGCCTTGCATACTTGGTAATTACTTGATGAAAGATAATATAACAAAGAAGTAAAAGAAGCCAACATAATTCACAACTAATTATCAACAAAGAGAAATCAAAACCCTAATTCTACTAGCATTGATTTCTCAACACTGACCTCTGAAGAATATAATTAAACAGACAATCTGGGAGATGCCCTACACGCAAGAATTTAGTTCTGCATTCTTCTTCACATCCTGAAATTATTAAGATAATTTTGATGAAGGTTTTCCAGTTGTAAATTTTATTTGTACTTCTGAGCTGGACTGTTTTAACTTTTCCCTCCTTAGCATTTAGTCGGGGCTTAAGCTTTTATGAGCTAATCATTGTGATGTGGTAAACTTTAAAATTTACTCGTAATCTTTAGATGCTTAGTGTGATCCTTTCGGTGAACATTTTTCCTGGTACCATCTGCTGTATGAGTGCACTGAGCTCTGCAGTTTTTCTATTTCCAAGCTCATTTACATATAATATTGATCAGTACGTTAGGCTTTTCTTGAAAGACATGATCAACAGTGCTTTTTCTCACTGTTGGCATCCATCTGATGGTATATCATTTGTTTCAATACATTTTCGGAGGCCTTTTTTGCTTAATTACATTACTGTGGCATTACTGTCAACATCGCATCCTTTGAATCCAGTTTTCTGTAGTCCTGCAAAGCTGTCTCTTTTCTATATACAATAATGAGGATCTTTTAAGATCTAATTCTGTTTTAACAAGACATATACATAGCAATAAATACTCTATCTACAAAGCGACCTTAGGTAGGATTACATGATAAGTACATGTTTCATTGAGTTGCCATAATCCAAGTAATTTTGAAACTACCTTGGTATGTTTTTCAAAATATTTCAAATGTTTTAATGCTCCATGAAAAACATTTTATAAATCATAAAAATTACCTGAGAAGCTTGATGTTGCTTCGTATTTGAAACTTATATCTTACATGTCATATAAATATCATGGCCCTGATACAAGTTGCAAGTGACTGAATTTTCTAATGGCTGTTCTTACTTCAATATGAACATGGTTTTCATTGTCCAAGGTTCTTAACAGTTCAATATTGTTTGGGTTTGTACGATAGTATTTTTTCTGCTTGTGTGAGAGAGATCAGTTTCCTTGGATTTGTTAAGGTCTTTGAATTGGTATTGGCTTACTGGGTTTATGAATGGGCAGCTTGCTATGCTGTTCGAATTAGAGGATCAGAATACATAACTGATGCTCAGGGTGAGCAGTATAGATACACATTGGCACTGGATGAAGAAGGATAAAATTGGCATTCCTCTACTGCAATGACTGGATGGAAACTTGGACCTTGTTAAGATGCAGGAAGGTCCAAGCCTTTGTTTCTTGGAATCTTGCAGTGTTTGGAAGTTGCTTTAAACTAGCAAATGTTCAGTTTATTACTTGAATCTTGCAGTGTTTGGAAGTTGCTTTAAACTAGCAAATGTTCAGTTTATTACTGTGGTCAAGTTTGTAAATGAATGCAAGTCTGCTCTCATAGTTAAGCAGGCGGCCAAAAGTTTAATGGGTATAATTGCTGATGTTCTTCTAGCATTTGGATTTAATGTATGATATACTGTTTTGCTGGTTTTGTGATGAATTTTTAATCTTTATAAGCATAATTTCATTATGTTTTGGTGCTTTTGGTGAAATATGATTTTGGTGCAAAACTAAATAAATCAGATGAGAACAATAGAGGTGAATATTTTGCAAAATAAATTAAATCTTCTCTTATGTCTCGAGTTTTGTGATCTCGAGCTAATTTTGTAGACAGCAAAATATGAATGCTTAAAACAAAGAGCTTTGATTTATTCAGAGTGGCTATTTATTTTATCTAGGATGCCTATTATTCGCAGGTGAGATTTTAAGCTTTTCATAAGAGATTCTTTTGATTTTTTATTATTAAGTTTATCATATCATCGTTGTCTTGCATGCAGCAAAGCTATTGCTCAACTTGGATAAGTGTATTTATCATTGCATCTAAGAAAGATCATGAGAAATGTATATATCATTGCATCTAAGAAAGATCACGAGAAGGAATACTTATTTGTTAAGTAGTGCCAGTTGGTGAGGTTAACCATTCATTCTAATGATTCTAAATGTTTCTCCTAAAGTATCAATTGCTCATTTGGGATACATGCTATTTAGTATATCAAATAAAAGTCATTGGAAGGAATATTAAGTTGTAAAATAGTGTCAATTGATGAGAATAGTCATTCATTCTAATGATTCCTATTGCTTTTATTTAAGTATCAGCCACTCATCTGGGACAACATTATCAGAATTGCACTGATCACTAAACCAGTGGACCCCTAAAATTGGCAACAGGTTAAAAGTGGAGCAGAACTGAAGAAAACAAAAAAAACAGATGAACAAAAAAATATGCCAAATTCAAACTTCAATAAAAACATATATAATCCTTGTGAACCCGAATCATTAGACACAAATATGCAAATGTATATGTTGATATACCATAATATTATAGAGTACATTTCATATTTGAACTAAAATACATAAACAAAAAGGCTCTAATTGGCCTCTAGAGTTCAAAGGAATTCTTGCTATAACCATATATCATCAAAATCATTGCCTATATTGGTGTTGTTCCTAAAGGTGACTTATTGAAAAGAACAAGGCCAAGTTATCCTGTAAAGTGAAAATATCCTTCTCACTTTAGGCTTTTTGAAAGAATTGAGTAGTCTATAAGAGGGTAACCCCTTTGAACACAATATTTTGTTTGAAAAATGTGTTCTTCAATCAAATGAAGAACTTTTTTGTTCTAAAATTCTAGGCTTGTAACAATTACAAACAGGAATTTCAATACTTAACATTTAGATGTGAATAACTTAGAACAATAAAATAAGTGTTTGGAAATTCTTCAATTTATAAATATTAAATTACACAAATGACACCATTATCTCATTTGACGAGCATTTAAGATGACGATAAAGTAAAATATGAAAAATAGTAAAAAATAGACAGCTAGTACTTTAGAAATGAAGATATGAAATTGTAAAAGATGGAACCAAATTTTCAAGTTTATAAAACTAGTTTAGATCCATTTTAATCTTATATCTGTCAAATATCAAGAGGAATCAAATCTTTCAAAGAACAATTCTCTTTGCAAAACTTAAGGAAAGGGTTTCCACGTTAAGAGATTTGATTTCTCTCGGTGCTTGATATATACACGGTTAAGATGGATCTACATTGGTTTACATTAAATCACAGTGTGGTACACTGTTCTTTCCATATTGAACGATTAAATTTGCTTTCTTTTATTTTTCTTAAACTACGACTATGAAATAAATAGATTATAATATTTTGTTGTTGAAACTTAGTTTGCTACTTTTAATTATAGTCAATAGAATGCCCATAGAAGTCAAAGAGATTTTTAACTTTTTCATTTTTATATTCTTATTGGTAAATACATTCTTGAAGATGTATTATTTTAAAAATAGTGTCACCAGTTCAATTCCCCGCCCTGATTGGGGTGATCTATTTGGAGATGATGATGAAGATGTAGTCCTACCAAATTTACAAAAAAAAGAAGTGAAACATCAACCTTTTTATATTCTCTTTTGTGTGACTTGTATTTTTATTATTTTTGTAAATTAATTTTACTTTATTTTATAATTTTAATTTTTAATATTATGTTATTAATGTTGACATTAACTCAGTGTTACAACATCTCCGAAGGGTTTACATATTGATCTTCACTCTCAAACATGATCAGATGAAACTCCTCATCTTTTACCCTACTCAACTCCAAGAGGAAATAATGTTGATGGTGCATTTCCTCCCATGGTCTCTCATGACCATTCATAGCTTGAAGTATATCTTGTTCAAATGGAAAAACATTGTCTAGGTAATCAACATTGCATACTTGTGTGTAAGATACCCCTTTGGAATACCTTAGAATTTCCTCCCTTGTTTTCTAAGTTTTGTCTAAGTTTTCATTGTGTCATCTTGTTAAACAATTTGCATACCATTGGTTCTAGGTGTATTTTTGGTGTGAATTAATTTAAATGAACATATTCAATGACTAATACATGCCAAGAGAATACTTCTAATAACAATATGTAAGTTCTGTTAAAACAAGAATTGCAACACCATTGATATATATTTTTAACACAACAATAATTCACCTTTCATACATTGAAATAACCCAGAACTATAAAAACAATATATATAAGGGAATGCAATCATTTACTTAACTCAATATTAGAAATTACAATGAACAATGCGATAGAGGAACCTGGTTTATACTTCAACAACATAGTCAGTAATATTACAACCACTTTTTGGTTAAACTTTAGCAACTTGGTCTTCAAAGATACAATCTTCAAGTTGAGAGTGGCTTTCCCCAAGAGAGATAACATTGTAGCAATGCTCCAAGTGATACACAACGATCAAGGCAAAGGTACAACTCTCCTCAGTACTATGTCTAACCCAGAAGTATAGCAACTGTCCAACTCAACCCCCAACGTATGATAAACTCAACCCTATTCTTAATAGATCTTAGCTCTTAAATATATGTCAGAACTTGGCCCTTTGATGAGGTAGACTCGAGTGGTAGAGATGAGGGTAAACATAAACTCAACTGATGTGATAAATTCATCCTCTCCCACAATGATAAATTCAACATCTTAGACAGTGGAAACTTGACCCCTTTTACCCAACAACTTGGCCAACAAATGCAAGGGTAACCTAACCCTCACCCCAAAGGAACTTGGCCCTTCAATGAGTGTAGTCTTTGTTGATTTTCTTAGTGTGATGGAGATTAGCACAATATTTCTAAAATTTTGATAATTACTTTTGATGTAGATTTTCTTTTAACTTATTCCAATATATTATTCAACAATTTTACTTCATAAGTTCAACCATAAAGAACAATACAACAATACAGATCATAATAAACAAAAGAAGACAAGATTTTTTTTGGGAAAACCCATGAAGGGGAAAAATCCAACAACTTTTTTCAATAGATAAATTCTTCTTGTTCAATGAGAGACACACCTAGACCTACAACTTGGTCTTCTCCTCCGAGTCAAGTCATCCAATCTGATCCAATAATTCGTTTTGCCTGTTTGGTCTAGAATTTCGGCCCTTTTGCAATTACTAGTTGCCCCAAAAATTTCAACCCTACAACAATTTCCCAATTACTTAGAAAATTTTTCCCCCGTGCAGCATAATGCTAAGAAAATACAAACCATAGAGAGAATAGCCAATCCATACGTGCAAGTTGCAAGAAAGAAAAGAGAGTATTTGTCCTTTTATTCCTCCTATTCATCCTTTGCTTGCTTGCCTAGAAAATGTCTTATGTAAGTGAGATAGAATGCCCAAGTCGAGGAGGTCGAGTTGCCTTTATATAATAGTCTATCTTGGCCAAATGGGTTTTTCCCTTGGCTAGGGCCAACTTGACTTGGAGGGAAGCCGACTTGTCATTTTTGGAGGCAAAAATTATTGTTCAAAAATTCAAATTTTCATCTTTAAAAAGTCATAATGGGACTTTGACTCAAAATAATTTTTCTTTGACTCTAGCATTTATAAATATGCTTTACAATGATAAATACAAATACATCAAGTGACTAAATATACATTATCGAGTTCAAACATAGTTACAAATTAAAAAGTCTCAACCTGTGAATGAAGATCAAATACCCATAGTCAAAACATAAAATCAACTGATAACATTGTGAATTTACTTTCTTTGCCTAAAATATTCATCTCCACTAAAGCACAATGACGAAATATCAGTGATTCTACTTCCCAAACTAGTTAGGGTGTTAGTTTCAACATTGAAACTAGAAACTAGAATGAGAGTTTCCAAATGCCCTAGATTCTTTCTCAAGAATTTTCAATATATATTAAGCAAGCTAATGCAAGAATGAGGAGACCCTCGCATTTCCCTTTTTTATAACTCATTTGTCTCTTTTACCACCCTTTTTACGTTTTCCATCCAATTAAATAATAAAAACACTTTTCCTTTCTTTATATTTATTTAATAAAGTCACTTTTATTAATTAATTAAAGCCACTTTTAACCCCGTAAAATGCTTAATTCGCCTCCATAGCACACCAACCACCTAAAGGCCATTTTCATAATCTTGCCTTGTAGATATTTTTGTCACGATCCTAGCAAGCTATTACACTAAGTTGCTTTGTTGAATGGTGTTTTCATGATGCCAACATCAAGTCTCGAATACTCTTAATATTCATCTATGGAAGCAGTGATTGGAAGACCAATGAACAAGAAGAGTTGGAAGGATGAGAAGCTCCTATGACATGGTCATGCTACCCTGCTTATGATGAAGTTTTTGGATAAAACGACTAGTGCAATTTCAAGCGAGACCTTCATCATTTAATAGAGCTCAACATGCCAATTCCAACAGTAGGTGGCATACCACATAACTCCTCATGGTTGAGGAGATATTGCTGTTCAAAGTTGCAGCCTCAGAATATGTTCAAGAAGCCCCAAAAGAGGTGCTACAAACAATTTGTCTTTTTATTGAAGTAAAATAAATTAAAATGGGCCTATCCTAGACAAAATCAAAAAATGATTTTATCAAGGATAAACTATAAAAAAATGAATTGAAGTCGGCTCTAATGACAATTATTTTTTGGCTCCAAAATTTCATTTTAAAATTCAAAATTCAAATTCAAATTTTTGAAGGTCATCTCCCTCCATATGTCAAGTAGGCTCCCTCATTAGTGGCACTTCAATTGCTATAAAAAGAGGCTTAGATCCTCTTCAAAGGTCAAGGAATAAAAACACCATTATCTATGATTTTTTGCTCTAAGTTCTACGACCTGTGTAGTCTTGTAAATCACAAGGAAGGAGATCGAGTTTCATAAACTAGTTGGGATTATTGTTTTTTCTTTATTTTTGGTGATTCACTGGAGATGATTGTGTTTTGAAGATTGATTCAAGAAGCATCCTGTGAAGTATGTTTGAGGGTTCTATTGAGAAAATTTCGACCCTCTGAGATAGGCCTAGATTGGCTCTTCTAAGGCATCTTTTCTTAGGCTTTCAATCGCGTTGGAGAAGCCTTATGAGGCTCGGACCTGTGGTTTGTTGTAGGTTACCGAAGCACAAAAATTTGGCCTCTCGTGCCTATTCTATGGCATCACTGTGGCATACATTAAAGCACGTCGATGGAGTATTTCAAACCTGATCTGAAGGCCATGTTTGTTTTTATCTTGGTTTAATTGTCTCTCTTCGTAGCTAAAGTCTTGTGGGAACTTCACTCTGTCTAAGCCCTAACTAAGTCTGACTATGGCTGAGTACTGAGGTATTGATCTAGGAAGCTCTAGCAAACCTCGAAAATCAAAGTGATCAAAATTTGATGGAAACAACACCAAGTCATAGAGCTCGGCGAGACATTTCCAACGACGTGAACGACATCACAAACTGAGTCCCTATGAAAAAGTCATGGCCATTTGAGGATTTTGACTAAAACAACAAAAATGTCAAAGTCAAGGTCAAAGGATGTTGTGGAAGGTGTTGACTTGCAGTCCATACTGCTGACATGGCAACTTGAGGATGTGCCACATGTCATGCATAGTTGGTATTATTAGGCATAACAAAGTTACCAACTTAACGAGAATTGTACGAAGTTCTTGTTTTTTTTAAAGATTGCAAAAGATCATGATTTTCATGCTAATTTTGAAAAATGTTGATGTAGCATAAACTTTTTTTGTGGGGAGCATTTTGACACTTTATATTTTCTTATGCATTAAATATGTACATTATTTTTATAAATGTTAGTGATTTTCATGCCAATTTTGAAAAGTGTTGATGAAACATCAACCTCTCTTTTGGGGGGACTTATTTTCAAACTTTAAATTTTCTTATGTATTAAGTATGGATAATTGTTTTAAAATGTTGGTGATTTTCAAGTGGATTTTGAAAACCGTTGATGCATCAATTTTTTTTGCAGGATGCACATTTATTTTAAATGTTGGTTATTTAACCAATTTTCAAGTTTTCGTATTCCTCTTCTTGTTTTTCATACTAAGATGTTTTTTTTTAAGAGTGTTTGAAGCTTGTGTTTTTGTTTTTCTTTGTAATGTTTTTTGATAATGAAATTTTCTATTTTTTTGTAATTTTAAATAAATAAATAAATTTAATATTTTGAAGTTAGGATTTTTTATATGTTTATATATCATTAATCAATATTTCAATACACATAAAATAACTGTCACTAAAGAAATACTATTCTTAAACAATTGACAAAAATTATACATTTTGCATAAAAATATAATTAAAAATATATGTAGGACTTTTTAAATTTTTTTTTATTTTAGCTAAAAATGACATGTTAAATATGGGAGGCATGAGTAAGAGGGGTCCTCATAAGCCCCGAAGAAAAACATTGTCAAAATTTGCTTGGGGTTTAATAATTGCAACCAACAATGTGGCTGAATTCCTCGCTCTTTACAAAGGAATAGAGCTTGTAGTAGCTCAAAACATCTCATTAGGGGAATTTTGAGGTCTAAAATGAGCCTCCTAAGGTAATTATAAAATAATAGTGGAAATAATAAAATAATACTAGATTACATCATCAAATTTTAAAGGGAAAAAAGAAAAGAAAAACTATTTTTCAACTTATCATCTAATGGATTTACTCAAATTTTGAGCGACAACACTCAATAGGTGCAGAATTCGATTCCTCATCTAAGGAGTACTCATGTTTCATACTTTTGATGGACCCTTTTACATGAAAAATGAGAAATACATGAAAAAAAATAATTGCAATCACATTTTTCATGTATTTCTCATTTTCGTGTAGCAGGGTCCATCGAAAGTTTATGACATAGGCACTCATTGGATGAGGAATTAAATTTTGCATCCAATGAGTATTCTTGCTCGAAATTTGAGTAAAACCTTATGGAGATAAGTTGAAAATACGAGTTGAAAAAATAGTTCTATTATTTTTTAATCTTTTTACTTTTTACTCCAAACATGGTGAATCATCCCCCATGGTTGACATCATCATCTTGAATCCTGTTGGTTCTTATAAAGTTTATTTTGGTTGTAAATTTTTCATAGGAGGCCCATCTTAGACTTCAAAACTCTCCTAATGGTAATCTCATGGTCTAAGGAGACTCTGTGATTGTTATTAAGCAAATGGCCCAAGCCAAATATTGGGTTAACTCCTCACCTCTCCCTATAGCCTAAAGAGTGATGAGTGATCAATCTTGCTTCAAAATTTGAAAATATGGAATTTTGTCACATCCTTAGACATTTGAATGAAGAACCAGATGAATTAGCTAAAAAAGGCTCTGATCTTGGGCAAGGAAAGATTGTATTGGAAATTTGTGAGCGATTATGCCCTACATCTTAATATGAACATTGGCATCAAACTCTTCACAAGGTGGGATTCAATTTTTTAAAGGAATATGAAACTGAACTTTGGATAATATTCAAGTAGAGGAAAAGGGTTACGTGATTATCCATCCCTATCCATGGACAAGCACGTGGGATATTATCGATCCTCTTCCTCGCAAAGTGGTCAAAATTTGGTGTTAGGATTCTTAGGAAACCATAAGGCTGACACATTTAAACTCCCCGTCTATGATATTAATTCGAATCGTAAGTTGATGGGCTTACTAAGCCTTTTAAGGCAGTGGAGTCTAATTCATTTATTCCTCTCACGTTTGAAGTTGGCATGGTTCACCTCAGCTCTGATGAGGAGTGGTCTAGAAGTAATTTTTATTTTATAGATGCTGGATGAGGCTCACATGAGGATTTACCTTCTCTCCATCCGACCAATCTTTGGATTATGGAGTCAAAAATTTATTGGATGCTTGTCTCATGCACTCACATACCTTCCCTCTATATTACACCCTTCTAGATCTGGAAAATTGCAAAGGTGTTTCAGGGCTGTCGCTAGTTTTCTTCAGGGTAATTATATGTCCTCTCCTCTACCAACCATGGCTAATTCTCCTTCTTCTATTCCTACATATATTTTGAGGTTGGTATGGTCTTGGATAAGTTATTAGGTTCCTCCTATGCTCTATGCATCTCCACTTCAAAACTGAGGATATGGTGGAGTGTCAACACATGTCATTCCAATTATTTCTTGAAGCAAAACTTCTTCACCAACAAGTCGACATGGAGCTAGTAGCGGGTGATATACGGGAGGATATTCATTCCATCTATGAGTGGCTTGAAGCTCTAGAGGTTTCAGGTAATGGTGTTACAAGTTTTGATGTAGTGTCGAACACTATTGCGGATGTAGTTTTCAATGTCTCTACTGGGGGAAAGAAGGTTCGTCATTCTAGAGATGATGGCTCCAGGGGGCCTAGATAATTCGGTTCAGATGTCTAGTTTTGTTGTTTCAAACATGTCTTTTTCTTATGCTTCCATGTAAATATTGCTATATTTTTTGGGAAGGTTTTGTAAGGTATATAGTGTCAATATCTTTAGTCTAATCTAGAACTCTAATCCAAGAATCTATAGAATTTTGATCTATCTCATGAATTGCAAAATTTTGGTAATGGAAAGCTACGGGTACTAGACCTTATTCTAGATTTGTTAATATAAATCCCCTAACCATTCTGTTTAAAAAAAAATGGCATGTTAAATAAGAGATTTTTATAAATAAATAAATAAAAAAGTTGAAAAAATAGCAAATTTTATGAAACTTTCATAAAATTTATGTCAAAAAATGATAACATTGAAGTTATTTTATTTTTTTCAAAAAATAATGATTCTCATAAAATGTTAAGCCAAAAGGAAAATGTTTTAATTTTTTTTTTTTTAACATAACAGATCAAAATAACAAAATAAAAATAAATTTTAAAACACGAATTAGAAAAAAAAACAATAATATTTAGAAAATAAAAAAAATAAAAAAAATTCAAAGCATGTTAAAATAAAAAAATATTTAATAAAAATAAAAAATTGAATATATATATATATATATATATATATATATATATATATATATATATAAGAAATGTTTCAAAAATTGTAATTGAAACATGAATACAAAATTAAAAAACAAATAATTTTTTTTTAATTAAAAATAAAAACAAAATAAAATTACAATCTAAATATAAAATAATTCTCACTAAAAAATAATAATTTTAAACATTTGACAAAAGTTGAACATTTCGCATATACATATAATTAAAAAAAAAAACACATTTCTAGACATTCGCTAAAAACAACATGTTGAATAAATGATTTTTATGCAAAAAAAAACTAAGTAATTTTTTTTGAAAAAATAGCAAAATCTTTGAAATTTTTATGAATTTTATGTCTAAAGATGATAACATTTGAAGTTTTTTTTTTCAAAATAAGGATTCACATAAAACTTATAGCAAAAATAACAAAAATAAAAATTAAAACAACCTTTAAAAAATTAACTAAAAAGGGAAAAAAAGATAAAAGAAAAACTACAACATTATAAGCATATTAAAATCAAAATTTATTAAAAAAAATAATTACAAAAAATAACAAAAATATAAAATATAAAACAAATCGTTTCAAAAGTAACGAAAATTACAACATTAATAAAAGTTAAAAGAAAAAGCTCAGGGACGTTGGAGAGGGGGGGGGGGGGGTGTCATTATAGGGCTTGATGAACAAATGGTTTTGCAATATGCTTGGGGGATTGGAAAAGCCATGAACAATCACGCCAAGTTTCTAGCAATTTGGAAAGGATTAGAGCTAGCCTCAGATCGATGAATCAAGCAGATCACAATTTTTAGAAATTCTCTATTGTTGTAAGGAAATCTACTAAAGAAATGAGATCGATTAACTACTCTTCTCCCCTAATTCTCTGGATATAGGCCACACTAAAAACGTTTGGCTAAGTTAATTTTTCCCATATTCTTAGAACTATGAATTCAAGTGCCGATGAAATGGGAAAAAGGATATCCTCATTGTCCCAAGGGATCCTTGAAATCAACCCAAAATCATATTTATACCCAATTCCATAAATGAAGAGTAATCATTCTATCCTAAGGGGTGTGGGGAGGTGGTCCAAGGATGCATCTTCCCATACTTCAAATATCAATGAACTGGTGCAAGGTTCCCGAAGGCAGGGTCAAGTCCAAGCCTTTAATCGACCTAAGTCTAAGTGATAGTCTAAGGCGAACATGTGGTTCTCATCACTCACTCTCTACTGTCATTTCGTATTAAATTTTGTTGAAACACAATTAATGCTCCCTCATTTGGCCGTGGTGAATCCTTCATATCAAAGCAGGGTGGTTTCATCTCCAATCTTTGGCATGAGCATAAGGTCACTTTGCCTTTGTCCTGGTGTGATTTTCACCACAATGGGAGATCTTTGGCCTCTTTAGGGCTCATGTTTCAATTGTAGGTATAACTATATATGGCTCTATCGATTTTGCTGATACTCCTATATGCATTTTTAGGCATATGCTGTAGGGATTAGGAAAATGAGTGTTACTAGTAGTGGAGTCCTGGTTCTCTTTGTCGTCGACCCTTTTTGGGTTGGCAAACATTTTATTGTTCTCTTCAGAGTTAGTTTTGTTAGGGTCCTATAAATATAGGATTCATAATTTTGATTTGACTTTGTTAAAATCTTGAAATATGGTACATACCTTTGCTTTCTGGAAATGTATTCCCAAATTAAAAAATGAAAAGAGGGTATGTCCTAAAAGAACAATAAAAGGACAAAAAGAAACAAAGATCAAAAGAATATTAAATATGAACTCCATCAAAAATAAGACTTGAAAATGAGCAAGTTTAAATGCCACTACTTTAGTCTACTTTTGCAAATAAGATTGTGTGCAGCTTGTCCTAAATGCCACAATCCATGAGGGTCAAACAACTTAAACTTGACCTCTCATGCTTTAAATTTCATGTTTTAGATAGGGAATAAAGATATGTTAAACAATTTAAATTTGACAAATCAGTAGATAGTTAGAGAATAAATGAGGAGCTCAACAATTTAATCTGAGCCCTCAGATAAAATAAGGTTAGACTTAGATAGTTTTTATGCTTTGAAAGAAATTGATTTAGGGTTGCAAGCTTAAATGGACCCATGAAAATGAAGTAAAAATGTTAGAAATAATGATGGGTAGGTAGAAAGCAGTCGTGCAAGCATGTAATAAAACATCATCGGGCAAAAAATTACTAATTTCCCTTCCCCCACAATCATTTAGTATTCTAAACTATCAGTTAAAAAAGCTTAGAGCATTTCTCTGACTTTTGTTGGGACCGGACCCAAGGCTCAATGACTGATTGGTTAAAAATATTGAATTCCTATACAAAACCCACATTAATCAGCATTTATCCTTCATTTCATAATCCTAATCCCTTTTCCTAAGTAAAAACCCATTTTTACTTAGTAAAATTAAAAAACCCTAGATAATTAATTCCATTCCCTTTCAAAAATCATTCATAAACCCTAAAAAATACATTTATCCTAAGTTAAAGTGTGAAGTAATACAACAAAGACAAACTATGTTATTTACACTTTATTTTAGAGTTAAACATGTGTTTTTCATATCCCCTACACTTCACCCTTTATTTCATACTAACTACTAACTATATATTAATTCCCTAAGTTACATCCACCCGTATATTATTAAATTCCTTTTATATTAAATAAACCCACAAAACCCATTATTTTACGTTTAAACCAATGATATAATATCCCATGTACGCAATAGTAAAACCCCGCCCTCGTCCCATTGGTTTAACATATCTATATGTAAATACCCTTCTTCCCTCCCCCCTCTCTCCCCCCACCCCTATAGTTTTTAAACAACTGTTAAAAGTTAAAAACTCTATAATAAAACATCCACACCCATATGCACAATTTAAACATTGGCTAATGTTTAATTAACACATAAAACTTAGCCTCGCCATCATACAAACTAAAGTTTGAATGTATGAAAGCGATTATTTCTAAAGTTTGAACCAACCCCGCCGCATATGACAACCTCGGTCCCACTCCCCAATCTAGACGCAACTCTCACAAGAGATCTGGACCATTCGCAGTCCAACTCCAAGATCCGACGGAGGAAATCTCATATTGCAAATAAACTTGTGCATTACTTCCCGTTTCAAATTTGTGCGAAATGGGCGGTATTGAGACTTCCTCTCTCCTTCACGTGCCCCCTTACCATTGGATCGCGTTCGATCACTCCAAAACTACTTACCACCCAATTGCTATGCGATAACCACTCTTGTTTTGATCCGTTGAAGCCCGAAACCATCATTCCCACCCGATGTGACCATCATTCACTGCAGAGTTAAAGTAACAAAAAATGCTTAATAAACATGCAATATGCATTCATTTCTTCTTCTACTGCGCATAAACTCTGTATAAAGCCCCTCGATTGTAAAAACCCAAGAGAAGCTCATATTTTAACCATTTTCTATCCAAGAAACCTATGTTAACATAAAATTACTTCTGTAAACTGTCTAAACTTGCAGAAGTAGCCCGAAATGCCTAAAAAGCAGAGTTCTAGCAATCCTGAAGGTTCCAAAGTGCCAAAATCAAATCTAGTACTATGACCACTTGAAGCCATTATCACCTCCCTACAGCCAGGGTTTCATTAACAATTATTTTGTTTTGCAGGTCATTAGTAAAAGGAGAATTTGGATAAAACAATCTAAATACTAGTTAAATATCTGTTTTACTCCAAAAGTTCACAAAGAAAAGAATTTTAAATGATATTCCTTAATAAAAGTTTCTAGGCAGTGGAACAAAAAGAAGTCATTTATGCAGAGAGAGATATATTGCACAGTGAATGGTAAAAATGAAATAAGAATTCACAATGATAGTGAAAACATAAACAATCAAAGAGCATCAGAGTTAAAGTGTATCAGATGAAAGTCAGAGTGAAAGTAAAATCAGACAAAGTTACATAGCAGTCAAAGTAAAAAGTGAAAGTAAATACAGAGGCAGTAATGATTAAACAGAGATGAAAATACTTTCACCAACAATGAAATTTATCCAAAGTGAAAGTAAAAATAGTTAAAAGAATAAAAAGGTTAAAAGATGAAAACATAGCATGGCTGGACATTTTCGTAGAAATTTCCTGTATAAGTCATAGTTTTACAGAAACTATTGTGGACAATCCAAGATGAATTTTGAAAAACTGAATGAGGTTTATGTTCCTAAGATGTCCAACTACAAAAACCTCTCTTACGTTTTTAACAACCATTATCGGTTTGGAAATATTAAACAATATTTGAAAGCACTTTTGTTTTTTTCTTCAGAAAATTCCTGTTAAGTCGTCATTTTGCAGAGAATGTTGTGGCCAATAAGAAATACATATTACAAAACGGAAGGAGGTTTTTGTTCCTAAGAGACCCATTTAGAAAGAACTATCTCACGTTTTTCACAGGTATTACAGAATGAGAGATACATGTACATATTTACAGCCTAGTTTTCAAACTGTGAAAAGCTTTGTTTTACACATCGTTTTGCAGAGCCTATTGTGACTAGAGAGAATTGAATTTTGGGAAACTGAGAGAGGTTTATCTGAGTAACATAGTTACAGAAAAAAACCTCTGTCACTTGTTACATATCTATTTCGGCTTAAGAAATACAAAGGTATCATTGGACCCCAATTTTGTAGAATTTCTGGAGTAGAATGTACAAAGAAAGGAAACAGTTAGTGACTTGGATGCCTCATCATCAACTAAGAGTTGATATTAGATTCAAATTCTCTTCTTTTTCATCATAAATACATAAAAATAGTGCCAAATAGATTCATTAGTTTTGAGTGTCCTTTTATTGAGTTCTATTTATCTAAAACAATTTGAGATATTTGTAAACCAATCTTGATATTTTTTCAAGATATTCTAGTTTAGAATTTGTATATATACTTCATCTTTTGAAGTATTTTTGTGGAATAAATTGCTGGAGATTGCTATACTTATTTTTGTTGGACTTGAAGGCTTTTGTGATTCAATTTTTAAGTAGCAGACTGGATCAAACCAATTGGCATCATACTTCAGGATTCCTGTGATGAGTTATTTGGAGTGAAGTATTTCCTTACTTGTCATTGTTATCTTTATTTGTTACATGCATCCATCTATGCTTGTTCTAAATTTGAATGAATAACTAGGAGTATTACTATAGGATTTGTTAAAAGCATCCTGTTTTTTACTAGTTATCATTTCTATGTTTTCCTCTGATTTCTAGTGTAGGGAACCCTTAATTTCTCCCTCTCTCGTTTGACCTCTGCCTACTACTTCCTTTTCCGGATCAAAGGATTATTAATTGCCCTATATCCCGATCATACCACCTCATAAAAACAACTTTCCAAGATCTCCAGAGGTTATCTATCTTGCCCTGAAAATATTTTACTTTTTGACTTTGATCCCAGCTCCGTATGCTTGACTTTTGACTCCTCGACCCAATGGACAAATAGATTTCCCACTATCCATTTATTCTAGTGATTTTTCCCACCAAACTAATCAAAACCAAAACCAATTGCACAGTCATAACTAGTCTAATATTTTATAAAACAAACAAAGTTAAATTGTATAGAGAGAGCTCTCCCTGAACCCTAGGAAGGCTAGATCCTAGAGTTTAAAAGTTGGTTTTTGGTTACCTCGGTGAGTTCTCCCTTGAACCTGGAGAAATTACCGAGTGATAACATATTGGTGACTCCGCTGGGGATCTAAAATTTTCTTTAGAAATATTTTACAGGTTCAGATATGATCTATGATGGTGGACATTGATCAGACACACAAAGGTTAAAATCATCCACCTGGCGACTCCAAATCAATTTCAGAATCAAAACTCCACTGGAGAATGAACCTGAAAGAATAATATGGAAAGATCGGGCTTTCAACTTGGATCTTAATCCAAGACATTATGTTATTTCTCATTAAGAAAGTTTTTCAATGTATATTGTATTTTATAGATCTTAGATTAGTTTTTAATTATTTGAAGATTGTAAGTACTAATTCTCTTAATCTCTTTGAGCAGCTTTCTTCTGAATCTAATGATGATCATTTTTCAATTAAGAAGCCTCAAATAATCAAGACCTATCTTACAATCCCTATACATATTCCTGTACCATATAAAGTTCTAGATAGATATAAGCCCCTTATTTTACCTCCTATACTCCATGATTTTCCTGATAACTACTACAAACATCTTCCTAGATTTTGAACATTATCTGGATTTATTTGAAATTGATGAAGATGATATTAGAATCACACTTTTTGCTCTTTCTTTGCAAAATAGAATAAAGAGTTGGTTCAAGAATCTGTTTAATGCAAGCATATACAATTTCCAGCAGTTTGTATAACTTTTTCTTGACATATGGATAATTAAAGTCAATCTTTCTGTGATCATAGAAGAATATAATCATTGAAAAAGACATCCAAATGAAACAATACAACAATTTTCTGACAGATTTAATCAAGATTATTATTCAATGCCAGAAAATATAAGACCTCCTCATGATTAAGCTCTCTTGCATTACCCAAGTGCCTTTGATCCCGAAATAGAATTTCAGTTAAGAGAAAGAGATCTAGAAACACTTGTACAGATGCAGAACATTGATGTTGGTGTAGAAGTTAATTTGCAAATAAGAAATGAAAAGTTGAAAGTAGAAGAAGAGAAGAAAAACATTGTAGAGGTAAAACTCAACCTTTTGGTAAGAAAACTAGATGAAATCATACAGAAGATCACAATGAAAGATGAATTTTTTATTCAAAATCACCATGAAGAAATAGAAGAGGTTGATAGCCATGAACAAATTCTTGCTAATTCCAATTATCATAGATCAGAAAATGAATTTGCAGATCAATATATAGAGGAGAAATCTCCTGATCTAATGTATACGTTTGATGACATTCCTTATTTTGATGATTTGCCTAAGTATGATCATTATGATTTTAGTTATGTTCTCCAAACTCAAGCCAACTTTCCAGAGCAATCAGAAGCTAGTTTGTGGGATGAGGAAACTCAGTTTCAACAGCCAAAATATAGTGATCAACCAATGCAAATCAGCCATGAGAGTGAAGAAGAAAGTGCAGAAAATTGGGAAGTAAATCATGGTTCTTTACTTCTTTGTTTTGCTTCATTTCAGTTTATTAGAGACAACTTTAACAAAATCAATAATCATCAGTCTTTAGAGATTGTTATGGAAAACAAAGAAGATAATGAAATTATTGATCGAGATTTTTTAGTTTCACAATTGCAGTTGTCAGTTCCCATTGAAATAAATGATCAAATGAAACAAGAAAGTTCCATACCACTATGTTTTGAATCATTTTAGATTTTAAAGGAAATGTGGTATAACATATTTAAAGAAAAGGATGAGCAACTTGTTGAAGTTTATGAAGTCCCATGGAATCCTATATGCCATAGGTTGCAACAATTTTCCCAAGTTTTTCATGATCCAATACCAGATATGTTAGATATTGAATGCATTCAATGTCTGCCTCCATTAACTAACTATTAGTTTCAGAATCAAGATGGTAAAGGTTTCAACAGTCAAACATTACAATCAATAGGAATATCATCACAAAGTTTATCTGAAAGTTGGCAGGGAGATAAAGATGAAAATAACATTTCAGTTTCATGGCATGGAGGCCATCCAGAACAGATGTACAGTTGTTTAGATCAGTTAAACATTAGTGTATATATCTTGGAAGATCCTTTTGAAAAGTTTCAAGAGTCAACAAAGGAAATCAAGTATTTCCTTATCCTCTCATTTGTTGAAAAGTTTCTGATAGGTTGCAGAATTATAGTTTTGATAATCAACAAGAAAATGCAACAAAATCTATCAAAGTACACAATGCTTGAATGGTTGCATTGGCTATTTCATTTTACCTAACCAACAGTTGGACAACAGATTAGAGTAAGTAGGTAGGATTTCAACTTATTTCAATTTTCAGTTTTCAGCTAGTTTTGAAATAATTCATTAAGATTTGAAGCCAAGGAAAAAGCCCTAAGATATTGATGATTTAGTAGTTTGGTTTGAAGGTTGCAACACCTTTTAGTCTCAGATCAGATTTCAGTTTGCAGAAAAAAGGGTAAATTCAGTTCAAGAGTTTTCAGTCACATCATATGCATGTTTGGGATTGGCCCAATGGATCAAGCTACTAGTCGACGGTGTTCTTGACATCGATGCCATCCCCATGTGAAGCTGCTGTTAGGGTCCTATAAATATAGGATTCATAATTTTGATTTGACTATGTTAAAATATTGAAATATGGTACATACCTTTGCTTTTTGCAAATGTATTCCCAAATTAAAAAATAAAAAGAGGGTATGTCCTAAAAGAACAATCAAAGGAAAAAAAGAAACAAAGATCAAAAGAATATTAAATATGAACCCCATCAAAAATAAGACCTGAAAGTGAGCAAGTTTAAATGCCACTACTTTAGTCTACTTTTGCAAATAAGATTGTGTGCAACTTGTCCTAAATGCCACAATCCATGAGGGTACTTGACCTCTCATGCTTTAAATTTCATGTTTTAGATAGGGAATAAAGATTTTTCAAACAATTTAAATTTGACAAATCAATAGATAGTTACAGAATAAATGAGGAGCTGAACAGTTTAATCTAAGCCCTCAGATGAAATAAGGTTAGACTTAGATAGTTTTTATGCTTTGAAAGAAAATTGATTTAGGGTTGTAAGCCTAAATGCACCCATGAAAATGAAGTAAAAATGTTAGAAATAATGATGGGTAGGTAGAAAGCAGTTGTGCAAGCATATAATAAAGCATCATCGGACAAAAATTCACTAATTTCCCTTCCCTTACAATCATTCAGTATTCTAAACTATCAGTTAAAAAGGTTAGAGCATTTCTCTGACTTTTGTTGGGACTAGACCCAAGGCTCAATGACTGATTGATTAAAAATATTGAATTCCTATACAAAACCCACATTCATCAACATTTATCTCTCATTTCTTAATCCTAATCCCTTTTCCTAAGTAAAAACCCATTTTTACTTAGTAAAATTAAAAAACCCTAAATAACTAATTCCATTCCCTTTCAAAAATATTTCATAAACCCTCAAAAATACATTTATCCTAAGTTAAAGTGTGAAGTAATACAACAAAGACAAACTATGTTATTTACACTTTATTTTAGAGTTAAACATATGTTTTTCATATCCCCTACACTTCAAACTTTATTTCATACTAACTACTAACTATATATTAATTCCCAAAGTTACACCCACCCATATATTATTAAATTCCTTTTATATTAAATAAACCCACAAAAACCCATTATTTTACGTTGAAACCAATGATATAATATCCCATGTGCGCAATATTAAAACCCAACCCTAATCCCATTGGTTTAACATATCTATATGTAAATACCCCGCCCCCTATAGTTTTTAAACAACTGTTAAAAGTTAAAAAATATATAATAAAACATCCGCACCCATATGTACAATTTAAATATTGGATGATGTTTAATTAACACATAAAACTTAGCCCCACCATCATACAAACTAAGGTTTGAATGTATGAAAACGATTATTTCTAAAGTTTGAACCAACCCCGCCGCATATGACAACCTCGGTCCCACTCCCCAATCTCAACGCAACTCTCACAAGAGATTTGGAATGTTCGGAGTCCAACTCCAAGATTTGACAGAGGAAATCTCATATCGCAAATAAACTTGCGTATTATTTCCCGTTTCAAATCTGCGCGAAATGGGCGGTATTGAGACTTCCTCTCTCCTCCACGTGCCCCCTTGTCATTGGATCGCATTTGATCACTCCAAAACTACTTACTAGCAAATTGCTACGCGATAACCACTCCTGTTTTGATCCGTTGAAGCCCAAAACCATCATTCCTGCCCGATGTGACCATCATTAATTCATTAATTTCAGAGTTAATGTAAGCAAAAATGCTTAATAAACACGCGATATGCATTCATTTCCTCTTCTACTGCGCATAAACTCTGTATAAAGTCCCCCCACTGTAAAAACCCAAGAGAAGCCCATATTTTAACCATTTTCTATCCAAGAAACCTCTGTTAACATAAAATTACTTATGAAAACTGTCTAAACTTGCAAAAGTAGCCCAAAATGCCTAAAAAACAGAGTTCTAGAAATCTTGAAGGTTCCAAAGTGCCAAAATCAAATCTCGTACTATGAACACTTAAAGCCATTATCACCTCCCTACAGCTAGGGTTTCATTAATAATTATTTTGTTTTGCAGGTCATTAGTAAAAGGAGAATTTGGATAAAACAATCTAAATACTACTTAAAGATCTATTTTACTCCAAAAGTTCACAAAGAAAAGAATTTTAAATGATATTCCTTAACAAAAGATTCCAGGCAGCAGAACAGAAAGAAGTCATTTATGCAGAGAGATAAATTTCATAGTGAATGGTAAAAATGAAATAAGAATTCACAATGACAGTAAAAACATAAACAATCAAAGAGCATCAGAGTTAAAGTGTATATGATGAAAGTCAAAGTGAAAGTCAAATCAGACAAAGTTACAGATTAGTCAAGGTAAAATGTAAAAGTAAATATAGAGACAATAATGATTAAACAAAGATGAAAATACTTTCACCAACAATGAAATTTATCCAAAGCGAAAGTAAAAATAGTTAAAAGAACAAAAAGGTTAAAAGATGAAAACAGAGCATGAAGGGACATTTTTTGCAGAAATTTCCTATTTAAGTCATAATTTTGCAGAAACTATTGTGGACAATCCAAAATTATTTTTTCAAAACTGAAGGAGGTTTATGTTCTTAAGATGTCCAAATACAAAACCTCTCTCACTTTTCTAACAACCATTATGGGTTTGGAAATATTAAACAATATTTGAAAACACTTTTTTTTCAGAAAATTCCTGTTAAGTCATCATTTTGCAGAGAATATTGTGGCCAATCAGAAATACATCTTACAAAACGGAAAGAGATTTTTGTTCCTAAGAGAACCATCTACAAAGACCTATCTCACGTTTTGCACATGTTTTACAGAATGAGAGATACATGCACATATTTATAGCCTAGTTTTTAGACTGTGCAAAGCTCTGTTTTACACATCTTTTTGCAGAGCCTATTGTGACCATATGGAATTGAATTTTTGGAACCTCAGAGAGGTTTATTTGATTAACATATTTATCTACAAAAACCTCTTTCACGTTTTATATATCTATTTCGGATTGAGAAATACAAAGGTATAATTGCACCACAATTTTGCAAAATTTATAGAGCAGAATGTACAAAGAAAGGAAACAGTTAGTGACTTGGATGCCTCATCATCAACTAAGAGTTGATATAAAATTCAAATTATCTTTTTTGTCATCATAAATACATAAAAATAGTGCCAAATATATTCATTAGATTTGAGTGTCCTTTTATTGATTTCTATTTATGTAAAACAATTTGAGATATTTGTAAACCAATCTTGATATTTTTTCAAGATATTCTAGTTTAGAATTTGTATATATACTTCATCTTTTGAAGTATTTTTGTGAAATAAATTGCTGGAGATTTCTATAGTTATTTTTGTTAGACTTGAAGGCTTTTGTGATTCAAATTTTGAGTAGCATACTGGATCAAACCAATTGGCATTATACTTCAGGATTTTGTGATGAGCTATTTGGAGTGAAGTATTTCCTTACTTGTCATTGTTATCTTTCTTTGTTTCATGCATCCATCTATGTTTGTTCTAAATTTTAATGAATAAATAGGAGTATTACTACAGGTTTTGTTAAAAACACCCTGTTTTTAACTAGTTATCATTTCTATGTTTTCCTCTGATTTCTAGTGTAGGGAACCCTTAATTGCTCCCTCCCTTGTTTGACCTCTGCCTACTACTTCCTTTTTTCGGATCAAAGGATTCTTAATTTCCCTTTATCCTGATCATACCACCTCATAAAAAAAACTTTCCAAGATCTTCAAGGGTTATCTATCTTGCCCTTAAAATATTTGACTCTTTGACCTTGATCCCAGCTCTATATGCTTGACTTTTGAATTATCAGCCCAATGGACAAATAGATTTCCCACTATCCATCTCTTCGGTGATTTTTGCCACCAAACCAATCAAAACCAAAACCAATTTCACAATCATAACTAGCCTAATATTTTATAAAACAAAAAAATTTAAATTTTATAGAGAGAGCCCTCTCTGAACCCTAGGAAGGCTAGATCCTAGAGTTTAAAAGTTGGTCTGTGGTTACCTCGATGATTTCTCCCTTGAACCTGGAGAAATTACTGAGTGATAACAATTTTCATGGCTAGGATGGATAGAGATGCGGAGATCCAAGGGACCATCAGGGCCTGAAAGCTGATAGAAAAGATTATGGAATCCACGCAAGCCTTAGTATCCACCATCAATAAAATGAAGGACTTAATAGAGCGTTAAAGGTGCACTTTCACGTCCTTTGTGGAGGACAAAATTCTAGAGCATAACACTTCCACATATTCCCAGTGGCCAGGATGAATACTGATGTCCAATAACTTATTGAGTGGATGGTGGTATTGGGGTCTTCTAATGTGTGAAGGACTATTGAAGAGGGTGGCGTTGGTGGTGCTCGCACTGGGCGTAAAAAGGGTTCTAGATATGGTGGCCTGGAGTACTTCGAACTTGGCCTGTGGTGACATTTCATCCTAGTCTTAAATCCAATTCCTATAAAATGGATATCAATTTTTTTTATTTGTAATGTAAACGCCAATGATGATTACGTGCAAGTTCTTATGCTCTTTTTTTAGAATATATGGGCAACATATTTTTTGTTTGAGTATTACATGTAATGGTGACAGTAAACATTTTGTTGACTCCTTCAAAGATATAACTTTTGTTGATGGCTCGAGATGTAAGAGTTTTGATGTAAGGGTACAAATCCTAAAACCATACTTTTAACAATATCAAATTACCATTCGTTTCAGAAAAATAAAATATGGGCAACATCTTTTCATAGAATATATGGGCAACATTTTTTTTTTAGGAGTATTACATGTAATGGTGATAGTGAACATTTTGTTTACTCATTCAAAAGTCTACTTTTTGTTGATGACTCGAGATGTAAGAATTATGTTGTAAGGGTACTGAACCTAAAACCACACTTTTATTAATATAAAATTACCATTTGTTTCGGTATAATAATTAAAAAAAAGAAAAAGAAAAAGAAAAAAATAGAAAAAAAAAGAGGAAGAAAAGAAGAAGAAGAAGAAGAAGAAGAAGAAACAAAGAAAGAATGTTAAATACAACTATAATTAAAAAAAATGCAATTTAAAAAAAAATCAAAGTTTTAAAAATAAATTTTAAAATATATATTACAAAAATCTAAATTTAAAGGATATATTGATTCTTTTTAATATTAAAAAAATCATAATTTTGATTTGACTCTGTTAAAATCCTAAAATATTGTACTTACCTTTGCTTTCTGTAAATGTATTCCCAAATTAAAAAATTAAAAGAGGGTATGTCCTAAAAGAACAATCAAAGGACAAAAAGGAACAAAGATCAAAAGAATATTAAGTATGAACCCCATCAAAAATAAGACCTGAAAGTGAGCAAGTTTAAATGCCACTACTTTAGTCTACTTTTGAAAATAAGATTATGTGCAACTTGTCCTAAATGCCAGAATCTATGAGGGTCAAACAACTTAAACTTGACCTCTCATGCTTTAAATTTCATGTTTTAGATAGGGAATAAAGATATGTCAAATAGTTTAAACTTGAAAAATCAGTAGATAGTTAGAGAATAAATGAGGAGCTCAACAGTTTAATATGAGCCCTCGGATGAAATAAGGTTAGACTTAGATAGTTTTTATGCTTTGAAAGAAAATTGATTTAGGGTTGCAAGCCTAAATGCACTCATGAAAATGAAGTAAAAATGTTAGAAATAATGATGCGTAGGTAGAAATCAGTTGTGGAAGCATGTAATAAAGCATCATTGGGCAAAAAATTACTAATTTTCCTTCCCCCACAATCATTCAGTATTCTAAACTATCCGTTAAAAAGGCTCAGAGCAATTCTCTGACTTTTGTTGGGACCAGACCCAAGGCTCAATGAATGATTGGTTAAAAATGTTGAAATCCTATACAAAACCCACATTCATTGGCATTTATCCTTCATTTCATAATCCTAATCCCTTTTCCTAAGTAAAAACCTATTTTTACTTAGTAAAATTAAAAAACCCTAAATAATTAATTCCATTCCCTTTCAAAAATCATTCATAAACCCTCAAAAATACATTTATCCGAAGTTAAAGTGTGAAGTAATACAACAAAGACAAACTATGTTATTTACACTTTATTTTAGAGTTAAACATGAGTTTTTCATATCCCCTACACTTAACCCTTTATTTCATACTAACTACTAACTATATATTAATTCCCTAAGTTACACCCACTCGTATATTATTAAATTCCTTTTATATTAAATAGACCCAGAAAAACCCATTATTTTACGTTTAAACCAATGATATAATATCCCATGGGCACAATTTAAAACCCCGCCCTCATCCTATTGGTTTAACATATCTATATGTAAATACCCCACCCCCTATAGTTTTAAAACAACTGTTAAAAGTTAAAAAATATATAATAAAACATCCGCACCCATATGCACAATTTTAAACATTAACTAATGTTTAATTAACACATAAAACTTAGCCTCGCCATCATACAAACTAAGGTTTGAACGTATGAAAACGATTATTTCTAAAGTTTGAACCAACCCCGCTGCATATGACAACTACGGTCCCACTCCCCAATATCGACGCAACTCTCACAAGAGATCTGGATCGTTCGCAGTCCAACTCCAAGATCCGATGGAGGAAATATCATATTCCAAATAAACTTGTGTATTATTTCCCGTTTGAAATTTGCACGAAATGGGCGGTATTAAGACTTCCTCTCTCCTCCACGTACTCCCTTGTCATTGGATCGCGTTCGATCACTCCAAAACTACTTACCATGCAATTGCTGCGTGATAACCACTCCTGTTTTGATCCGTTGAAGCCCGAAACCATCATTCCCACCCGATGTGACCGTCATTCATTACAGAGTTAATGTAACCAAAAATGCTTAATAAACACGCGATATGCATTCATTTCCTCTTCTATTGCGCATAAACTCTGTATAAAGCCCCCCGACTGTAAAAAACCAAGAGAAGCCCATATTTTAACCATTTTCTATCCAAGAAACCTCTGTTAACATAAAATTACTTTTGCAAACTGTCTAAACTTGCAGAAGTAGCCCAAAATTCCTAAAAAGAAGAGTTCTAGCAATCCTGAAGGTTCCAAAGTGCCAAAATCAAATCCGATACTCTGACCACTTAAAGCTATTATCACCTCCCTACAACCAGAGTTTTATTAACAATTTTTTTTTTTTGCAGGTCATTAGCAAAAGGAGAATTTGGATAAAGCAATATAAATACTAGTTAAAGATCTGCTTTACTCCAAAATTTCACAAAGAAAAGAGTTTTAAATGATATTCCTTAACAAAAGATTCCAGGCAGCAGAACAGAAAGAAGTCATTTATGCAGAGAGAGATAAATTGCACAGTGAATGGTAAAAATGAAATAAGAATTCACAATGACAGTGAAAACATAAACATTTGAAGAGCATCCAAGTTAAAGTGTATCATATGAAAGTCAGAGTGAAAGTCAAATCAGACAAAGTTACATAGCAGTCAAGGTAAAAAGTAAAAGTAAATACAGAGGCAGTAATGATTAAACAAAGATGAAAATAATTTCACCAACAATGAAATTTATCCAAAGTGAAAGTAAAAACAGTTAAAAGAACAAAAAGGTTAAAAGATGAAAATAGAGCATGAAGGGACATTTTTGTAGAAATTTCCTATTTAAGTCATAGTTTTGCAGAAACTATTGTGGACAATCTAAGATGAATTTGAAAATCTGAAGGAGGTTTATGTTCCTAAGATGTCCAACTACAAAAACCTCTCTCACATTTCTAACAGCCATTATGGGTTTGGAAATATTAAACAATATTTGAAAGCACCTTTTTTTTTTCTTCTTCAGAAAATTCCTATTAAGTCATCATTTTGCAGAGAATATTGTGGCCAATAAGAAATACATCTTACAAAATAGAAGGAGGTTTTTGTTCCTAAGAGACCCATTTACGAAGAACTATCTCACGTTTTGCACAGGTATTACAGAATGAGAGATACATGCACATATTTATAGCCTAGTTTTCAGACTGTGCAAAGCTCTGTTTTAGACATCGTTTTGCAGAGCCTATTGTGACCATATGGAATTTAATTTTGGGAAACTAAGAGAGGTTTGTCTGGGTAATATAGTTATCTAAAAAAAACTCTTTCAATTTTTACATATCTATTTTGGATTGATAAATACAAAGGTATCATTGGACCCAATTTTTGCAGGATTTCTGGAGCATAATGCACAAAGAAAGGAAACAGTTAGTGAGTTGGATGCCTCATCATCAACTAAGAGTTGATATCAGATTCAAATTATCTTCTTTATCATCATAAATACACAAAAATAGTGCTAAATAGATTCATTAGTTTTGAGTGTCATTTTATTGAGTTCTATTTATGTAAAATAGTTTGAGATCTTTGTAAACCAATATTGATATTTTTTCAAGATATTCTAGTTTAGAATTTGTATATATACTTCATATTTTGAAGTATTTTTGTGGAATAAATTGCTGGAGATTGCTATAGTTATTTTTTTTGGACTTGAAGGCTTTTGTGATTCAATTTTTGAGTAGCAGACTGGATCAAACCAATTGGCATCATACTTCAGGATTCATGTGATGAGTTATTTGGAGTGAAGTATTTCTTTACTTGTCATTGTTATCTTTCTTTTTTACATGCATCCATCTATGTTTGTTCTAAATTTGAATGAATAACTAGGAGTATTACTACAAAAATTGTTAAAAGCACCCTATTTTTAACTAGTTATCATTTCTATGTTTTCCTCTGATTTCTAGTGTAGGGAACCCTTAATTTCTCCCTCTCTCGTTTGACCTCTGCCTACTACTTCATTTTCCGGATCAAAAGATTCTTAATTGCTCTTTATCCCGATCATACCACCTCATAAAAATAACTTTCGAAGATCTCCAAGGGTTATATATCTTGCCCTGAAAATATTTGACTTTTTTACCTTGATCCCAGCTTTGTATGCTTGAATTTTGACTCCTCAGCCCAATGGACAAATAGATTTCCCACTATAAATATCTTCCGGTGATTTTTCCCATTAAACCAATCAAAACCAAAACCAATTGTCCAATCATAACTAGCCTAATATTTTATAAAACAAACAAAGCTAAATTTCATAGGGAGAGCCCTCTTTGAACCCTAGGAAAGCTAGATCCTAGAGTTTAAAAGTTGGTCTGTGGTTACCTCAGTGAGTTCTCCCTTGAACCTGGAGAAATTACTGAGTAATAACATATTGGTGACTCCGCCGAGGATCTAACATTTTCTTTAGAAATATTTTATAGGTTCAGATCTGATCTATGACGGTGGATAGTGATCAGACACAAAAAGGTTAAAATCATCCACCTGACGACTCCAAATCAATTTCACAATCAAGACTCCACTGGAGGAATGAACCTGAAAGAAGAATATGGAAAGATCGGGCTTTCAAATTGGATCTTAATCCAAGAAATTATGTTATTTCTCATTAAGAAAGTTTTTCAATGTATATTGTATTTTATAGAAGATCTTAGATTAGTTTTTAATTATTTTTCTTTGAAGATTGTAAGTACTAATTCTGTTAATCTCTTTGAGCAACTTTCTTCTGAATCTAATGATGATAATTTTTCAATTAAGAAGCCTCAAATAATCAAGACTGATCTTACAATCTCTGTACATATTCCTGTACCATACAAAGTTCCAGATAGATATAAGCCCCTTATTTTACCTCCTATACTGCATGATTTTCCTGATAACTACTACAAACATCTTCCTAGATTTGATGGAGAGAATGGTATCACTGCCCAAAAACATATTCAAGGTTTTTAACATTATCTGGATTTATTTGAGATTGATGAAGATGATGTTAGAATCATACTTTTTGCTCTTTCTTTGCAAAATAGAATAAATAGTAGGTTCAAGAATCTGCCTAATGCAAGCATCTCAAATTTCCAGTAGTTTGTAAAACTTTTTCTTGACAGAGGGATAGTTAAAGTCAATATTTTTGTGATCATAGAAGAATATAATTAGTGAAAAATACATCCAAACGAAACAATACAACAATTTTTTGATAGATTTAATCAAGTTTATTATTCAATGCCAGAAAATATAAGACCTCTTCATGATTCAGCTCTCTTGCATTACCCAAGTGCCTTTGATCCAGAAATAGGATTTCAGTTAAGAGAAAGAGATCCAGAAACACTTGTACAGATGCAGAACATTGCTGTTGATGTAGAAGTTAATCTGCAAATAAGAAATGAAAAGTTGAAAGTAGAAGAAGAGAAGAAAAACATTGTAGAGCTAAAACTCAACCTATTGGTAAGAAAACTAGATGAAATCATACAGAAGATCACAATGAAAGATGAATTTTTTATTCAAAATCACCATGAAGAAATTGAAGAGGTTGATAGCCATGAAAAAATTCCTACTAATTCCAATTATCATAGATCAGAAAATGAATTTACAGATCAATATAGAGGAGAAATATCCTGATTTAATATATATGTTTGATGAAATTCCTTCTTTTGATGATTTGCCTAAGTATGATTATTATGATGATAGTTATGTTCTCCAAACTCAAGCCAACTTTACAGAGCAATTGAAAGCTAGTTTGTGGGATGAGGAAACTCAGTTTCAACAGGCAGAATATAGTGATCAACCAATACAAATCAACCATGAGAGTGAAGAAGAAAGTGCAGAAAATTGGGAAGTAAATCATGGTTCTTTACGTCTTTGTTTTGCTTCATTTCAGTTTATTAGAGACAAATTTAATGCAATCAATAATCATTAGTCTTTAGATATTGTTATGGACAACAAAGAAGATAATGAAACTATTGATCAAGATTTTTTAGTTTCACAATTGCAGTTATCAGTTCCCATTGAAATAAATGATCAAATGACACAAGAAAGTTCCATACCACTATGTTTTGAATCATTTTAGATTTTAAAGTAAATGTGGTATAACATATTTAAAGAAAAGGATGAGCAACTTGTTGAAGTTTATGAAGTCCCATGGAATCCTATATGCCATAGGTTAAAGAAATTTTCCCAAGTTTTTCATGATCTAATACTAGATATGTTGGATATTGAATGCATTCAATGCTTGCCTCCATTAACTAACTATTAGTTTCAGAATCAAGATGATAAAGGTTTCAGTAGTCAAACATTACAATCAATAGGAATATCATCACAAAGTTTATCTGAAAGTTGGCAGGGAGCTAAAGATGAAAATAACATTTTAGTTTCATGGCATGGAGGCCATCCATAACAGATGTACAGTTGTTTAGATCAGTTAAACATTAGTTTATATATCTTGGAAGATCCTTTTGAAAATTTTCTAGAGTCAACAAAATAAATCAAGTATTTCCTTATCCTCTCATTTGTTGAAAAGTTTCTGATAGGTTGCAGAATTATAGTTTTGATAATCAACAAGAAAATGCAACAAAATCTATCAAAGTACATAATGCTTGAATGGTTGCATTGGTTGTTTCATTTTACCTAACCAGCAGTTGGACAACTGATTAGAGTAAGTAGGTAGGATTTCAGCTTATTTCAATTTTCAGTTTTCAGCTAGTTTTGAAATAATCCATTAAGATTTGAAGCCAAGGAAAAGGCCCTAAGATATTGATGATTTAGTAGTTTGGTTTGAAGGTTGTAGCACCTTTTAGTCTCAGATCAGATTTCAGTTTGCAGAAAAAGGGGTAAATTTAGTTCAAGATTTTTCATTCACATCATATGCATGTTTGGGATTGGCCCAATGGATCAGGCTACTAGTCGACGGTGTTTGTGACATCTCACAAGGAGATTCCATCCCCATGTGAAGCCGCTGTTAGGGTCCTATAAATATAGGATTCATAATTTTGATTTAACTCTGTTAAAATCTTGAAATATTGTACATACCTTTGCTTTCTGCAAATGTATTCCCAAATTAAAAAATGAAAAGAGGGTATGTCCTAAAAGAACAATCAAAGGACAAAAATAAACAAAGATCAAAAGAATATTAAATATGAACCCCATAAAAAATAAGACCTGAAAGTGAGCAAGTTTAAATGCCACTACTTTATTCTACTTTTGCAAATAAGATTGTGAGCAGCTTGTCCTAAATACCACAATCCATGAGGGTCAAACAACTTAAACTTGACCTCTCATGCTTTAAATTTCATGTTTTAGATATGGAATAAAGATATGTCAAACAATTTAAACTTGAAAAATCAGTAGATAGTTAGAGAATAAATGAGGAGCTCAACAATTTAATCTAAGCCCTCGGATGAAATAAGTTTAGACTTAGATAGTTTTTATGCTTTGAAAGAAAATTGATTTAGGGTTGCAATCCTAAATGCACCCATGAAAATGATGTAAAAATGTTAGAAATAATGATGGGTAGGTAGAAAGCAGTTGTGGAAGCATGTAATAAAGCATCATCGGACAAAAATTTACTAATTTCCCTTCCCCCACAATCATTCAGTATTCTAAACTATCAGTTAAAAAGGCTCAGAGCATTTCTTTGACTTTTGTTGGGACCAGACCTAAGGCTCAATGACTGATTGGTTAAAAATATTGAATTATTATACAAAGCCCACATTCATCAGCATTTATCCTTCATTTCACAATCCTAATCCCTTTTCCTAAGTAAAAACCCATTTTTACTTAGTAGAATTAAAAAACCCTAAATAACTAATTCCATTCCCTTTCAAAAATCATTCATAAACCCTCAAAAATACATTTATCCTAAGTTAAAGTGTGAAGTAATACAACAAAGACAAACTATGTTATTTACACTTTATTTTAGAGTTAAACATGTGTTTTTCATTTCCCCTACACTTCACCCTTTATTTCATACTAACTACTAACTATATATTAATTCCCTAAGTTACACCCACCCATATATTTTAAATTCATTTTATATTAAATAAACCCACAAAAACCCATTATTTTACGTTTAAACCAATGATATAATATCCCATGTGCGCAATATTAAAACCCCGCCCTCATCCCATTGGTTTAACATATATATATATATATATATATATATATATACCACGCCCCCTATAGTTTTTAAACATCTGTTAAAAGTTAAAAACTATATAATAAAACATCTGCACCCATATGTACAATTTAAATAATGTTTAATTAACACATAAAACTTAGCCCTGCCATCATACAAACTAAGGTTTGAACGTATGAAAACGATTATTTCTAAAGTTTGAACCAACCTTGCCGCATATGACAACCTCGGTCCCATTCCCCAATCTTGACGCAACACTCACAAGAGATCTGGATCATTTGCAGTCCAAATCCAAGATCTAATGGAGGAAATCTCATATCGCAAATAAACTTGCATATTATTTCCCATTTCAAATCTGCGCAAAATGGGCGATATTGAGACTTCCTCTCTCCTCCACGTGCCCCCTTGTCATTGGATCGCATTCGATCAGTCCAAAACTACTTACCAGCCAATTGCTGCGTGATAACCACTCCTGTTTTGATCTGTTGAAGCCCGAAACCATCATTCCCGCCCAATGTGACCATCATTCATTGTAGAGTTAATGTAACAAAAAATGCTTAATAAACACACGATATGCATTCATTTGCTCTTCTACTGCACATAAACTCCGTATAAAGTTCCCCGACTGTAAAAACCAAAGAGAAGCCCATATTTTAACCATTATCTATCCAAGAAACCTCTGTTAACATAAAATTACTTCTGCAAACTGTCTAAACTTGCAGAAGTAGCCAAAAATGCCTGAAAAGCAGAGTTCTAGCAATCTTGAAGGTTACAAAGTGCCAAAATCAAATCCAGTATTATGAACACTTAAAACCATTATCACCTCCCTACAACTAGGGTTTAATTAACAATTATTTTGTTTTGCAGGTCATTAGCAATTGGAGAATTTGGATAAAGCAATCTAAATACTAGTTAAAGATCTATTTTACTCCAAAAGTTCACAAAGAAAAGAATTTTAAATGATATTCCTTAACAAAAGATTGCAGGCAGTAGAACATAAAGAAGTCATTTATGCAGAGAGAGATAAATTGCACAGTGAATGGTAAAAATGAAATAAGAATTCACAATGATAGTGAAAACATAAACAATGAAAGAGCATAAGAGTTAAAGTGTATCAGATGAAAGTTAGAGTGAAAGTCAAATCAGACAAAGTTACAGATTATTCAAGGTAAAAAGTAAAAGTAAATATAGAGACAATAATAAATAAACAGAGATGAAAATACTTTCACCAACAATTAAATTTATCCAAAGTGAAAGTAAAAATAGTTAAAAGAACAAAAAGGTTAAAAGATGAAAACAGAGCATGAAGGGACATTTTTGCAGAAATTTCCTGTTTAAGTCATAGTTTTTCAGAAACTATTGTGGAAAATCCAAGATTATTTTTTCAAAACTGAAGGAGGTTTATGTTCCTAATATCTCCAAATACAAAAACATCTCTCACTTTTCTAACAGCCATTATGGGTTTGGAAATATTAAACAATATTTGAAAGCACTTTTTTCAGAAAATTCCTTTTAAGTCATCATTTTGTAGAGAATATTGTGGCCAATCAGAAATACATCTTACAAAATGGAAGGAGATTTTTGTTCCTAAGAGAACCATCTACAAAGACCTATCTCACAGTTTTCATAGTGTTACAGAATGATTGATACATGCACATATTTACAACCTAGTTTTTAGACTATGCAAAGCTCTGTTTTACACATCTTTTTGCAGAGCCTATTGTGACTAGATGGAATTGAATTGTGGGAAATGATAGATTTTTATCTGAGTAACATATTTATCTACAAAAACCTCTTTCATTTTTTACATATCTGTTCCAGATTAAGAAATACAAAGGTATAATTGGACCCCAATTTTGCAGAATTTCTGTAGCATAATGCACAAAGAAAGGAAACAGTTAGTGACTTGGATGCCTCATCATCAACTAAGAGTTGATATCAAATTCGATTTCTCTTCTTTGTCATCATAAATACATAAAAATAGTGCCAAATAGATTCATTAGTTTTGAGTGTCCTTTTATTGAGTTCTATTTATGTAAAACAATTTGAGATATTTGTAAACCAATCTTGATATTTTTTCAAGATATTCTAGTTTAGAATTTGTATATATACTTCATATTTTGAAGCATTTTTGTGGAATAAATTTCTGGAGATTGCTATAGTTATTTCTGTTGGACTTGAAGGCTTTTGTGATTCAAATTTTGAGTAGCAGACTGGATCAAACCAATTGGCATCATACTTCAGGATTCCTGTGATGAGCTATTTGGAGTGAAGTATTTCCTTACTTTTCATTGTTATCTTTCTTTGTTTCATGCATCCATCTATGTTTGTTCTAAATTTTAATGAATAACTAGGAGTATTACTACAGGTTTTGTTAAAAGCACCCTATTTTTAACTAGTTATCATTTCTATGTTTTCCACTGATTTCCAGTGTAGGGAACCCTTAATTGCTCCCTCCCTCGTTTGACCTCTGCCTACTACTTCCTTTTTCCAAATCAAAGGATTCTTAATTTCCCTTTATCCCGATCATACCACCTCATAAAAACAACTTTCGAAGATCTCCAAGCGTTATCTATCTTGCCCTGAAAATATTTGACTCTTTGACCTTGATCCCAGCTCTATATGCTTGACTTTTGACTTCTCGGCCTAATGGACAAATAGATTTCCCACTATCCATCTTTCCCACCAAACCAATCAAAACCAAAACCAATTGCACAATCATAACTAGCCTAATATTTTATAAAACAAACAAATTTAAATTTTATAGAGAGAGCCCTCTCTGAACCCTAGGAAGGCTAGATCCTAGAGTTTAAAAGTTGGTCTGTGGTTACCTCGGTGAGTTCTCCCTTGAACTTGGAGAAATTACTGAGTGATAAAAATTTTCATGGCTAGGATGGACAGAGAGGACGATATCCAAGAGACCATAAAGGCCTCAAACCTGATAGAAAATATTATAGAATCCACCTAAGCCTTGGTATCCACCATCAATAAAATGGAGGAATTAATAGAGCGTCAACGATGCACTTTTGAGTCCTTTGTGGAGGAAAAAATTCTAGAGCATAACACTTCCACATATTCCTCAGTGGCTAGGATGAATACTAATGTCCAACAACTTATTGAGTGGATGGTGGTATTGGGGGCTTCTAATGTGTGAAGGACTATTTAAGAGGGTGGCATTGGTGGTGCTCGCACTGGGCGTAAAAATGGTTGTAGATATGGTGGCCTGGAGTACTTCGAACTTGGCCTGTGGTGACATTTCATCCTAGTCTTAAATCCAATTCCTATAAAATGGATATCAATTTTTTTTATTTGTAATGTAAACGCTAATGATGATTGCGTGCAAATTCTTCCTTTTGCTATGTTCTTTTTGTAGAATATATGGGCAACATATTTTTTGTTTGAGTATTACATGTAATGGTGACAGTAAATGATTGGTTGACTCATTCAAAGGTATACCTTTTGTTGATGGCTCGAGATGTAAGAGTTTTGATGTAAGGGTACAAATCCTAAAACCATACTTTTAATAATATCAAATTACCATCCATTTCAGAAAAAATAAAATATGGGCAACATCCTTTCGTAGAATATATGGGGAACATTTTTTTTAAGGAGTATTACATGTAATGGTGATAGTGAACATTTTGTTTACTCATTCAAAATTCTACTTTTATTATGATGTAAGAATTATGATGTAAGGGTATTGAACCTAAAACCACACTTTTATTAATATAAAATTACCATCCGTTTTAGTATAATAAAAAAAAAAAAAGAAAAAGAAAAAGAAGAAGAAGAAGAAGAAGAAGAAGAAAGAAAGTTAAATAAAACTATAATTAAAAAAAAATGCAATTTAAAAAAAAATCAAAGTTTAAAAAAAAATTTAATATATATATTACAAAAATCTAAATTTAAAGGATATATTGATTCTTTTTAATATTAAAAAATTAAATAAATAAAAAAATTATAAATTAAAATTAAAAAAAATTCAAAAAATGATATATATATATATATATAACAAAAACAAGATCCATGCCTCACACCGCAAGATGGAAAAGGGTCGTGATCAAGGGCGACAGGGGGTGGTGCACGTGCCATGCCGCCCTTTCTCATGACACTTTGCTACCACGACAGGATAGCCCGAGTATCCCTCAATCAAACTGCCACTAAATTGGTATTTTTGAATTAGTTATTGATTTTCTATTTTATATATGTGAGCCCTATATATATATATATATATATATATATAGGGCTCACATACTTTTCCTTCGTCGTGTTAGAACCTTCATAATCTGAAAGGACTGCATTAGTTTTCTGTGCTAAGTGCCCTTTTCGTTATAAAACATGTACATATTTGTCTCCATTTGTTTGCTTAAGAATTGAGGAATTTAACCATGAAACATTAATGAAATTGTGAATTTAAAGCATGTAATAAGCCTAAATAACACTGAAAAATAGTGTATAACAAAGAAATAAAACCACACATAAGATTTACATAGTAGGCATGATGAAGTAGTTCACCCCTCCTGGGCTACATTTGCTGGTCCAGCTCCCAATGGCATGTCCATAGTTTATTATGCTCAAAATTTTTCAAATACATGTGTTTACAAGCGTCCAATGGCTGTTTTATCTGCACCAATAGGTCCAGAATGCCAAAATTAGTCTAGGTAGACTCTCATTTCACCCAAATTGGTCGAAAATTGACCTGGCTAGGATTTTTCCCAATGTCCCCTGCAAAACCTCCACTAAAACTAGAGGACTGTAGTTTAACTGTAGTTAAAAATAGTAAAAGTGCCGAATTTGGAGGAGCGCTAAACATCCCGCCGAAAAACAAGCTGCAACATTTAATTTTATGGTTAGGGGCAGGGGTGGCCACATGCCAACCCCCCAAACCTCGCGGTTTAAACCTCCGCATGAACTATTGGCGCAGAACCTGGTGTAGTGGTAGAGTTGCACTAATCGTTAGCACTTCCATCGGAGACTGCACATATAATTAGTTGAAGTTTTAAAAGCCACCAGATGTTATGGTTACATAACCATCGGCTCATTACAACAACTGTCATGGTCGTATCAACTGACATGTGAACAATACAAACGAGGACGCCGGCGGGTTGGGACCGCCAGTGGTCCCCCCCCATATTACATTTGTTTACAACATAAATATGTGTGGAGCGCTAATAGGTTAAGATTCAAGTGATAGCAGAGTTGGTGGAAGAAGTTACGGGCGCGCCGGAGGTCACAGGGTCGAACCCCCTAGACCTCAAATTTTTTTTACTGAACCATATAGGGGACATGTGGCAACCTCGGGGATGGCCACGTGTCACCCATCCATAGGTCCGAAAATAAAACGTACAACGCCACATTAACGAATCAAAACATGAAACTTGGTGAAATATCATTTGTTTAGAAAATATAATATTCTCAGGAATATTCCCATTTTTGCTGACTATACCTTTGCATGCTGACTGGGCATCCCAGTCAAACCTGTCGAAATTTTAGCTATTTGGGAAATCGATCAGAATGCAATATCTCCCTCATATGACATTGGTTTTTCGAACCGTTCACGGTGTCAGAATCAGAACGACGAGATATACCTGGTCGCTCAGGTTTGGTACAGTTTCGAGCACTTTCAATTTTGAGCAAAATTCATGATCTCCTGATCACACCTCCCCATTGGGAAGCTTTTGGACCCCAAAAGACTTGATTACCTGTTCAATAGATGAGGGTAAAAATCCCTCACCTTTCCAACTTCCATCCACTTTTCCTTGCTTAGCTTACTGCATTTGAGCCCAACTCGAAGGTAGTCAACACTTCCCCTCTTAGATGCTCTTGTCCTCCTGTCAAGAATGGTATCCTCTTTGAGCTCATCCAGAAATAATGGGGAGAAATATTCAATAGAAGGCAACTGAACATCACTTCCTTGATCATCGATCAAAGGTGGCTCATACAAACGTAATTTTTCAACATTAACAACTGAATACATTTGCATATATGAAGGCAAGTCAAGTTGAAATGCATTGTTACCAACTTGATTTATGATCTCTAATGGACCATAGCAAATGGGCTTAAGATTTTTGCCTTCTCCTTGCATCCTTTCTTTGCTTATGTGCAACCATACCTCATCTGATTCTTGAAACTTGTGATCAACCCTATGTTTTTCATGCCTCTCCTTGTATTTTCTTTGACTCTTATCAAGTTGTTCTTGAACTTGTTGATGTATCATTTGAATTTGCTCAATGAAATTTCAAGCCTTGTCAATATCACCATGTGTTGAAAAGTGTAACTAGGTCGGTCTTCATGTTGACAATGTAATTATGTAATTATGAAAAAGAAGAAGTCAAAATAATACATATTATTGTTGGATTTTTCTTCATGGATTTCATGAGAATAATTTATTAAATAGATGGACTTCTTCCTGATGTCCAATAGGTTTGAGTTAAGTCTAGCTATGTGCTCCAGGACCTTGTGGAATAAGCTCACAACAACCCTCAATGAAACGTTGGAAGACAAGCTACAAATGTAGTGAAAACAATTGTCACCTTGTTGGAATATTCCTTGGAGAAGTCGGCCGCCTCATAACCGTTGGACAAGTCGGCTTAAGATCAGTCACACCCATTCATACACTGGTCAACTTATTTATAGATTGTGACAACTATAAATACCCATCTAGGCTACACAAGACAGAGTGAGATAAGCTCGTGAATATCTGAAATTTGCGGATCAATCTGAAACAAAAATTGCGAATTTCCTGAGACATAATTTGCAGATTTCCTGAGACATAATTGCGGATTTCCTGAGAAAAAATTGTAGATTTTTGAGAACATAAATTGCATATTTCCTTAAGTAAAAAGTGCGGATTTTCTGAGGATGTGATCAGGGTCATAAATGCAGATATAAGGATAGAAGTAATGCAGAGTGTTCTAAGTTAAGCCTGAAGTAAACTGCAGTCAAACCTGAAGTAAATTATAGCCAAACCTGTGGTGAATACGTTGACATACATCTGCACTAAAAGTGGAATGAAGTCTGTAATCTATAATCTTTCTTGCTAAATCCTCAAGTGAAGAAGATTCAGGGTTATGAAAAGTGGAATAGAGATTAATAGGCAAGTACATAAACTTTCTAGTGTAGCAAGAAAGATTCGAGAATGATAGACCTAGGGACCGAGTTCTCTAGTAGTGGAGCGGGACAATGAAGGTTGGTGAATAAAAGAAAAATCATTTTGAAAGGAAAGAAAGAAGCAAAGAAAATGTCTTGGAGGCATTCATAGGTCAAGGTTCTAAGTCTGGGTCATGGTACTTTTCATTTGAATATCTATAAGAATAATTATTTGCGGGTTTTCCTCTCCAAGAGGGAGAGGTTTTTCCTTGGCTCTAGGAGCCTAACTTTTGTGTCTTGTGCATTTCGATAATTGACTTGATGAAAGATTAACTAAGAGAAGACGTAACTAACACAAGTAGTTCACAAGTAATTATCAAGAAGAGAATTTGTATTAACCTACAACCGTCCAAATTCTCAACACTATGTCCATCAATCTTAACATCCTTCTCAAAGATGAAGTCTAATGGCGATTTCGGAAAATACCCAAAGCATGCTTCAAAAGGTGAAGTATTTTTAAAAGAGTGCTTTGCCCGATTGTAAGCGTGCTGAATGTAATGCAATTGTTCATCCCACAACTTGGGATGTTTTTTGCAATATCCTATTAATAGATGCACAACGGTTCTGTTCACGACCTCGGTTTGACCATCAGTTTGTGGATGAAAATCAATACTCTTTTTCAACTTTGTGTCCATCATCTTCCAAATATTGGACCAAAAATTCCCAATGAACCTGGAATCCCTGTCACTAAAAATAGAAGTTGGAAATACATAATGAACCCATACATGTTGAAAATAAAGTTCAATAGTTTTTTTAGCAGTAATGGTTTCTTACATGGCATAAGTATACACATTTTATTGAATCTATACAAAACTGCATAAAGATAATCATGCTGTTTTCTAGACATAGGTAGACCTCAACAAAGTCCATGGAGAAACTCTCCCATGGACTTGATGGTACCGGTAGTGGCGTGTACAACCCAAGATTCCTATTTCTAGGCTTGCTTGTTGCACACATAGAAAAACTTCTTATAAAACGTGACACACTATCTATCATGCGAGGCCAATAGCATTACCTATGTAGATGCTCCATTGTTTTGCTTACTCCAAAGTGTCTGGCAATCAGAGACGAATGAGCCTCTCTCATGACACTAACCCTCTCTCCTTGTGGTATACAAAAATTTCCCAAATGAAACAGAAAATTGTTATGCATGTGATAATAATTTTCCTCAACTTGATTCCCTTCACTCAAACTAGCATACACATCTTGAAAAACAACATCATGTGCATATTGTTCTATGTAACTCTCATGTAAAATAGAATCATTTTTAAGTACAGTAGAAGAACTTATGATTGGCCTTGAAAGCATATCAACAACTTTATAGAAAATACCTTTCTTGTACCTTATAACCAAGTGAAACTGTTGAAGGAAACCCATCCACCTGAAATGTCGTGATTGCTGCAATTTTGTTTGCGACTGCAAGTACTGTAATGGTTGGTGATCTGTATGTATAATCATGTCTTTACCCATCAAGTAGTGTTTCCACTTCTTGATGATTTATACCAATGCATACAACTCTTTTTCATATGTAGGATAATTAGTTACATCACCACGGAATGTTTCAGAATGAAAAGCGATAGGCTTACCATGTTGCAAAAGAACTGCGCCCATGGCATAATCACTAGCATCAGTTTGTATCTTGAATGGGCGTCTCAAATTCGGCAATGCAAGGACTGGAGCTAAACTTATCTTGTCTTTTAAAGCTTCAAAAGCTTGCTACTGTTTGCCTCCCCATTGGAAGCCTTTATTCACACTTTTCATTGCATGCATTGGAGCTTCTATGGCAAAAAAGTTAGAAATAAAATTTCTCCAATACTGAGCTACGCCTAAGAAACTTCTTACCTTGATTACTGTTTTGGGAGTGGGCCAATTCACAATGGATTCCACTTTAGAAGGATCAATTCTCAACTCGCCTCCTCCTACAATGTGTCCCAAACAAACCAAAGAAGTCTTTCCAAACTCATACTTTGACATATTAAGAAATAATTTCTCTTTCTTCAAAACATCAAGCACCCTTTTCACATGCAAGACATGTTCTTCTCTTGTTTTGCTGAAAATCAATATATCATCTAAATACGTAATCACAAAGTCATCAAGAAATGGATGCAAAACATTATCCATAACACGCATGAAAGTTGTTGGTGCATTACAAAAACCAAATGACATAACCAACCACTCAAAGAGTTCTTGTTTGGTTTTGAATGCAGTCTTCCATATATCACTTTTTGAAATTCTTACTTGATGATATCCACTTCGTAAATCTAACTTAGTGAAAAAATTTGCGTCTTTCAGCTGATCAACCAAATCATCTATCTTTGGGAGTGGGTATCGATTCTTTACCGTTATCTTGTTCAAAGCTCTGAAGTCTACACACATGCGTCAAGTCCCATCTTTCTTCGAAATCAAGACTATGGGTGAACTGCATGGCGAAGTGCTTGGCCTTATGAGTCCCTTGTCCAACATGTCCTTGATTTAACTGTTTATTTCAACATTCTCTATTATCGATGTTAGGTCCCTATATTACTAGTATAGTCCCTTATTTTTGTTAGTGTAACCCCCCATATTGTTATTATTGTGCCCTTAAATTATTATTGTTAGGTCGGCTAGGATTACATTGTGGCCCCACTAGGATTACATTGTGGCCCCATGGAATCCTATATATAGAAAGGAGATTTTGTAATTTGTATAATCCAAGAATTTTTCATTTATGTAATGTATTGGAGGTTCCCCCCTTGAAGTGGCTTATTTATAAGGCATTGATATCTCTTTTCTTCTATTTTTGGAGCTTGTTTCACAACATTTGGTATCAAAGCTTTGGATTCTAGGGTTTCGCTGCTCCAAGTAGGTCATCATGGAATTTTTGCTATAACTTTTTTCTACGAAGTTTCCGAAGTGGAAATTTTTAGAGTGTAAATCCAAAATCCTGAGGAACATCGTCGCAAAATTTCAGAGCTTGGTTCGTAATATTTTCGTCGATATGACCTGTGGAAGTTAGGGATTTTTGCAGGCTCCTGAATTTCACTTAAAAAGGTCATCGCGGAATTTTCGCTATAAATTTTTTTATATGAAGGTTCAAAAGCTAAAATTTTTAGAGCGCGAAGAAGAAATCGTGAGGAACATCATTGCAAAATGTTAGAGCTTAGTTCACAATATGTTCGGAGATATGATCTGTGGAAGTTAGGTCTTTTTCAGACTCCCAAATTTCATCTCAAAAAGGTGATCGTGGGAAAACCTTCATAACTCTCTCTCTGAGCATCGGATTGGAATGCTGTAAAATGTGACTGGAAGTACATGGACTGTAGTTTCCTGTCTATAAATGTCAGAGCCAAAGGAGAAAAAAGTGATAAGTGCCAAGTCATACAAGTTCTCTCTACTGAACTAATCCATAATTAGGTCATTGTGGGAGATTGTACATAACTTTTCCTTGAAGAATCCAAATCAAGTTAGACTTGTGGCATTTGAAAGAAGATTCAGAGGACTACTATAGGGCCAAATTTCAGATATTGAGGATTTTCAAGTATAGAGATAAGTCAATTTCAATATCGAGCCCCTCAAAAGCAATTAAAAGGTGTGTATTTTATTTATTTATTTTAATTTATTTATTATTTATTATTTATTTATTTATTTATTTATTTTTTTAATATATTTTTTAATTTTTTTTTCTGAATTGCATAAGTCTTGTTTGAAGAATCAAGTTGAATTGATTCCAAGGGCATATTGTAGAATAGATATCAGTATTGGATTCGAAAATGGCCCCTAAAAATAATTCAACACCCATTAAGCTTTTAGAAGGCTCTACTATGACTCATGAAGAGGAAGAATGGCAAAATGACATATCAAAATTACAAGAGCAAGTGCAACAAGTTTCGCTCTCGCAAAGAGCAACAAAAAATGACATGGAAGTTTTGAAGAAAGGCATGGAATCTAATATGGATGGTTTGAAGAATGACATGGAAGCTAAGATGGATGTCATGGAAGCTGGCATGGAATCTAAGATGGATGACATGGAAGCTAAGATGGAAAACATGAAGAATGATCTAAAAGTAGACATGGAAGGTTTGACAAAGTTGGTACAAGAAATTTTTCCTAATGATGAAAATATAGTAGATGAAACTCATGATGAGAACAAAATAAATGTTAATCGTGATTTCATAAACTCTAATGTTGGGGGGAAGAACCACCATATTCGAAAAATGGATATGAGGAGGTTTGATGGAAAGGATCCTGTAACATGGATACTACAAATGGAGCAATATTTTTATCTCAATAATTTGAAAAACACACAAAAGGTATGCATTGCAACTTTACATTTAGAAAAAAATACATTTGTATGGTATCGATGGATTTGTTCCCGTAAAAAAATTGTCACTTGGTAAATTTTTACAGAGAAAATGATAGCATATTATGAGGATACAAAGAGCAACACTTTCTTTAGCCAATTGATAAATCTCAAACGAAAGTTTTCAGTGGGGGAGCACATTGAGGACTTCCAAAAATTGAATATAAGGGTAACTGATATTCTAGAGGAACACAAGATTGATCTCTTCATAGGTACCTTAAAGGATAACATCCAACATGAAGCTCGCGTTTTGGAACCCAATTCATTGGAGAAGGGATTCAGGTTGGAAACAAAAATTGAATGTAAAGTTATGGTGACAATGAAGCCTACCACTCACTTCTATAAATATGGATGTGTTTCTACTCCTAGATTTCCACAACCTACAAGGTTGACACCAAAACAATTGGAAGAAAAAAGAGCAAAAGGGATTTTCTACAGTTGTGATAGCAAATACACTAAAGGTCATAAGTGTGTTCAGAAGAAATTATTTTACATAGATTATGAAGAGGAAGAAGAAAATGAACAAGAATCTTCAAAAGAAGAGGATATAGACCAGGAACCAACCCTAGAAGAGGAAGAAATTAGTCCAACCATATCATGTAATGCAATGGCAGGAATTACCACTCCTCAAACTCTCAAGATATAAGGACATATCAAGAAGAAAAAGGTAATAGTGTTGATTGATTTAGGTAGTACCCATAATTGTATTCATTGTAAGATAGCCAAGGAATTGAATTGTTTCCTATACCCAACACCAGAATGTCAAGTGATGGTTGCAAATGGAGGAAATATAAACTGCTCTGAAAAATTCCATAATATCAAGCTAACCATGGGGGAATATGTATTTAATAGTCCAATGCTATCCATTCCTATGGGAGGTGCTGATGTTGTACTAGGAGTACAATGGTTACAATCTTCGGGGACAATAGCTTTTAATTTTCAAGAACTTTTCTTGAATTTTTTTTCAGAAGGAAAGGAAGTCGAATTACGGGGTATTGCAGGGAAGCCGGGAAAGATAATAAGCTCTAATGTCATGAAAAATCTTCTAAAGAAAGAACAAAAAGGCATATTTGCACAATTATGCTCACTAGAAGTTCCAACATCAAAATCATCTATTTCTACAGATCTCCAAAAAGTCTTGGGAAACCATTCCAAAGTGTTTGAAACTCCCAAAGGACTCCCACCTATTCGTGATCATGATCATGCTATTCATTTGATTCTAGGAAGTGTTCCTCCAAACATCAGGCCTTATAGATATCCTTATGTCCAAAAGAGCGAAATTGAACGTATGATTGCAGAAATTTTAGAGGCGGGTATAATTCAACCTAGTCAAAGTTCTTTCTTTTCTCCTGTAGTATTGGTACAAAATAAGGATGGATCATGGCGCATGTGTCCGGATTATAGGGAGCTCAATAAGCTCACTATTAAAGATAAATTTCCCATTCCTGTGATTGATGAATTATTGGATGAATTACACGGAGAAATTTATTTTACCAAGTTGGATCTTCGTTCATGATATCATCAAATTAGAATGAAGACCGAAGATATTCCAAAAACAACATTTCGAACTCATGAGGGTCATTATGAGTTTTTGGTCATGCCTTTTGGCCTTACCAATGCACCTTCTACATTTCAAGGGTTGATGAATTCCATTTTCAAACCCTTCCTTAGAAAATTTGTGCTAGTATTTTTTGATGATATACTAATCTACAACAGTTCTTGGAAGGATCATGTTGAACATGTTGACAGGGTGCTCAAACTACTGCAGGAGAAACAATTATATGCAAAAACATCCAAATGTTTCTTTGGAGTACAAGAGGTGGAATATCTGGGTCATATTGTATCTCACGAGGGTGTTAAGGTAGACCCTAACAAAATTAAAGCTATTAAGGAATGGAAAGTCCCCACAACCATAAAGCAGTTGCGAGGATTTCTCAGGTTAACAGGGTATTATCGCAAGTTTGTTAAGAATTATGGGAGAATAGCAGCACCTCTAACAACATTATTGAAGAAAGATGCATTTTCATGGAATCTTGAAGCAACTAAGGCCTTTTAACATCTTAAGGAGGCAATGTGCCTAACACCGGTCTTAGCTACACCAAACTTCACAAAAACCTTTATTGTGGAATGTGATGCCTCAGGAAATGGAATTAGTGCTATTTTAATGCAAGAAGGAAGACCCATTGCTTTTGAAAGTCGTCCAATCAAAGGAAAGTATTTACAGAAACCTATTTATGAGAAGGAAATGTTAGCAATACTGCATGCACTAAAGAAATGGAAAAATTACCTAATGGGAAGACACTTCAAGGTAAAAAATGATCATGATAGTCTTAAACACTTTTTGGAACAAAGACTATCTTTAGAAGAGTAGCAAAAATGGGTCACAAAGATGTTGGGTTATGACTTTGAAATAATCTACAAAAAAGGGAAGCTAAATGTTATTGCAGAAGCAGTCTCAAGAAAGAATGAAGAGGTGGAAGTATTGCTTTGTGCCATTTCTATTATCCAACCATATTGGATAACCGAAGCAAGTGATTAATGGAAGAAGGATAAAGAAGTGTGGACACTCATTCAAAAGTTGCAGCAAGATCCTAGTACATCTGATACATTTAGTTGGAAAAATGATTCCTTATGGTACAAATATCTCTTATATCTTTGTAAGAATTCCCAGATAGAACAAAATATTCTTTTGGAATTGCACACTTCTCCTTTAGGAGGACACTCAGGATTTTTAAAAACTTACCATAGGGTGAAAAAAGAATTTTTTTTGGGATGGCCTTAAATCTGATATTCAAAAGTTTGTGGTGGAATGTTTGGTTTTCCAGCAGAATAAAGTTGAGACAATTAAGACCCCAAGTCTTCTACAAATTTTATCCATTCCAAGTCAACGTTGGGAGGAGATTTCAATGGATTTTATCACAGGTTTGCCTAAGTCCGAAGGAAAGAGTGTCATCATGGTGGTAGTTGATAGAATTACCAAGTATGCACACTTTTGTGCATTATCTCATCCATTTAAAGCAAGTATATTTGCTACTACATTTATGGACACAATTCAAAAGCTACATGGAAACCCAAGGGTTATTGTGAGCGACAGAGATCCCATTTTTACTGGAAATTTTTGGACGGAGTTAATTTCTTGTTTGGGTACTCAATTAGCTCATAGCTCATCTTATCATCCTCAATCTGATGGTCAAACTGAGATAGTAAATAAATTTTTGGAAGGATATCTTCGTTGTTTTGTATCTGATAAACAAACAAAATGGGTTAAGTGGTTACCTCTCGTTGAATGGTGGTATAACACTTCATTCCATACTGCAGCGAAAATGACCCAATTTATGGCACTTATGGATATCATCCACCATCCATCACATCATCTTTAAGAGAGAATTCTAAAGCTCAAGAAGTGGAAGATCACATTGAGCATCAACAAGAAGTTCTCCAACTCTTAAAGGATAACCTGAATTTGGCACAAAATCGAATGAAACAACAGGCAGATCAACATCATAGTGAGAGAAGTTTTGATGTAGTAGACTGGGTATTTTTACGGCTACAACCATACAAAAAAAATGTCCCTCAAGCAAGCTAAGAAGGATAATAAATTATTGCCAAAGTACTATGGTCCTTACAAGGTGTTGCAAAATATTGGTACTATGGCATACAAATTGGAGCTTCCCGCTTCTTCACGAGTGCATCCAGTTTTCCATGTTTCATGCTTAAAGAAGGTTATAGGTGAAAATTTTCCAGTTCAAACAATATTTCCAGAACTTAATGAGGAAGGAAAAATCATATTGGAACTTGAAGCGGTCACAGAAACAAGAACTCGACAACTACGAAATCGATCAATTTCAGAGTATCTCATCAAGTGGAAGAACTTACCCACCGAAGATTCTACATGGAAGGATGAGAATTTTATACAAAAGCACCTAGAGCTACTCAAGAATTGAGGAAAACACTTTTTTGAAGGAGAGGGGCATGTTAGGTCCCTATATCACTAGTATAGTCCCTTATTGTTGTTAGTGTAACCCCCCATATTGTTATTATTGTGCCCTTATATTATTATTGTTAGTTCGGCTAGGATTACATTGTGGCCCCACTAGGATTACATTGTGGCCTCATGGACTCCTATATATAGAAAGGAGGTTTTGTAATTTGAATCATCCAAGAATTGTTCATTAATGTAATGTATTGGAGGTTTCCCCCTCAAAGTGGCTTATTTCTAAGGCGTTGATATCTATTTTCTTCTATTTTTGGAGCTTGTTTCACAACAATTGACATGTGATACATGCTGATATTTGGAAGAGGGCAATCTTGCTGCAACTGAATCTCATGTTGAATATCCTTTTTTGGAGGCAATCCTGTTGGCTCCTGAAACATCTCATGATGTGAATCAACTACTTCATATAAATTTTATTTCAACTTAGGATCAAAATCCTTAAATGATTCATGATTAAAATCAGCTATTAGAAGAACAAAAATTCTTACTTGAATTCACCAGCCTCTTTACCTGTCTAGCATTTACCATAGCAATATTTGTCTTCTTGCGATGTGCTCTAACAATATACTCCTTGCCATATTTGAATAAATGGTATTTGTTCTCATGGAGATGGAAGATTGCTTTCCTGTCATACAAGTAAGGACTACCCAACACAATACTTGTAATATCAAGTAGAACCACATCTAATTCAACTGTGTCAAGAAAATGTGCAGTTATTGCAAACCGCAATATGCACTTCTTTGAAACTTGTAAATTTGCATCCTTACAAATCCAACCAAGTGGATATGGTTTTGGATGTGGAATGGTCTCAAGATTAAGTTTATTGACTAAGTCTTCAGAGATTAATTTTGCTTGTGACCCACTATCAAACAATGTGTCAACCTTGGTATGTTTGGATATGACCTCACATGAAACACTTCAATTCTCTCTTCTTCATTTGGAGCTTGTGTGTGGCAGTTTGATGTACTAGTACTGGGTTTAGTTTCAATTTCTTTCCCCTTCATGTTCTTCAATCCCATGGCTATAATTTTAGATTCATCACCTGAATCCTCTCCTAAATTATGTTGAGTTGTAGTTGCATTTTTCTATTTCCCTTGGTTGTTCTGATGTTTGGGCCTCTTTTTAGGATGTAATTTCCAGCAATGATTTTCATCATGGCCTTCTCTTGAGAAATGTTTACATACCACTTTTTCTCCCTCTTTCTTGACAACTGCATTCTTTTTTCCTTTACCTTTTGAGGTCTTCTCTTTATTTTTCCCCTTAAAAGATTTGTTTCTACCCTCATCAGAAATGTTTTTCCTCTAGCTTCTAGATGTGTGGCTTGAACACATACCTCATATAGACTTGTGGGGTTAAACATGAGAATAATATATCTTAGCTAGCTATGTAAGCCTCCTATTTACTTGATCAAAGTATCATGGCTCTGCAAATCTACCCCTATTAAGAGAGCTCTTCTCCTAAATTCTTGAGTGTAAAATTGCACATTTTGTCCTTTCGATTGTCTAAAGTTTTTCCAGTTCATTATGGCTTTCTACATGTGAGCTAATGGATAAAAATGTTGTTTTATTGTAGTAATGAAATCAGTCCATGATAGGATAATCTTACCATGCTTCTTTATATCCTCTTTTGTCTTGGATTCCCACCAAACAAGTGCTGCACCTTCCATTCTCAATGAAGCTAATTAGATTTTGGTATCATCATCATGAAGGTTCTGAATATTCAAATAGACCTCCAATTGCCTAATCCATTTATCAAGATTTTTTGCATTGAATTCACCATTAAACATTGGTAATTCAAACTTAACATCAAGTTTTAGAAAATGAATTTTACCAATTTTCTTTGACTTGTGTGGCTGATGTACTGAAGATGAAGTAGAGGATGATGATTATGAGGGTGAGGATGGTGACTTTCCACTGCCTCAATTTCCTCCATTGCCCCTCTTTGATTTATCTTGATCAGTTTGACCTCCTGATGATCCCTGTCCTTCCTTGTGAAGTTTAAATCCTTCTCCTTCTAGTTTCTCATTCCTGTCTTGATAAAGGATTCTCACCATTTCATTCATATCGAGGGAATGCTTTCCTGAAAACCCTTTATTCTTCTTTGGGATCCACCTCTTCATGGATTTATTCTTCCTCTAGAGGCATGCCTAATGCTGCTTCTGGTTCTTTAGGAGGTGAAATAGGTGGTGGAGGATATGGAAATCTTCCCCTCCTTTGTTGTGGCTCACTTTGAGACCCTCTTGCTTCCACCAATTTGCCTTCTCCTCTTTTCAGCCTGAGAATAGCAAGCATTTGAACACTTGCAAACCGTTAAACAAATATTTGCACACAACAACACCAGAGAATAAACTCTAGCTCTGATACCAACCTGATCTGAAAGGACTGTATTAGTTTTTTGTGCTAAGTGTCCTTTCAGTTATAAAACATGTACGTATTTGTCTCCATTTGTTTGCTTAAGGATTGAGGAATTTAACCATGAAACATAGATGAAATTGTGAATTTTAAGCATGTAAATAAGATGTTAGTCATCAATAATTTTCACTTGTTTAGATGACTAAATGCTTTGTCCATTTTTTCTGGAAACAAGATTCAAGGAATCTTGTTTCTTCTAGAAATCCCCTCAAACAAAAATTTTCACCTATCCCTCCTCTCTTGACTGTAGTGGTCAATCTATCATACTACAAAGATCCCATCTTGGACCAATGTCCCTTACTCTATCCATGCTTGCTATTTCTGTATATAGCACTCTACCTCTTATGCCTAAGCCCTCTTATTTCACAATTTGTTTGGCCAGGTTAAACCAAGTTTTCTCTCCCACTCACTAGATGCCTCAAGCAATATTAGTGTCAAAAGTCTATCTAAAAATGCCATTCAAAGTAAAATAAGGATGTATAGGTATATAGGATGATGGTGCATAAAGTAGAGTGTCTAAACCCCGTGCCTTATTCAAATCCCTGATTTAAACCATCAGTCACACAACCCCTTCTGCAGCCTTGCAAAAAGAGTCAATAAGGTTTTTCCTAAGTCATGCACCATCATAATTCCCATGCACTATCATTTCGCAGAAAATCAAAGGTAAATTCAAGAAAACACAAAGCTGAGGTTTGTCATATTCTTAAGAGCACTTAAGCAACTTCCAAAGGCGCCCCTGGTCCAACAATAAAATATGCCAAGAATAGACTATCATATCCAATGAATCTCTGCAGGGATGCCTTGAAGTTTAGGTCTAAACAAAGGAAATGATAAAGGGACACCTAAGAAGCTTCAAAAGGTCATTTATAGTGGATAAAAGGCACAACAAGCTGAAAGCTATAGAAAAGGTCTTAATATCATAACAAGATGAAAAATAATGCTCATACAAAGGTCTGTGCAAAATCTCAAAAATATCAGTAACATATGAAAAACATGGTGCATTTCAGCAAAAGGATCATTGGAAAAGTTTTTGGCCTCAAAGCATAAAACTGGTAGAGGGACAACACACTCCTGCAAAAAAGGACAAAGGCTATCAGATGCGCCATCAGATGAAAGAAAGGACTAAGATCACTATAAAGAGGAAACTCACACTAAATAAGAAAAGTAGTAGGTATGTTTGTTTTGAAATGCAAATATATGATTTTTTGACCCACAGTGGAAAGGTATTTGGAAACAGTTTCAGAAATTGGGATAATAAGCAAATAGGCATGATAAGTGAAAATAAGCACCTCCTTCATCAATAGCAGAGGGTGTAAAAGGGTTCCTGAGTTATTTTCTAAGGGTAAGTGAAAGAGCACAAAACTCCACTAGATCAAAATGTGTGATTTAAAATCCAAAAGGTTAGAAAATTTGATTTTAAAGGCATTGAGTTCCATTGCACTGAAGAATGAAAAATTAAAGTTTGATAGTTAAAATGTCACACAAAAGGCAGTCACAGACTTGATTCAAATGAAATGGAGGCAAAAATATTTTCTAATTTCACCTTGAAAATGACAAACAAATGCCATCATGAGCGTAATCACTTGCTCAAATGCTAAAAGTAGTGGTAAAAGGAAATAGAAAAAGGACTGGCTCCAAAAAGGCGAAGGCACTGAAAATATAGTTAAAGGAAGACAATAGAAGTGTGAAAATAAAACTTTAGGGAAGAGGGTTTTTGAGTTCAAAATTATTTTGAAAGAGGAGTATAAGTAGCTTCAATAGCTCTTTCCCCCTCATTTATGACTTTGGAAAAGAAGAGCGCATTTTTCTGGGCTTTAGAAGGCATCCTTGAGCAGAATTTCACAGATGCTGCGTGCCTGTAGGTGGACGCTACGCATCTGTAGAGGTGCCCTGTGTAGTTTATTACCAGACGCTATGCGCTTGAAGGGTGACGTTTCACATTTCTTTGGCCACTCGGCGTGTAGGAGCTGTCGCCCGACATCGCTCGGATCCTCGTGCAAACCCGCCTGCTAGTGCTGCGCTCATAGTTTTGGAGTTGCCACTCGACAGTTGCATACAGCTCCCGCCCGGGCTGACGATGCTATGCACCCACCACAGTTTCCTTCACCCAGCTTCACGTACAGAGGCTGCCCGGGCCAAAGGCGCTGCACGCCTACATTTCAATTGCCGCCCGACTTCATGTGTAGGCAATGCCCAGGCCACGACGCTGCGCACCCACCACTACGACTTCCTCACACTCCTCGTGTAGGCTTGCTTGCCCATGACGCTACGCGCCTGGCAGAAAAGCGCAACACCGCCCAGAAAGGTGCAAGAACGCCCAAAAAGTTGCAGAAATTGTCCGAATTTGCCAAATAATGCTCAGAAATTGCATTTTGGCTATGAGAGTTGGTTTCAAGATGTATTATTCATTAATTGACATCTCCTCATCATTTTTTAGGTCATAAAAGTGCCAAGTAGGGCTAAGTTTGTGTCAAGGAAATATTGAGGGAAATTTGAATAGAAATCTAAACTATTCTCTATTGATCATATATCCCTATTTAGAAGTCCAATATCTCCTAAAAAACCTTTTTCCTCATCACTTCATTAGCTAAAAACCTTTTCTGTTTAAAAAATTGGAGGAAGGGGTAAAGTAAGCACCATGTCTGAAGAGGAGAGTGATGAGCCTCAAAGACCAAGAAGACAGTATAAGAAAGGAGGGAAGCCTAATATGTTTGAGCCTATAGACACCAAAGAGTTGATAACCTCCCCTTCTGTCTTATCTTATTTCCAAGAATTAGGGTGTTTTGAGTTCTGCAACAAGGCACAAGAAATCAAAAGCCATCCTCAGTTGACAGAGTTATTTTCCCTAAGGTTTCATAGGCATAAAGTTCATCTAGCAGGGGTAAGGTTTGAGTTGACCCCTAAATATATCTCTAAAGCCATTAGGATGCCTTGCATAGGAGAAAGGTGGTTTAAACAGAAACATCTTGACTTGACCCATTATCATCCATTTCTAAAACCTAGTTGTCAAGCTAAGTGTAAAACCATTTTTCCTTTTTCACATCTACTGGACAGGTTTGCGCTCCTCATGAATATTGTCATGAAATACTTTACCTGTGAGGGTAGGTTCTCCAGAATCTACTCCTATCATATTATACTCCTCATGCACTTCACCAGGACCAAACTACTGAAAATGTCTTATTTCCTCTGCAAAAGCATTGAAAAAATGTCCACCATCATGAAAAAGAGGTCTCCAGTCCAGCAGATGGCAAGCCTATTTCATCACTCTCTTATCAAAGTCATTGTAACTAACCAACTGGAGAAAAAAGGCATTCCTTGGGAGGCCTTTATTACCCATGATGATTTCACCACTTCATCCTCCATCCCACTGCAAAATGTGCCATCATATTCTCAAAATCCTCCTCATACTCCATTGCCCTCCACTGACCATGATTCACCTTCCTCACATAAATCACTTTCCCAAACAAACCTTCTTCAAACACCTTCCCCTGAGAAAAGTGATCATGAAGAAAACAAAGATGGCCCTGAAGAAAGCAGTAGTGGCCCTGAAGAAAGCAATGCTGGCCCTAAAGAAAGCAGTAGTGGCCCTGAAGGAAGCATTGGTGATCATGAAGAAAGTAGTACTGATCATAAGGAAGGAAGTAAAGGGGAGAATGATGAAGATAAGAGAGAAAATGAAGAAGAAGAAGGAAGCAAGGATGAAGATGTTGGCCAAAAGAAAGACAGTGAAAACAACAACACAGATGAAGAGGTAAACCAAGAAGAAAATAGAGTTACAAGGAGTGACACCAATGATGAGAAATGAGGACAAAGTACTAGGTCTCAATGCAAAGAAAAAGACACTGAAAACCTTACAATAGACAGTGATGAAGAAACTATGAACAATCATGGTAGTGACAAAATTAATGAAGATAGCCCAAAATTAGAGTTCAGAGTTATTTTAAATAAACAAGGAGGTGATGGAAAATATCCAGGGAATGTTCGCAGTGAAAACAACAGTGAAAAAGGTGAAGAAATGGATAGTCCTGAAGGTAAAAATATGTCAAACCTAGGCACCTCCGACAGTGCAGAAAAAGAGTATGGTAGTTTTGAAAGTCCTCCTAATGATGAGATCATAAAAGATGTTGAAAATGATAATCAAAGGTACTGCCAAGAACAAAGTAGCAAGGAGATACACACAGAAAGAATTCTTGAAGAAAAGGACAGTCCTAGGGCTGTAAAGGATCAAATTGTGCAAGCTAAGTTTGTGACACCTTTCACCATCCCTTATCAGAGAGGTAGGTGGCATGTGTTTGCTGCCTCCAAAAGGCAAGGGGCCATGCACTCCTCCTCAAAACGAGTAAAAGACAAAATCACCAAAAATGTGAAGGACAAGGTCACTAAAAAAATAAAAAGAAAAGTCACCAGATCATTGAGGAGCAAGGGTAAATTGCCAAAGAAAGACAAGGGTAAGAAGCCCATGAAGGATAAAGGCAAGAAGACAATGAAAGAACAAGAAATAAGTCATGAAGAAGAGAGGGAATTTGAACTCATTCACTTGAGCAATGATGAGGAAAATGAAACAAGGATACTTAATTCTATCCTACAGGACCGGAGTGCATAAATCAGAGATTTAGAGGTTGAGTTGGAAAGATCAAAATATCTCATTCATTTCCTACAAATGCAAAACAAGAAAATGAGTGGCCAACTTTCCATTTATGAAGCCCGGGTGCTCAAATACAAGAGAGAGGATTAGAAATCACAAGTAGAACTAGAGGAGTACATGGGCGCCTATGAAGAAGAAAACGAAGAAGAGGGGTAAGCTAGGAAAAGGCCTAAGACTATGGGTCTTAGGAAAGCATTGGAAAAATAGAGAGAGGAAAAATCAGCCCAAGCACATCAATTTCCTCTCACTAAGTTCCTTGCCTTGGAAATTGAGCATGACAAAGAATCATGGCTTGAAAGAGAAAATCTACATTTGGAGGCTAAGTTAGAGAAGGCAACCAAAGATCTAGGCTTACAGAGAAGGATGAATGAACATTACAAAAAGAGAAATCAGTTTGCTAGGAAGAAGCTCAAAGCTGCCCAAAGGAGGGGCCCGATGCCAATTGATGGGAATGACCAAGCTAGGCTTGGAATTTTGGCTCAAGCTTCACTACATGTCTCTAAGGACCCTTAATGGACTCACTCACCAATTTTGAGCAAACTTGAACACTTTTTTGTTTTTTGCAAATTTTTAAGCCTAGGAGCGCAACACCTTGGACGCTACGATTTTTCCCAGAGCATCTTCAGCAGGAAAAATTTACATTTTTGGATTCCTTGGCATAAGAGGAGCATGCTCACAAAATTTCAGCTCATTTGGAGTTGTTTTGGTCCCTCAAAAGGGTCAAAAACACCCATTTTTTCACCTTTCTACCACCTTTTTTGAGCAGGTGCTGCGCTCGTGGGATCCTCCACCTTTTCTACTTTTTGGGAAAATTTCAGAGATCATATTGAGAAAAAAAAAAGTATTTTTGTAAAGTATACATCCATAGCTTTCCAATGGGCCATCACGGAGCCTTTTTCGACATCAGGAAGGCCTCCAAAACCTTGCTACAAAAAGACCCTTTTTGGTGCTGCGCGCCTGGAAAAATTTCAGAATCAGAGACAGAGTGCTGCGTTCCTGTGTGGTGACTGAGAAAATGTGCGTTAGGAAATTTCTATCTTGTATGTCAGAGCCTAAAAGTGGATATTTTTTCTATTTTGGTCCGAAAAATATATTTTGTGCCTTGGACCTTGTAAGGCCTCAAGGACAAAATAGGATATTTTGCTTTGGCCAATGAATTTCTAGATGCTCTAGTGAGCTTTTCTCCTTTTTTCTTATATAAACCATGAGGATTCATTGTAATAAAATAGGATAACTTGACATGTTAAGAGCAATACATAGTTTTATGAACTTGGAGAAAATATTGGTTTTATGAAGTGGATGAATGGCTTGCTTGGCTTGATGGTGGAGGAGCATTGTGTGTAGGATTCCATAGCTTGGTGAATGGTGATGTTTCCTTGATTTGTTTATGTATTCTTGTTTCCATTAATGTTTCATACTTCTTGTTTGCTGTAGATCAGAAAATTATAGGTTGAGATATGCTCATGGAAGCACCTCAAACCTCCTGTTTATTACAACTTTGATGTTTTCTTCTTCTTGGTCATTATAAGGAATTCTTAACTGCTCCTTAGGTCCACCAAGAATTTTTTATTTGTTTCATTAATAGTCAGTATGCTAGCTATCAAATATGATTTAAGGTATGCCCTGCTTATTTGAAGTTCTCAAAACCCTATTCCGAAGCCTTTCTATGAAATATTGATTGATTAGGTTAAGTCAAAGAGGTCTCGCTTGATCTTTCCATTTGTCCATGATTACCAACTTGTTTCAGAATTCCCAATAGTTTGATATATGTTGTTTAGGAGTTCCCTCTTCATATATTAAGTAATTTGTTTATCTTATATTTTTTCCCAACAGCTGAAGGTGAATTTCTAAAGTTAGGAGTTCTTATGCTTTTATGTCTCACCTGAATGTTTATCTTTCATGTTTATCAGTTTGAGTATTGTTCATAGAGATTAATGGTTTTCCCTACCTCATGAGTATTTTATTTCAAAATATATATGTTTAATAATTCTTCATTTTTCACAAACTTAATGTTCATTTCACCTCATACCTCACCCAAAGGATCCATTGACTTTGCTAAATCGGTCCTGCAGTACACCTTGTCCATCATTTAAACATCCTTGACTTTATCTGACCCCATAGCCCTGATTGATTCGATGAACTCTCTTTCCATTTTTCCTACTTGATCAGTTTTACTTCAAAACCAAAAGAAACCAAAATATACTTAACAACTAGCCTAAAATCAAACATACAAAGTGAACAAGTTCACATCCTTCACATAATAGAGAGAGCCCTCTCTGAGTCCAGGAAGGCTAGGTCCTAGGACTCCAAAGATTGGTCTGATGTTACCCTGTCATTTGGTTCACCAATATGACAAATTACGGGACAATAACATAATGGCGATCACGGTGGGAAATTAAGTCAAAAAATCCTAGGTATCCCTTAGGAACTCTCAAAGTCTCAGTCAAACTTAGAAAACGTAAGTGTTGTCTGAAGAGTAGAAACTAGCTCTTTCACCATCTTAGCAAAATGATGATTAATTTATAAGACACTCTTACAAACCTTAGGGCTATATATGGGAAACTCAGAAAACCCCTAAAAACATCCCTAGATTGGTTTTTATCAGTTATTGGTGGTGGAACATAAATACGTATCCCTAAAAACAACAAAATACATCCACCTGGAAACTCCACTAGCGTCCAGTAGGCCTACTACTCCACTAAATTCTCAAATATTTCCATAGGAATACTATCCAGTTGATTCATCCCACCACACTCTAACGTAATGGCGATCACGGTGGGACTCTGAGTAAGAAACAATCTTGGACTTCCCTAAACATTTTAGTAGCCCTTAAGAAAAATATCTTGTGGATTTATCCCACCGCTCACTAACATAATGGCGATCACGGTGGGACACTGAGTACATGATAGCCTAAAAAACTCTTTTAGACTCATTAGTCCTTCAAATTAAATTAGAAAAATAGTGGATAAAGCCTTAGAGCAGACTCTCATTGTTTCACCACCTTAGCTAAGTGATGAATCAGGTATAGGACACTCTTACAAATCAGGCTACATATAAAAACTCAGAAAAAACCCCAATTTTTTTCTTTTCAGATTGGCTTTTTGTGTCAGTATTGGTGGTGGACAATAGACAACATATCTTCAAAAACAAACCAAAAATATCCACCTGGCGACTCCACTGGCCTCCAGTAGGCCTTCTAACTTTACTAACATTCATAGAATCCTATAGGACTGCATCAAAATCAGCCCTGAGAAGTCTAAAAGCCTAGTCATACACTGTGCGAGTTGAAAACTCCTAGAGAGGACAACGTTCCGAAAAAGAATTGAAACCTTCAGCCTCTCTACCTCCTAAATTTTAAATATGGCTTCACAAAGAATTAATACTAGATCTCACGCGGACCCGAATCCTCCTACCATAGTTGATGACCCAGAAAATATTTTGTGGAAAACTTATGAAACTAGAAATTTAACTACCAATAGGAGTATCCATAAAGCAAGCTCTATACTTGAACATCTTACATCCTTGCAAGATTCCCATTTTTACTTGTGCCATACAAAAAAAAAATTTAGAACCAAGTCACAAACTAGCATTGACCATACCGATCTTGAACCCGTAGACTTACAACAGAGTTCTAGCAGAGAAGCCTCTCCCACTACACCACGTGATTTCCAACTTCTCCACCACTTCGGCTCTTTTCACCCTAAATCTGCTCAAAATTAGTTTACCAGTCCAAGTACTTCTGCCACACCCATTCACACCACCACTGTGCAAATCACCTCATCCCATACTTCAAATCCTTCAACTGTAAATCCACCATCAGCTCCCATCATGGTAGCTTGGTTTGCACCCTTAGTGTTACCGCAACCTTTGGTACCTTTGCCAAATGATTACCAATCTAGAATTTCGTACTTGACCGAGGCTGAATCCACCACTGCCCAACAACATGTAGATAGAATCAATGATGCCTTTGACTACATGGAACTAGAAGAAGAAACCATGAAGATGAGGATGTTTTCCCAAAGCCTAGGCGGGGAATCCAAGAAATGGTTTAAAAATTTAACTCCAAATAGTATACATGATCTCCCGTCACTTTACCAAACTTTTATAAACAAGTGGGAAATCAAGAAAAATCCCCTACGAATCCTTTCCAAATACAACAATATTAAAAGGAACACAGAGGAAAGTGTCCAAGACTATTGCACTAGGTTTAACATTGTATATAATGCCCTCCCACCTCACATGAAACCTCCACCAGGTCTGGTATTAGTAAAATTTCTGGAAGGTTTCGATCTGGACATGACATACCAGCTAAGAGAAAGAGACCCCACAACTTTAGAAGACATGCAAAGGGGAGCTATTAGTGTAGAAGCCAACCTCACTAAAAAGAGGGCTAGGATGAGGTCAGAAAAGAAGGTCACTTACCGAGATGAGACCACGCCTTCCACTTCCTCTTCAGATTCCAAAATAGATAACTTGGTTAGGACCATGGAGAGAATGATGGAAAGGATAAACATAAGCGAGAGAACACCTCCTAGGGACAACCAACCAAACCCCCAAAACAGAAACTAGAATCAGAACTTCAGAAGAGACCCGCCCCAAATCAAACCAAGAGAAAATGATCAACAAATCAGACCACCCTTCCAAGATAACTATGTTGATGAAGAGGAAAGAGATATTGAACACCCTGATGAAAATCATCTAAACTTGATAGGATCTGATAGCGAGGGTGAGGTTTTTCTCACAGAATAAGAACAAGGTTTCTTCTCCTCAAACCAAGACAAAACTTATGAAGATTTCAAAGATCATGAAATTGGTTTACAAAATTCCATAATGGAAGTCCATAGGCAATATGATCTAAGGAGTAAGAAAAACCAAGAAAACTATAGGAGAAGCAACTCAGATTCTACTGTTAAGAAAGCTCTCGAAACCATTCTTAAAAGAACAATAGACAGTAACAATATCATGGCTAAGAACACTGATCTGAACAAAGAAAAAACTAGCCAAACTAACATGGACCCAGGCTTTCCTAGTACATCTACTAGGATCCATGAGAAAACTTTGGTGAACAAAGCCTCAAATCAGAATTAGTAAGATAAACTAATAGAAAAGGTTATGGCTGATAAAAATGATGTAGATATATCTAAAATACAAGTACCTTTCAGTTTTGAAGGGGAAATTTCCAAAATCAAAATCACCATGCCTCTCACTGAACTGATCGCCCAAGGCTCGTACAAATCTCAAGTTTTGAAAGTCCTAAACATAGGAAATGATGCAGAAAATTTACATTTGGCTGATGACACTCCTGAGTTTTTATTTGGACCAAAAATAGAAGGAAAGTATCAAGAAGGAACCACTCCTCCTTTTTACATAAGCCTGAATGTACACGACCAAATCCTACATAATTCCATGCTGGATTCCGGGACCTCTCACAATATCATGCCAAAAGTAGTGATGGAAATATTAGGCCTAGAAATAACTAAACCTTAAAAATACTTGTACTCATTTTATTCAATTAGAGTCAAGTGTTTAGGCCTAATCAAAGATCTTGCGTCAATCTGGCACAAGTACCGACTAAACACCTGGTCATGGACATAGTGCTGGCAGACATTCCCCCCAAGTATGGAATGCTTTTATCCAAATCCTAGGCGGCCAAGCTTCAAGGAAACATTCAACTAGACATGAATATCCCTGTTTTTAACCAGACAAGAAGATTATACCGAGAATCACACATGAAGTATATGGTTAGTAGTCAAGAAAGGCCAGAAAACATACTTCTTTATTCTGTACATTCTAACCTTGATTCCTTCATTTTACATACCGAAGAAGACACAGATGAATAGTCAAGTGAAGTTGAAACTAATCTGGGTACATTACAACAGTAAAATCAGCTTCTCTATGATGAGCTTGACACTCAGAAATATCATGACCCAGAACATTTGCATCTCGATGAAAAAAAGCTTGATCTTCAAGAACTAGAAAATGAAACTTCAAAAACAAAAAACAGTTTGAATTCTCAAGCAAGTTGTTCAAAACAAGGACAAACCTCAAAATTGAAATCACCCCTTTTTTCCGATACAGAAGCACTAAAAAACCTACATGGGACAAAAATATTTGGAAATCAAGGTCAAGAAAGCCTCATGTTTTTACCCTACCTAAGGACCTCACCATCCGAAGACTTTATTCCTCCAAATGAAACTTTAACTATTGCAAGCACTTCTGTAGATCCTAAAAATGTGTCTGGTAAATTTGATGTTGAGGGATATGATGAAACAGTCTTGAGATACCCGAGCTGATTGAATTATCTAAAATCTTGTCATTAACAAAAAGCTAAGAAGTGCAAGACTATGCAAAATTTTTCAAAATACTAGTATATGTCGAGAAATTAGTTCAAAACACCATGACACAACCATCATTCCAAGAAACCACCGTTTCAAAAAGGAACACAAAGACCTTGATCAGATATTATCACTTAAAAAGAAAACAACTGGACATAGGATGTGTTTATACTTTATAAACCTAGATAAACCTTCCCTAAATAACACTTGCCTTATTCCCAAAATAGATCATACTACACAAAAGCTAGGGGTTTCTAACCATGTGTCCTTGCATGATATTATTTCAAGTTATCATCAGATGACACCACTTCAAAACAATCAACTCAAATTTTTTTTCAAGTTCACAGGGAGCAGTTTCAAGTTCAAACCAATTTTTCCCGTTCTAAAGGACACTGGAGACACCTTCCGAAGAACTATGTTTCCAGTTCTAAATTTCTTTACTATGGTATACCTTGATGATATCATCATTTGTTTTAAAAATGACAAAGAAAACATATTCTACCTAAATAAGATATGTAACAAAAACAAGTATGAGATCAAGAGTATAAGGAGAAACATCAAGCAAAACATGAGTTATTTAAAAATCCTCGGAAAAATCCTTATAATATGTTTGCAGGAGAAAACAAACCTGATCGTTTTTCCCAAAAACTGAATAGACAAGGAGTATCTGGAGATCCTTTTGAAGATAGGATGCTCAAGTACCACTGCTGCAAATATTCCTAGTTTTTTAAATTTTCACTCATTGTACATATCATTATTTGAAGAAAAAGTGAAGAAAGAAGAAAATACAAAAACAACAGGAAAAGTAGAAAAGAGGGCAGATTCTAAAGAAATGGTGCAACCCAAAAAATAGTCATACTGAAAGTGCGCAAATCAAAGTGCCACCACTAGTGCCAAAAAGATGTCTTGTTCAGTTATCTAGCCTAATCATAGCTGAGAATGTTTTAAATTGATTGCTGATAAGTTAGTGAAAATAATGATGGTCAAATTATGAAAGCTTGACTTGTTGAAGAAAGTAGATTAGGAAAGAAAGATACTAGTTCCACACGCTCAAAACAGAACCAAAGAGGAAAATAGGGATGAGTATAAAACTATGTATCCTAGCCCTGATTTTTCTAAAATCTCGTTTTGTACAAAAATAAAATTTTGTGTGCAGCTTGTTGTTATGTCGCAAACACATGATAAATCAGATTGTCTAATGCTGATTTGATCATGTTTTAAATTTCATGTTTTTAGTCTAGAGAATGAAATTCTGTCAAACAACTTAATATTGATAGTTGACTAGTATAGGTAGAGAATCGATGGAGTTCATCAGTTTAATATGAACTCCCAGAAGATATAAGTGTAGAGGTAGACAGTTTGTTTTCTCTTTCAAAATAAAATATAATATTCCAAAATTTGCACATAGCAATTTGGAATATTAGATTTTGCTACTTTCACCTAGGAAAGGAATAAATGGGTAAGGAAGCCCATGAAAAATAAAAATATGAATAAATTCCACCTTAGTAAGGAAGGAGATCACCTTAGGAGCTGGTTTTACACTTCCAAGTGTGAACAAGGGCAAATTAGATGGATACATAGTCAAGATTGACTAAGTCAACATCTATTCTTGAGGAGGAAGAAATCACTCAAGTAAACTAGCTCAATGTGAACAAGGATCAGCCTAGACACACATATGAGAACCAGATTGAAGATCTTTTAGTGTGAAAAGAGGCATTGCAAGTGGATTAATTTCAGTTGACCAAGTAAACAGCGTTGCTACAAAGAGGAGGGAAGCTAGCTAAGGCAGCACAATTTTGAAAGAGGAAGCTTCACTAGGAAGTCACCTCAACATTGTGAGGGGTCCGGGGTGAGGAGGTTCACCAAAGATAAAAAGGAAGGCATAGAATAAAAGGGATTCATTCAGTATTCAGCTAACTTTGGTTTTGTGACTATTTTCATGCTTCATCTATTTAGCCGGAGTTGCTACACTGCTTAGTGCAAAGAATTCCCGTGCGGGAATTCCATCCTCTCTTTGGATCATCTTGATTAAGGGATCACGAGGGAAGGATTTGAGCTTCATTTCAGAATTTGTATTGGGGCCATTCATCCATATTCAGCCACAACGCAGTTCCCTTCAGAAAACTGCGTCTTTTATGCAGGGGTAGCAACAATAGAGTTGCACCCTTTGATTTTATGCTAGTCTTTGAGGAGGAGGTGCTTATTTCCCTTCGAGAGTGCTATTAGAGAGGCCCTTGGCCATTTTATGTATTATTCAGATTTAATATGTCATATTTAACCATTTTTAATGTAGTGTTGTAGTAGACTGCGTTATTTTCTGCAGTCCTGCTTTTTGTACATGTATATTACCGAAAACCCTTGCCGGGTGTCTTTTTCTTTGTGTAAAAGAGGTTAAACCTCCATTTCTCTGCTATTTGATTAATATAATATCTATATCAAACTTGTTTTATCATTTATGCATAAAACCCCATTAGAATAACGCAGTCCTTGCTTCAACACTTTCTGCATGAGCTAGACTATGGGGTTTGGGCTTATTTGAGCTGCATTGACTTGGGGAGATCTGTTTATATGAGCTAGAGTGATTTTTTTCACCTCTAATTCTGCATGTGAGTTTTATATCATGTCTTCTAAGGGATCCAAGTCCCATTTCTCACTTGTATAGCGTTATTTTATGAAGATAGATGTTTTATGACCTATATTGCTGCATTTCCCCACCCAGGAAGGAGAATATAGATCATCTTGTTGCTGAGGTTCTTTAATCCGCTGGTATGATGTTATTTTACATATATTGAGCTAATCTACATTAACAAGCGCATGATTTTCTGAATCTCCACATTGGTAATAACTCAGATGATTCCCAATAGTGTAGCTGTTCCCATTTTGGAACATTACATAAAATATCAAGGGGTTTGCCAGTTCAAGTGCACCCAAGGAAATTTTTTTTATAGGAAAAGTAGGTTTGGTAGGTAAAGGTGAAGTTGAGCTAATCATGCTTGCAAATTTTCAAATCACCATTTCAGGAAAGCAACAATGAAAAAGAGAAAATTCCGCCAATGGATGAGGCACTGGTCTTCACAAGCCAGAGATCTGCAATTATGAAAACCTCTCGAAAAGGAATTGTCCTCCCCAAATGGAGCCACTATTATTCATTAGTAATTTTCACTTGTTTAGATGACTAAATTCTTTGTCCAGGTTTTCTAGAAACAAGATTCAAGGAATCTTGCTTCTTCTATAAATCCCCTCAAACAAAAATTTTCACCTATCCCTCCTATCTTAACTGTAGTGGTAAATATATCATCCTAAAAAGATCCCATCCTGGACCAGTGTCCCTTACTCTATCCATGCTTGCTATTTCTGTATATAGCACTCAACCTCTGATGTCTAAGCCCTCTTATTTCACAATTTGTTTGGCTAGGTTAACCAAGTTTTCTCTCCCACTCACCAGATGCCTCAAGCAATATTGGTGTCAAAATTCTGTTTAAAAAAGCCATTCAAAGTAAAATAAGGATTTCTAGGTATATAGGATGATGGTGCATAAAGTAGAGTGTCTAAACCCTGTGCCTTATTCAAACCTTGATTTAAACCATCAGTCACACAACCCCTTCTGCAGCCTTACAAAAAGAGTCAATAAGGTTTTTCCTAAGTCATGCGCCATCATAATTCCCATGCACTATCATTTCGCAGAAAATAAAAGGTAAATTCAAGAAAAAATAGATCTGAGGTTTGTCATATTCTTAAGAGCACTTAAGAAACTTCCAAAGGCACCCTCCTGGTCCAACAGTAAAATATGCCAAGAATAGACTATCATATCCAATGAATCTCTGCAGGGATGCCTTGAAGTTTAGTCTAAAAAAAAGCAATGATAAAGGGACACCTAAGAAGATTCAAAAGGTAATTTACAATGGATAAAAGGCACAACAAGTTGAAAGCTACATGAAAGGTCTTGATATCATAACAAGATGAAAAATAATGCTCATACAAAGGTCTGTGCAAAATCTCAGAAATATCAGTAACATATGAAAAACATGGTACATTTCAGCAAAAGGATCATTGGAAAATTTTTTGGCCTCAAAGCATAAAACTGGTAGAGGGACAAAACACTCCTTCAAAAAAGGACAAAGGCTATCAGATGCAACATCAGATGAAAGAAAGGACTAAGATCACTATAAAGAGGACAATCACACTAAAGAAGAAAAGCAACAGGTATGCTTTGTTTTGAAATGAAAATATATGATTTTTTGACCCACAGTGGAAAGGTATTTGGAAATAGTTTTATAAATTGGGATAATAAGCAAATAGGCATGATAAGTGAAAATAAACACCTCCTTCATCAACAGTAGAGGGTGTAAAAGGGTTTTTGAGTTATTTTCTAAGGGTAAGTGAAAGAGCACAAAACTCCACTAGATCAAAATGTGTGATTTAAAATCCAAAAGGTCAGAAAATTTGATTTTTAAGGCACTGAGTTCCATTGCACTGAAGAATGAAAAATCAAAGTTTGATAGTTAAAATGTCACACAAAAGGCAGTCACAGACTTGATTCAAAGGATATGGAGGCAAAAATAGTTTCTAATTTCACCTTGCAAATGACAAACAAATGCCATCATGAGCCTAATCACTTGCTCAAATGCTAAAAGTAGTGGTAAAAGGAAACAAAAAAAGGACTGGCTCCAAAAAGGCTAAGGCACTGAAAAGATAATTAAAGGAAGACAATAGAAGTGTGAAAATAAAACTTTAGGGAAGAGGGCTTTTGAGTTCAAAATTATTTCGAAAGAGGAGTATAAGTAGCTTCAACAACTCTTTCCCCCTCATTTCCGACTTTGGAAAAGAAGAGCACATTTTTTCGGGCTTCAGAAGGCATCCTTGGGTAGAATTTTAGAGACGCTGCGTGCCTATAGGTGGACGCTGCGCGTCTGTAGAGGTGCTCCGTGTAGTTTATTACCGGATGCTGTGTGCCTGAAGGGCGACACTGTGCGTTTTGTTTCCCACCCAACGTGCAAGAGCTGCTGCCCGACATCGCCTGGATCCTCGTGAAAACCCACGCGCCGGTGCTACGCTCACAGTTTTGGAGTTTCCACCCCACAGTTATGTGCAGCTCCCGCTTGGGCCGATGGCGTTGCGCACCCACCACAGCTGCCTTCACCCAACTTCACATGCAGAGGCCGCCTGGGCCAAAGGCGCTGCGCACCTGCATTTCAACTACCGCCCGACTTCACGTGCAGGCAGCACCGGAGCCACGATGCTACGCGCCCACCACTGCGACTGGAGCACACTCCTCGTGCAGGCCTGCCCGCCCACGACGCTGCGCGCCTGGCGGAAAAGCGCAACACCGCCCAGAGAGGTGCAAGAACACCCAGAAAGTTGTAGAAAGGGTCCAAATTTGCCAAAGAATGCTCAGAAATTGCATTTTGGCTATGGGAGTCAGTTTCAAGAGGAATTCTTCATTAATTGACATCTCCTCATCATTTTTTAGGTCGTAAAAGTGCCAAGTAGGGCTAAGTTTGTGTCAAAGAAAGCTTGAGGGAAATTTGAATAGAAATCTAACCTATTCTCTGTTGATCATCTAGCCCTATTTAGAAGTCCAATATCTCCTAAAAAACCTTTTTCCTCATCACTTCATCAGCTAAAAACCTTTTCTATTTAAAAAATTGGAGGAAGGGGTAAAGTAAGCACCATGTCTCAAGAGGAGAGTGATGAGCCTCAAAGACTAAGAAGACAGTATAAGAAAGGAGGGAAGCCAATAGGATTGAGCCTATAGACACCAAAGAGTTGATAGCTTGGAATTTTGGCTCAAGCTTCACTACAGGTCTCTAAGGACCCTTAAGGGACTCACTCACCAATTTTGAGCAAAATTGAAGACTTTTTGGCTTTTTGAAAATTTTTAAGCCTAGGAGCGCAACACCCTGGACGCTGCGCTTTTTCCCAGAGCATATTCAATAAGAAAAATGTACATTTTTGGATTCCTTAGTACAAGAGGAGCATTCTCACAAAATTTAAGCTCATTTGGAGTTGTTTTGGTCCCTCAAAAGGTTCAAAAACACCCATTTTTTCACCTTTCTACCACCTTTTCTGAGCAGGTGCTGCGCTCCTGGGATCCTCCACCATTTCTACTTTTTTGGAAACTTATATAGATAATTTTAAGAAAAAAAAAATATTTTTTGAAATTAGACATCCATAGCTTTCCAACGGGCCATCATGGAGCCTTTTTTGACATCGGGAAGGTCTTCAAAACCTTGCTGCAAAAAGACCATTTTTGGTGCTGCGCGCCAAGAAAAATTTCAGAATCAGAGACAGAGTGTTGCGTTCCTGTGTGGTGACTGAGAAAATGTGCGTTAGGCAAGTTCTATATTATATGTTAGAGCCTAAAAGTGAATATTTTTTCTATTTTGGTCCGAAAAAGATATTTAGAAGAGATATTTTGTGCCTTGGACCTTGTAAGGCCTCAAGGACAAATTAGGATATTTTGCTTTGGCCAATGGCTTTCTAGATGATCTAGTGAGATTTTCTCCTATTTTCTTATATAAACCATGAGGATTCATTGTAATAAACTAGGAGAAATTGACATGTTAAGAGAAATACATAGTTTTATGAGCTTGGAGAAAATATTGGTTTTATGAAGTGGATGAATGGCTTGCTTGGCTTGATGGTGGATGAGCATTGTGTGCAGGATTCCATAGCTTGGTGAATGGTGATGTTTCTCTCATTTTTTTATGTCTTATTGTTTCCATTAGTGTTTCATACTTCTTTTTTTCTGTAGATTAGAAAATTATAGGTTGAGATATGCTCATGGAAGCACCTCAAACCTCCTGTTTATTACAACTTTGATGTTTTATTCTTCTTGGTCATTATAAGGAATTCTTAACCGCTCCTTAGGTCCACCAAGAATTTGTTATTTGTTTCATTAATAGTCAATATGCTAGCTATCAAATATGATTTAAGGTATGACCTGCTTATTTGAAGTTCTCAAAACCCTATTCTGAAGCCTTTCTATGAAATATTGATTGATTAGGTTAAGTCAAAGAGGTCTCGCTTGATCTTGCCCTTTGTCCATGCTTACCAACTTGTTTCAAAGTTCCCTATAGTTTGATATATGTTGTTTAGGAGTTCCCTCTTCATATATTAAGTTATTTTTTTATCTTATATGTTTTCCCAACAGTTGAAGGTGAATTTCTAAAGTTAGGAGTTCGTATGCTTCTATGTCTCACCTGAATGTTTATCTTTCATGTTTATCAGTTTGAGTATTGTTAATAGAGATTAATGGTTTTCCATACCTCATGAGTATTTTCTTTCAAACTATATATGTTTAAGACTTATTCGTTTTTCACAAACTTAATGTTCATTTCACCTCATACCTCACCCAAAGGATCCATTGACCTTGCTAAATTGGCCCTGCAATACACCTTGTCCATCATTTAGACATCCTTGAATTTATCTGACCCCATACCCCTGATTGATTCGATGAAATCTCTTTCCATTTGTCCTACTTGATCAGTTTTACCTAAAAACCAAAAAAAACCAAAATATACTTAATAGTTAGCCTAAAATCAAACATACAAAGTGAACAAGTTCACATCCTTCGCATAATAGAGAGATCCCTCTCTGAGTCCAGAAAGGCTAGGTCCTAGGACTCCAAATATTGGTCTGATGTTACCTTGTCATTTGGTTCACCAATCTACCAAATTACGGGACACTAACATAAGCCTAAATAACACTGAACAACAATGTATAATAGAGAAATAAAACCACACATAATATTTACACAGTAGGCATGATGAAGCAGTTCACCCCTCCTGGGTTACATCTGCTGGTCCAACTCCCAATGGCATGTCCATATTTCATTATGATTAAAATTTTGCAAATACATGTGTTGACAAGCCTCCAATGGCTATTTTCTATGCACCAATGGCTCTAGAATACCCAAATTAGTCTAGGTAGACTCTTGTTTCACCCAAATTGGTCAAAAATTGACCTAGCTAGGATTTTTACCAATGTACCTTACAATACGTCCACTAAAACTGGGGGATTGCAGTTTAACTCTAGTTAAAAATAGTAAAAATTCCAAATCTGGAGGAGAGCTAAACATCTCGTCGAGAAAAAAGCTGAAGCATTTAATTTTTATGTTTAGGGGTGGGGGTGGCCACATGCTGACCCCCCAAACCCCGCGGTTTAAACCTCTACATGAACTATTGGCGCAGAACTTGGTGTAGTGGCGGAGTTCCACTAACCGTTGGCACTTCCTTCGGAGACTGCACATGTGATTAGTTGAAGTTTTAAAAGCCCTTGGATGTTACGATTACATAACCATCGGCTCATTGCAACAATTGTCGCGGTCTTATCAACTAACATGTGAAAAATACAAAAGAGGCCGCCGGTGGTCCCCCCCCCCCCCCCCTATTACATTTGTTTACAACATAAATATGTGTGGAGCGCTAATAGGTTAAGAATCAAGTGATAACCGAGTTGGTGGAAGATGTTACGGGAGCGCCTGAGATCACGGGGTCGAACCCCTAGACCTCAACAAAATTTTACTGAACCGTATAGGGGATACGTGGCAGCCTAAGGGCTGGCCACGTGTCACCCATCCATAGGTCCGGAAATAAAACGTACAAATCCACATCAACGAATCAAAATGTGATACTTGGCGAAATATCATTGGTTTAGAAAATGGAATATTCTCAGGAATATTCCCATTTTTGCTGACTGTACCTTTGCATGCTGACTGGGAATACCAGTCAAATGTGTCAAAATTTAAGCTGTTTGGGAAATCAATCAGAACGCAATATCTCCCTCATACGACATCGGTTTTTCGAACCGTTCACGATGCCAGAATCAGAACGACGATATATACTTGGTCGCTTAGGTTCGATATAGTTTCGAGCACTTTCAATTTTGAGAAAAATTCATGATCTCCTGATCACTTCCATGCATTGCACTTGACCATACACAAAGCTATAGACTTGTTTCATGAAAGTCATGAATACATCATTCTATGCATAATCATAGACAATGCATAACACTAAAACCCAATATTTTTAGTATATCACCCCTTTTTTTGAAGGAGAGGGGTATGTTAGGTCCCTATATTACTAGTATAATCCCTTATTGTTGTTAGTGGAACCCCCTTATTGTTATTATTGTACCCTTATAATCCCCATATTGTTATTATTGTGCCCTTAAATTATTATTGTTAGGTAAGCTAGGATTACATTGTGGCCCCACTAGGATTACATTGTGGGCCCATGGACTCCTATAAATAGAAAGGAGGTTTTGTAATTTGTATCATCCAAGAATTTTTCATTCATGTAATGTATTGGAGCTTTCCCCCTCGAAGTTGCTTATTTCTAAGGCGTTGATATCTCTTTTATTCTATTTTTGGAGTTGGTTTCATAACATTGGGTATCAGAGCTTTGGATTCTAGGGTTTCACTGCTCCAAATAGGTCATCGTGGCATTTTCACTATAAATTTTTTCTATGAAGGTTCAGAAGCTGAAATTTTTAGAGTATGAAGCCGCAATCCTGAGGAACATCGTCGCAAAATTTCAGATCTTGGTTTGCAATATTTTTGGAGATATGATATGTGGAAGTTAGGGCTTTTTGCAGGCTCCTGAATTTCACTTAAACAGGTCATCGCAGAATTTTTGATATAAATTTTTTTATACGAAGGTTCAAAAGCTGAAAGTTTTAGAGTGCGAAGCCAAAATTCAGAGGAAAATCTTCACAAAATTTCAGTGCTTGGTTCGCAATATTTGTGGAGATATGGTCTGTGGAAGTTATGGATTTTTGGAGGCTCCTGAATTTAACCTAAACAGGTCATCGTGGAATTTACGCTATAACATTGTTTCTACGAATTTTCAGAAGCTGAATGTTTTAGAGTGTGAAGCAAAAATCTTGAGGAACATTGTCCCAAAGTTTCAGAGCTTGGTTCACAATAGTTGCAGATATATCATCTGTGGAAGTTAGGGAATTATCAGGCTCCCGAATTTCGTCTCAAAGAGGTGATCGTGGGAAAATATTCATAATTCTCTCTCTGAGCGTCGGATTGGAATGCTGTAAAAGGTGGCCACAAGTAAATGTACTGTAGTTTCCTATCTATCAGGTTCAGAGCCAAAGGAGGAAATAGTGACATGTGGAAAGTCGTACAAGTTCACTCTACTAAACTAGTCCATAATTAGGTCATTGTGGGATATTGGACATAACATTGTCTTGAAGAATCCAAATTAGGTTAGAACTGTGGCATTTGAAAGAGGATTTAGAGGGCTACCTCAGAATTTTTTTTAGATATTGAAGATCCTAAGTCACAGAGATAGTTTAGTTTCAATATCGAGCTCCTTAAAAGGAAGAAAAAAGTGTGTACTTGTTTTTTCGAATTGCATAAGTCTTGTGTGAAAAATCAGTTTGAAGTGATTCCAATGGAATATTGAAGCATAGATATTAGTATTGGGTTATAAAATGCCACCTAAAAATAATTCAATACCCTTTAAGCCCTCAGAAAGCTATACTATGATGCATGAAGAGGAAGAATTGCAGTATGAGATATCAAAATTACGGTACCAAGTGCAACAAATTTCGATGTTACGAAGAGAAACCAAAGATTACATAGATGGTTTAAAAGCAGAAATGGAGGCTAATTTGGATGGTTTGAAGGATCAAATAAAATCTAATATGGATGGTAAAGTAGTGGAAGATCACATAGAGCATCAACAATAAGTTCTCCAATTCCCAAAGAATAACCTAACTTTGGTTTGGTGCAGAATCAAATGAAACAACAGGAAGATCAACATCACATCAAAAGAAGTTCTGAATCAGTCATAGAAATAAGAACTCAACAAGTAAGATCAATTTCAGAGTATCTCAACAAGTGGAGGAACTTTCCTGTAGAAGATTCCACATGGGAGGATGAGAATTTTATACAGAAACATCAAGAAATAATCAAGCGTTGAGGACAACACTTGTTTGAAGGAGAGGGGCATGTTAGGTCCCTATATTACTAGTGTAGTCTCTTATTATGTTATTATATCACCCCTTATTGTTCTTGCTATAACCTTGTAACCCCCATATTGTTATTATTGTGCCCTTACATTATTATTTTTAGGTCGGCTAGGATTACATTGTGGCCCCACTAGGACTACATTGTGGCCCCATGGACTCCTATATATAGAGAGAAGGTTTTGTCATTTGTATCATCCAAGAATTGTTCATTCATGTAATGTATTGGAGGTTTCCCCCTTGAAGTGGGTTATTTCTAAGGCGTTGATATCTCTTTTCTTCTATTTTTGGAGCTAGTTTCACAACATCTCCTAATCACTTCCATGCATTGCACTTGACCATACACAAAGCTATACACTTGTTTCACCAAAGTCATGAATACATCATTCTATGCATAATCGTAGACAATGCATAACAATAAAACCCAATATTTGGGAAACGACCATGAATGTTGGCGGGTCCAACACCGTTAACATTTCCGGTATTAGGAGGGATAGATGATAAGCTAAGCCTTTGTAGTCTATTTTAACATTCCTTGTCTTTAAATGGATTCTTCCCATATCTTAACCCCGACATGTTTTTCCAGAATTGAAAATTTGAAAGTTCCCTCAGGGATAATTAATGACTTGTCAAATATGAAGTTTGATGGAAAGGGTGGAACAACCATTCTCGAGAAAATCACTCACTTCCTTGATTTTTTCACTCATTACAATATTCATTGTGAGGATATTGCTTTCAGGTTGTTCTTTCTAATTTTTGAAGTGCGCATTAAGGAATAGTGTTACACATTGTCGACTACTTCTATCCACTCTTTCAAACATCTTGTCAAGGAGATTTACCGCACATTTGACAAGTATGATTATACATATGTCTATAATAAAATCATGCATCTTAGAAAAGCACATGATGCATCTATTAACGATTTTCACGATCACTTTATCCATTTTTGTTATGAATTTATGAAGATGATGTTGATTGGAATTTTATGAAAGAGAAGTTCGTGTTTCTTGTTCATATTTCGAAGAATCCAAAAAAATATTAATCTTTCAAAAGTCTCCCAACAGACACTGGTTATGGAGCTCTTAAATCTTCGACGAAGGAATTTTCTGTTCCAAGTGACTCTTCATATTATTCTCATCAAACAGCTCCGTTTACGCAGGTTGAGATTGGAGCAATTGAGAGTTCATCTGCTTATATACCACCATTTTCTCTCACCCCACATGTTCAGAATTCAAACACAAGTTTGGAATGTGAATTTGATGTTTCTAGTGGTGTTCTTTCTCCTCATCCTCCATCTGTTGGTTATTTTGATCCTCCTAATTGTGAGTTATTTGATCCACATTTTTCAATCGTTTCTTCTTATGTTCATGAGGATCAAATTCAAGATGGAGTTAGTGTTGACCAACAAACTTGTGATATCATTTGCAGTGACTATGTGCTGGACTCAGTTTTTGAACAAGAATCTATAATGCAAGTTGATATTTCTCATTTATCATCTCTCCCTCATTATCCTAACATCTTCCACGACTCTTTCATTCCTATTGAATATTTCGAAGAATCAATTTATAACAATGTTATTTCTGATCACACTCGGGACTCCTGGAGCGTCAGTTGTACATCTGAACTTGGAGAGAAAAAATATTCTCTTCTCGATCCCTCCAATCCATCATCCCATCATTGTGAAAAAATAGAGTGAAATTCCTTATTTTCAATCTCCTCCTCTCTACGATTCATCATATCATGAGGATGATTTTGTTTCTGACGATATAATTTATGATCATTATAGTTGCGATCTTTTCATTGAATCATATAATAATGACTCTGAATGTTATACTATTTATTATTCTAAGGCACCAATTTTCAATGATCTACCTTCTGATGTCTTGGAACTACCGCAAGCTGTCGAGGAACTTTAGCCTGAGCTGATGGTTATGCGAGGTTCTCATAGCCTTGATGCTAGTTCCAATCATGATCAGGAAAATACTTCATCTTGTAGGAATCTTCATAATTTGATTGCGCAGGTTGAAAATCAATCTATTTCACAATTTTCATATCCTCCATCTGTTTTGCATGATCCTTTCGCTCAATCGTTGGAGGATTCATACCTGGAAAGCTCCTTTGCAAAACGAAAGTTTTCTGCTTTCTTTATGTTCGCTAAGTTTCAAAGTTCGAAAGAATGCTTTTACATGTTATCTTGTTGCAATATGTATGATCACCATCATGCACCCACATAATGTTTTGCAAATGATTTCTTGATGTATTTTTTTACCTACATTTTCATCCTTGGAATGTTGCAGCATGTCGCGATGTTGGAATTATGGCTTAGCTCTTCGGTTGGAATTTATGTCAACATAGTAGCATTAGTGTTGGAGGATGCATTGGTGTTTGGTTGGAATTGATGTCAACCTAGTAGTATGATGATTGTTTATGCACATGGTTCATTGGTTTCAGACCTTAGCTTGTGTCTGGATTCCCTGGAAGGATGTGGAGCTACTACACCTAGTTGACAATGTTGGAGCCTAACAAGTAATTTTTATGGTAGTTGGTGTATGTATGGAAGGATTTCATCTTGTACGATCAGTTACAGGGTCTATCATTGATGGTTGTAGATGTAGTGAAGTTTGATGGCTAGATTGTTGGAGAAATTGATGGATGACATTCAAGTGAAACTAGTTTGACTTGTGATGATGATGGAGTTGATACAATAGATTTTTGGAGTGTTGCAGAGGCTACAATATATTCTTGAGGGATTATTGATGATGATATACCGATGGAGAAATTTTGGGTAGAATTGGAGCAAAGGAAAGTTGTTTTCAGTCATCCTCTACCAGAGACGCATGGAGCAAAGCTTTTGGGAGTGATTTGAAAGCTTTAGTCACTGGATTGCAGGCTTGTGGGAGCGACTGAGGAGTTAAAATCACATGGAGCTTCTGATGCGCATGTGAATGAGGATTTTCACGAGTTTTTCTCCATATTTCTCGCGTTAGTCAGCTAATTTTTGTGTTTTGGCTACATGCATGTTAGAAACTTTTCAGCATATGGTCGGAAAAGTTTGTGGGGTTTCTTGAATATGATAAAGGTTGAATATATCAAAGTGATAGTTGTGTTAGTGGTTTATTTGGTAAAAAATCCTATCTCAACAAAATCTGAAGCGTGTTAATAGAATTGTTGAGTGATCCATAACCTGTAGGATTTACTAAGTGACTGAATACAAAAAAAAAAGATAAATAGAAGAAAGCTTTTAGTCTATTTGGTTAGTTTTCTTGAGAGTGTGAGAGCATGTCATTGTGAGGGAATTGAGAGTGAGTATATATTGCAGCAGCTGCTCACATCATTTTGAAGAGTTATATAAGATATTTGTGATCAGAAATCAAAGATACAATCGGGAAGAAGGTTCAAAATTTGTGTGTTGTTTGTGACAAAAAAATGGGATCTTGTGGCATGTTTGAGAGCAGTATTTTGGTGTGAGAAGAAAATGTGATGGTCATGTGAGATTGGAGAGTGTGTGTGAGTGAAAATTAGTATGTGAAAAATATGCAGGAATTTATGCAGTATATCTTCAACAGATCATAGTGATAGAATATGGCAACATAACTTTGTTTCAGCGAAGATCTTATGTAGTAGTATGTGATTGAGTGAGTTGTGTAGCTTGGTTTTTAATGAATTTTATATATTTATTTGAGCCTATAATTGCTAGAGGTTGCTGTGTTATTTTGGTAGAGCAATTCATATTGACTCTGTTGGGTATGTGTTATGGTTTTGTGCATGGGTTTGCACATGGGGCATGATGGTTTTCGGCCCCTAGTATTTTGTAGATTTGGTCAAGGGAACTACGTGTATGTTCTAATACAGGGTTAATGAATTGGGGTTTATTAATGCTTTGGCATGAATATATATGTGTTGTAAAACTAAAAGGAATATAATGAAAAATCAAGCTGGTAGTCCTGATTTTGGATCTAGGGGAAAAATATCTGTGTATATCTGTTTTATTTTTTATGATCTCGCTATTGTTTATTATCTATTTTTAAGAATTTGTTTGAAATTAATTTATATACAGAGTTAATTTATTTCTTTGAAGGAGAATTATATCCCTTCATCGGTGGAACCCTAACCTCCTCATCTGCTCTATAAAAAGAGGCATTGGGTAGCCTCAAGGGGAGTTCAAGCTTTAGAATTATTTGAGGTTAAGTGCTGTTGGGATTCAGACTCATTTAACTGAGATTTTTGTGAGGAGAGATCACATACCTCTATCTGTCTCGGTTGGAAGAGTGCGAGACTTGTCAGAGTAGAGGATATTCCTGCTTCGGACCTCGGGAAGGCCTGTTCAACATCGAGGCTAAGGTTGTAAGGTTTTCCTTCTTTCAAAGTTAATACAAATGAATTCATTTTTCTCAATAAGCTGTTAATTAACTGTTTATTTCATGGATTCCTTGATCACCATGATAGGCATGATTTATGATGTTTACTATATAGGTGCTATTTAATGTTTTCTTGTTTGTGACTGTAGGTTTATAAAGATAACTCCTTCAAGTGACCGAGGGACGACAACTTCAAACAAGCATTGGATCTACGGTAAGACCTTAACACCTTTATAGTATTCTTTTGTAAATCACATATGTCTAAAGAAAGATAGGTTTGTTTGGCTGTTTGTTGCTAGATTACCTTTTGGTACTAGGGAGATCGATCTTGTTTGCAAAATTGATTTATCCGGTCAACAAATTGGCGACTCTGCTGGGGAAAGATTCTTGTTTTTTTGGTTTTCCTTTGTTTTGACTTGAGAAAATGATTTTTTCTGGTTTTTGATTGATGGATACTTGTCTGGGAAGATTAGATTTACTTTTATTTTAAAAATTTTGAAGTCTTTTGTGTTTTTCTTGAACTTTTCTGGGGACCACACTTTGTTTTCTTGCACAGTACGGGCAGTTTCACACTTTCCTTTAGTAACTAGTGCGGGATTGCACTTGTTACTTCTGGTGCCTGCAGACCCTGTTAATTTTTTTGAAAAACTCCAGATTTATCCCACTTTTTCTTTAATTTGATTTAGGGTTTCTAGTATCTGCCCAGATTTGTATTGTTCCTGTCAAAAGCCTCTTGTGAGTGAGTTCCAACAGTATTTGTGTTTTGGGTGATTTTCTAGAAGTCTTGCATACTTGGATTGGTTTTCACTTGGTCTTTATAGTGACTCAAATATTGGAAGCTCGAAATACCTCAGATCACACTGGTCTTTTTGTGTTCTTGATGAGTCTGACTTGGTTGTGAAATCCATCCTTTCTTGAGAAATAAATATAGTTGTCTCTTTGCAAATCTTTGAACAAACTTTGTTACAAGTTTTGAATTTCATTTTTACAAAAGAAAACTTATCTGGATGTTTTTGGTTTGTTTGTTATTCTGGAAAAATGAATCTTTAGTTTACTGAACAAATAAGTAAAACATTCTCAAAAAAAAAAATTAAAGCTTTTATTCAATTATATTTTCAAAGTTTTTAGATCTCAAAATTAGTTTTTGTAGTTTTGAGTGCTTTTAATAACTTGTAGATCTCTTTTGAAGGAAAGGTTTTTTTTTTGTAGTTTCGAGTCTTGAAAGTGAAAGGGATTTATTGTGAGCATTGATTATTATTTTTTAGTTCTTATTGAAAAGACAAAAATATTTTCTTTCATTTATTCTTCATGTTCAAAGAAAGAATTGTCTCTTAAAATAATTGCATTCTCCAACTCTTTCTTTAGCTAGAATTTCATTGAAAGAAAAACGAATTGATTATCATTTTTAGGTGCATTTTTTAGTGTTTTTTGGAAGTCAAGTCTTCACACCATCAAAGTTTCATTTCCATACTTGTTGACTTAAAGAACAACCCATAAAAACAACACTTAATTAAAATTGAACTAGTAATCTTTTTATTTCTAGGGCTCTTATCACCAATATAGCTTAGGCTAGTATCTTGGAGTAGGGAGTAATTAACTCTCCAAGATAGTAAAAACAAACAAGTAGATAAATCTTGCAGTAGGAAATAAATCCAATTGTAATTGGTACAATCTGGGAAGCTTCTCTTAAAGGAGTTAATCACGAGATCATGTCCGAACTTTTGAGATAATAAATTCTGTTTCATTGGGAAAGATAGAAGATCTGCACGCATTACAAACGGTAAACCTCGGATTAACCATTGTCGAGGAGCCTGGGGTCACTTGTCGGTAAACCTCGGATTGAACATGTAGAAATTTGCTAAATAATGATTAATTATCCACTGAGACTATCCTGATCACATACAATTCGAATTTATATGCAACACATAATCTCTTCCACTCAGATCATCAAACATGCGGAAATAAAATCAAGCGATAACACATCAAATCATCATACACATTAACACAGTATGTATGGGGAAAGATTATAGCTGAAAAACCCGTAGCTATTGTGTATATTATAATGGAGAAATCATGTAACAAACTCAGTACAATACTCCTCACAAGTACTCAGTACTTTCTCATGAAGTTACACACAAACTAGCTTGGTTTTGAACAGGTTACTGGTTCAAAACTCACCGCCAATTTCCTTGCCTCTATTGCACAATCCAGGCCTGTCTATATAGATATCCAAGGTTCGAATCTCCTTGGCTTGACAGCGCAATCATCATGGGAAATTCCTCCAAGTGTGGTGCAAATCTCATGCACAACTGATGTCGCCACTGATAGCTAACTCCACCCTTTCATCTACCTCTTTCACTGGTCTCCACTGAACTGTCCATGCACTGTAGTGAACTGATGTGTTCTTGAGTTGAATAATGAGTTATTAATTAATGAATTAAATAATATTTAATTCACTCCACTCATAACTAGTTGATTATCTAGTTAAACTAATCTCAACCAGTTCAACTAAAATAAACAGAACACAACTCCACTAGCTGTCTCATTAACTCCACCAAACTTCTGCCACTGAAGTCCTAACTGAATTCAACCATGCATGATGCCATCAAACCCTTGGGAATAGCATAATTCCTCTGTCAGATGCATGAGCCACTTCCAAGACTCGAACTGAAGTGCTTCAAGAGAGTAAACTGAAGTTTAGAGTCCAAATATTATTAAGGGTAAATAATATTTGACTTCCCTATTTTAAGGAGAGGCAGTCTAAAAATAGACTTCGACCTATAGGTCCAAAAAATAGAGTCCCATATATTTTTACCAACATGACACATACTCCAATAATCTCATACTGCAATCCTTGGACCATGCTCCATATGTCTAAAAATAGACATAGTCTAAAAATAGATTTTGCGCCAGAATTTGCCTGCGGGCCCACTTAGTGAAGGCGACTTCATTTCACTAAGCTCCATCATCTTGCTGCATTTTCAAAAGACCATGTCGAGGAGATTTCAAGAGGATTGAGCTTTGTTACTCTGCCCTTGCACGTGGAATCGGATCGTAGACTATTCCCCTAGTTGTATTTGTTACTGCTAGTAACCTTAGTGTCCATAAGCTTAAGATTATTTCCTAAGGTGACGGTGAAGGAAAGATCTCACTGTACCTGGAGCAGATGTCGACTAGACTCAGTTGGACTCTTTGGGGGGTTATCTTCACTCGAGATGGTTTTGTGAAGAAACTTGTGCCAGTCTGTTTCATTAAGCAGGTTGCCGGGGTAACTGTTCCAACCGCCCTTTCTGTATTAAACTTCTACTAAGTTGGATTTCATCACCAACTAGTGCTTTTAGTATGGAAAGTTACTCTTTGTGTGTGGTTTGAACTCTTAGATTTTTTTTAGGCGTGTGATTCTGCTATTTTTTTCTTTAGAGACTTTAGGTGTTTTTAATGAAATTTTCTTTGTTTGCGTGTGATTGATTAATATTTAATCGTGGCAGAATTACCAAGACAATCCCGGAGACTTTAGGTGAAGCCCCCTGAATATACACCAAGTCAGCTTGAAGGGCTTCTTTCTCTAGTATCATCTAGTAGCGGTAGAATTAGATCAACAGAAATTGGAAGTTCATCTATAGTTGTTCATCCTGATCATCAAATACCCACGACAGAACACATTCAAAAATCGATTTCAGTTTCTGAAGTTACTGGTAGTATTTCTCCTTCCAGTGAACTAGTTTATGAACCTGAAATTCCCGAGCCTGACACTGAATATTCTATTTTGGAAACATCCTCACGATTTATTACTCCAACTTCTAGTGATCCTGGTTCACCTAGGGTAAGAAATATTGTTACTGAAGATCTTCCATCTGGCCTCATTTCCATTGAAGAACTTTCTAGTCCAAACAAAGAGATATCTCTTCCTGAATCCCCTCAGTCTTTGAATCTTAGGGAGCGTGAATCCATTTTCTACAGCCCTATTCGGAGTGATGCTTGGTATCTATCTTTGACAATTTTTTTAGAAAACCAGGGTCTTTCTTTTTCTCCACCTCGAATTCCATTTCATCCTACGCCCAGAGGTTATTATCCTTCGTCTATCATGGCAGGAGAGTCATCTATGTTTTCCCAATCACCAGAAGCATTTTTACACGATGTTCCTTCTGTTCCTTCGGGGTATCAGGCTCTTTCTGGTACTTTCTCAGGAGCAGCTCCTCGACCGATTGAACAAGTATTGTCATCTGGTCTTAATGGTATTAAAACTGAAACGCTAAACGTAGAGAAAATCTTTATGATGTCTAGTAATATTCCAAATCCTCAACCTCAAGGTGGTCAGTTACCGCCTGGGGGGCAGCCTCAAGGTGGTCAGTTACTGCCTAGGGGGCAACCTCAATGTAGTCAGTTACCGCCTGCGGGTCAAACTCAAGGCAATCAATTACCGCCTGGGGGGAAACTACAGGGTAATTTTTTCCCAGGACAAACTGTAGCACAATATTATTTTGGAGAACAACCTCAAGGACAGTACATACCTCAAAGTTATCAACCTTCAGGACAGTACACACCCCAAGGTCAACCCCAAAATCAGTATGTTCCTCAAGGTCCTTATCAACCCCAGATTCAGTACGTGCCTCAAGGTTATCAAGCTCAAGGTCAGTACCCAGCTCAAGGTTTTCAACCGCCTTCTAGTTAATCATTTGTGCAAGAAGATGGAAATTTACCTCTTAATTATCAACCCTACGTTCAACCAGGCTATGGTCCTTATGTTTAACCTTCTACGGGACAATACCCCAGAATAAACATGGTGTGGGATCCGTCCCAAATTCAACAAACTATGCAACCTAATTAGTAGTTGTCTACTCAACCTGGACAACCTTTGGTTTCTGGCCCAACACAGCAACCTATCCAGCCTATTATTCAAACCCCTGCACCTGGTTCTGTTCAGTAGTATGGGCCTAGTACACCTCAGACTCCGCCTCAAACTGCTGAAACGTATGTTCAACCTATAACACCTATTTCTGGAGTATCTGTAGCTCCGAGTTCTTCTATCCCTGCATCCGTGCAAATCCCTCAAGTCTCTGTACCCCAGTCAGGACCTACAGTTCAGACTTCAGTCCAGATACCTGCAGGAAAAGCTAGTACAAGTATGATTGTCACAAGTCAACTGCAATTCACGTATCAACCATACCAGGGACAATATCATTTCGGTCCCATTTCACAAAACCCAGTTTATCAGTATTAACCATACCCTGGCTATAATTATCAGCAACCTCAACAACCCCAGTTTGGTCCGGTTAACCCTAGTTTCCAGGGAGGTTATACCATTCCTAATACAAATCCAATTCCCAGTTATCCTGGGTATCCTCCTCCCAGAATTTCTCTTGTTACTCAAGGTTTTCGTGACCCTAACCGTCAGTTACCATTTATTGCAACTTTGGATTTACCTGATTTTACACGCCTTACGAATGATCCAATTTTCTATTATCCGTACTGGCCGCCAATGCCGCATAAGTTGCCCAGTGATATACCGAAATTTGAGGGTAAGTCAAGAGAGGATCCGTCAAATCACGTTATGACTTATCACCTCTGGTGTGCATATAATTCAGTAATTTATGATTCAATTCGCTTACATCTTTTTCAACGAACTCTAATTGGTCTTGCCGCCAAATGGTACATTGAGTTACCACGAGGCTCTTTTAATAATTTCAGTCAGTTAGCAATTTCTTTCTTAACTCATTTTCTGTTGCTTGTCAGATACGAAAATGGCATGGAACTATTGAATTCGCTAAAACAATCCATGTCCACGTATATTTCTAATCATATTCACGAATGGCGACGTAGAAGGCGTTTAGTGAAAATTTACATTCCGGATCAAATTTTGGTGGAATGGTTTGTTAAATCATTATTACCAAAAATCACTGAAGATGTAGCTAAGTTAGGAGTTGTTACTGAGGATCAAGTCATTTCTCAAGCTCAGTATCTTGACCTCGTCTATACGCAGTCAGGTACTTTACACGAAAAAATCCCCGATCTTCCAAAACAAGGTCAAATAACTGCAGCTCCTTCAGGGTCTCATGCCGCTGACGGTATGATTGGTACAGTTAATACTAAAAGCAAGAAGAAATCTTCAAAGAATTCTTCTCCTATAATAACTTTACCTGATTCCCCGAAAGGAGAATCTTTCGCTGAAATTTCTGCCAACATTCATGTCGTAGAGACATCTATGACCAAATCTAAATCTGGCGGTAAAAATAAGGGGAAGAATAAAAACAAAAATAATTCAAAAGAAAAAACAGATAAAACTGAATCTAATGACGAAAAACGCAAGCCTCGCTATCCTTGTTTCATTTGCGACGAGGATCATTTCACTAAAGAATGCCCACATCAAGCGGAGGTTTCGAAATTCGTTAAAGGTTCTCAACAGCCTGCTGTCTTGAAGGATCCTTTTCCCACTCAAGACAGTAAGATGATTGGTTCCACCTCGAATGCCTCAGAAGAACCTATTATGATGATGTCTCATGTCAGGATTGCGACGCAATCACAAGATTATGGTAGTAAAAATCCTGTTGGTGGTAAAGAAGCAGAATCTTCTAGTTCAAACACATCAACTACACCTCCTCCCATTTTTGATCCACTACAGATCGAGAAACCCAATCCAGAATTAGTAATCAAACCGCCTGCTAAAGGTCTACTTCATAAATTAGCTTTCAATCCACATGCGAGAGCTGCTCAGAATTACAAGATGGTTGAGGACTTAGCTATTTCCCCTTCAACAATGTCGGCTTTGGAAGTGCTGCAATCGTTCCCAGCACAGTGTAAATTACTTTTGTCTGCCATAGGAGCTGTCGATATTCAGGACTCGAACCTAATAGTCTTCTATTTAGAGAATAATACACCTTTCCTACCTCATCAAATGGCTTTCCAGATTCCAGTTTTAGTAAAACACAGACTGATCTTTCGGACTGTGATTGATGAGGGAGCTTCAAAGTGTATTATGTCGATCCAATGTTGGAAATTTCTTGGTTCTCCTACACTCAATCAGTCTCCGACAATTCTAAAGGATTTTGATGGCCGAGGTTTCCATCCTTTCAGTATTTTGTAGGATTTACCTATAGGGGTCAAAGGCAAAACCGTAAATCTAGATGTGAAAGTGTTGATGCCCCTCTAGATTACAACCTTCTCCTAGGTCGTAGTTGGTCTTATGCTATGACTGTTGTTTTTTCATCGGTCTTTAGGCTTATCAAGTTTCCACATCAGGGAAAGATCGTTACAATAGACTAGCTCACTTATTTTTCATTCGATCCAGCCTCTACAGAAACTATCCAATGTCTGGTCAACTTAGTGTTCCTAAATTGATGTCATAAATTGTCAACCAGGGTTAGTAAACTGTTGAAGTGAAGTGCACTATATGTGCCTAGGTATTTGTTTCTCACTACGTTGTGTTTAGTGTTTTTCAAATGTTTTTGGTTTTGTGTTTTTATTCTTAAGAGGAAAAGAACTAAGTGTTGGTAAAGAGAAGTTCTTGGTCACACTAAAACAGAGCAAAACCTATTATAAACTATTTATGGCACTTGAGAACAGAAAATGCAAAACTTTAACAAGAAAAATATCTCATAACATGAATTTAATAACTCATAACATGAACTCATTCCAATTAATTCATTAGAAATATGTTGGAATAACTTGAGAAAAGGATAAATTTAATGCAATGAGGTTCTTCTAAGTAAACAACAATCTACAATATCACAGAGAAAATCCCATCCATGGCTAGAAATTTGTTGGAACACATTTGGAAAAGATAGTCTGCAACATAGTGAGTGACTCTATTCTAAATTATCCTATGACACTGAAATTAATCCATTCTGAAACTCAAATTGTCACTACTAAGCCTCATTCGAAAGTTGGAAATCTTTTGGAGTATTTTTGGAAAAAAGGCTATTTGTAAAATTATAAGAGGTTGCAGAACAGTCAAGGCCTTGAACTGATATCACTAATTCCTGTCCATATGATGATGTGTTGGAAGAGATTAATAACAAGAGTAGTTTGTAAATAATGAAGGCCTTGAAGTCTAATGGAACAAAACTAGCATACAACTAACTAATGAAACTGGAAATACATTAAACAGAACTGAACAAGAGTGCAACCAATCAAACTTGAAATACAATGAACAAAATTGAACTAGAGTGCCATTAACCTCCGGAGTTTTATAACTAAAATAAAGTGCAACTAATCACTGAAATACTACAGCTCTATCTCATTCGGTGTTAGTGATATTTTGGAACAATTCATAAGAGCAAGACTGGCTGTAACAATTGATGTCAGTGACCATAAAAATATGAAGTCTAGAAAAAAATGCAACTAGACTCTAAAACACCATAACTATGTCTCATTCAGTGTTAGTGATATTTTGGAGTAATTCGTAAGAACAAGACTAGCTGTAACATTTGATGTGAATGAGCATAAAAACATAAAGTTCAGAAAACTACTTGAACTAGGAATGAAACAAGGCTAAAGTTACTTATCTAAACAATATGCATAGATCTTCTCGGGCAGTGGGGGCCCTCTACCACCAGATTAGCATACAAATCTCCTAAAGATTGCCTTAGATCATGCAATGAAGTTGAATGTCTTTCATTAAAGAGAAAATTCTTCAGAAACAGAGTATTACAGACTTTTGAGATCTAACAACAAAACATCAATCTAGCTAGCTGTCTCTCGGTCTCCCGAGTCATTCTTATAAAAGAAATACATAACTACCCTTGAGAGGAAACAGGGATAAGTGTCTTTCCAAATTAAAATCAAATTATAACTCTTGTGGAAGCCTCGTACTCTTGCTAGAGACATCTGTAGAGTCCCTGTCCTGGTAGGAATCTGCTTCTTAGTTTTGATCTCTTCCACGTGCATAACCACCTATAGATTATTGCTCAGACTTCGTAGAGAGCAAGAAATGATGGGGGAGTGTTGTGGAATTCAACCATATGCATTTTTCTTTGAAATGACACCTGTAACCTATGAGAACATGAAGATAGCTGTGGAATAGGCGACTAGCTACAGAATGGATGCATTCTGTAGCTGAGTCTAGTAAAAAATTACTACAACAACAAAACCACGAAAATATAGCAAGTCAGTCATTGTATACATTCCTAAAGTGAATTTAATTAATCCTATTGATCATTTAAGCCTGTAATTGATAAGGGACAAAGGAAATGGAGTGAAATTGGGTGAAAGAAAAGGACATCTTTTGGGCTCAACATACCCCCACTGCAAAGTTTTTGCATGTCCTCATGTAATCAATTCATGTATTCTGAGACTTCTGCTAGGACATATAAGCTCTTTCTTCTACTTTGCCTGATATTCAATGGCCTCCTAGGCTTCCTTATGACCAACTTGAATCTCAAATTTATGAGTGCCCTGCTCAACTTTTTGTTTTTCTTCTTCAATTTCTCACTAGCCTTGTACAACTTTTCCTTTTGCAGAGAGAGAGTTGTATTCATATCACTTTTTAGCTTAACCTGCTCCCTCAAAATTTCATTTTCATTCTTTGTGTCCCTATTGAGTACTTATAACTCATATTTGTCTCTTCTTAGTACATCAATTGCAGATTTTGATGGGCTAGGATTTCTTCCTCTACTTTCCGAGGCTCTCTTTTACAATGACTCAACATAATTATAGATTTTTTGTTGTGCTGGGTCTATCTCTGGAGTTTCTTAATCAAGATCCTCTTCATACTGGTACTCAGGTGATCTAGTAGTTGGTGTCTCTTCATCCTTAATGTTTATGATTCCCGTTTGTCTAACCTTTGTTTTCTTCAATATACCTCTAAGCCTGTGGCTTCGTCTTGGTTGAGATGGTCCTTCACCTCTCTCCTTGGCATACCTTCTTACCATCTTCTTCTTTTTAAGTTGTTTCTTAATTTCAGCCAATTTATCAGAAATTATATCCTCACTGTCCTGTTGTATGGACTTACTAGTTTTAGTTTCAACAGATTTGGAAATTTTCCTTCTCCTGCTTCTTCTTGTAAGTTTGCCTTTAGATGGAGATTCCTTGGGTTCTTCAAAGTGATTCCTCACTAGAAACTCATCCCAATTGTCTCCTACCTTTCTCAAGTGATGTTAAATTAGGATTTTAACTAGGCCATGGTGGTACAAAGTGGTTTCCAGGAATTGAACCCTCTTTTTAACATTAGAGGCCATTATTTTCAGACTATGAAGTAGGAAAAAAGGTAAATTGATTTATTCATCTAAGAAATGCATCATTAACCGAATATCATAAACATAGAGGGTACAAAAACTTCCCTCACAAGTTATAAACTTTTGAAAAATGAGCAACATATTCCGCCATTTATTCTTCAGTGCTGAGCTAGGAATGCCCTTTTTAAAAATGGAAATATCCATACCTGGTGTTTTGAGAATTTGACTCCATGCCTCATTATGAAATTCCCTATTTTTTAACCATCGTTCACCTTGCCTGGGTAATTTCGCGGCTTCTACAATGAAAGATTCTGTAATAGTGAATTTAACATCTCCTATTTCAACTTCTGCTCCATTGAAGGACCGTGCAAATGTCTTAGTTACCTCTTTATGAAAACCATTGAATTTTTCCAAAAACTGTAACCACCCAACCTGCTGTAGCATTTCTCTAATCTGTGGGTAACCCTCTAAGTATTTGGTTCCGACTGGTTCGAACCTTAGTATGAGACCCATGGCTTCTCTTCTCAACCTTCAATTTACTGCTCTTCTATCCACGGTGAAAATGGTTGTTAAAGAGTTGTTTTTACCCCAAAGGTGCCTTCTCTGTTTATGCAGTAGGAATTAGCTACGGAAGGATGACATGAAGAGGTTATAGAATGAGTGAAGTTTGGTGAGGGTAATTCACATGAATTAATGAGTTTGAGAGCCATCATGGAATAAAAGACCGCAGAAATATCTCGTGAGAAATTCAAAATCATCACTGAATACTTCGGTTAGTGACGTGACTGAATAGGTCAATTCAGTACTTAACCATTAAGTTTTAAATGATGATTTTAAATGGCGGAATGGAAGGGATTTTGTCCAAAGTTTTTATGATAGGTTTAATAGGCATGATCAACATGAATAATCAAAACAAATTTTTGAATCATACATGACTTAACTATACTATAACTTTCATATTCTGTCATCATAATAATTTTACAACTTTACCTTTGCCTTTCCTTTAATTTTTTTGGTTTTGATATGCTTTTTCCTCTTTTGAAAGTCATTGATTCTTCAGTCTTCATAATCCCTTTGATTTTTCTTGTTGACATAGGTGTGCAGGGTTAATTTGTTGTTGAACAAGTGGTTGCTGGATAATTTCCTTCAGGATATCTGGCTGCAGAATGTCTAGCTGGCTGCAGAATGTCTGACTGCAGAATATACCTATAGGAGCTTTGAGACATGGAATGGAATGTTGTATGAAGTGAATTAGAATGGATCATGAAATATGGTGTAATGGAGCATGAGTGAAGTGAAATGTAATGGAGTGAAATGGATTTTAAATGTAAAGTGGAGAGAAATATGAAAAGCGGTCTGCAACTTATGATTTATAATGTTCAATTGCAGACACTAGAAAATTTGGCAGAAATTCCGACGGTCAATTCGTCGCTATTCCGACACATAGTCGTCGCAAGAGCGACAGTTCGAGGGCAGGAAAAACGTGGTTTTCCATCCCATCGCAGTTCCGACGCAATTAAAAAGTGTCGCACTATCGACATTTTTTTCGTCGCTTCCAAACAAGCGTCACTCTTCTGACGTTTCCCAATCCGTTGCACTTCCGACCTTTGTAAACTGTCACACTTCCGATGAAATGTGGTCCGACGTTTTGAACGTCGCTCTTTCGATGTTTGTAAACTGTCACAATTACGAAGAAATGTGGTCCGACGTTTTGAACGTCGCTCTTCCGACATTTGTAAACTGTCGCAATTCCGACACAATGTGGTCTGAAGTTTTCGACGTCGCTCTTCCGACAGTTGTAAACTGTCACAATTCCGACGAAATGTGGTCCAACGTTTTGGACGTCGCTCTTTCGACGTTTGTAAACTGTCACAATTCCAACGAAATGTGGTCCGACGTTTTGAACGTCGCTCGTTTGACGTTTTTATACTGTCGCTCTTCCAACGTTTTTAATCTGTCGCAATTCTGACGCTTACAAGGCGTCGGTATAGCGACGACGGGTTCAATTTAAAAAAAAAAAAAAAAAAAAAAAGAAGAAGAAAAGAAAAGAAAAGAAAAAGAAAAAGAAAAAGAAAAAGAAAAGAAAAGAAAAGAAAGAAAGAAAGAGGAAAAACACTGTTTTGAATATATTATATGAAGTAAAACAGTCCATGAAGTCATTACATTTTCACATCTGAAGATTGGAACCCAAATATCCATCCAGAAAAGTGGAAGTCCCACTCCAGACAATGATAGAAAAATACCCCATGTCACATACAGGGACATGATATAAAACCCAGTAACGGTCCACATGGAGATTATCGACAAATCTGAGAAAGCATCCAAATATACCCGAGGCATCTATAAGAAAGTGAAATAGCAGTATGTAGAATAGTAAAGCAACAGATAGAGTACCGACGTCCATTGTTCCAAATACAAATTAAAGTAAACAAAATCCTTGAACAGAGAAAAACGCTAATCATGTGAGGAGTGTGATATGTCCAAAATATAAAAAGACCATCAGACCATATCAATAAACTAGCAACATAGACTAGCATCGCTAGTTTTGAAGGCAGAGTGATAAACATTAATCATTTTTTTTTCACAAGAGAAAAAATGTTGTTTTGAATATATTATATGAAGTAAAACAGTCCATGAAGTCACTACATTTTCACATCTGAAGATTGGAACCCAAATATCCATCCAGAAAAGTGGAAGTCCCACCCCAGATAGTGATAGAAAAATACCTCATGTCACATACATGGACTTGATATAAAACCCAGTAACAGTCCACATGGAGATTATCGACAAGTCTGAGAAAGCATCCAAATATGCCCGAGGCATCTATAAGAAAGTGAAATAGCAGTATGTAGAATACTAAAACAACAGATAGAGTACCGACGTACATTGTTCCAAATACAAATTAAAGTACCCAAAATCCTTGAACAGAGAAAAATGCTAATCATGTGAGGAGTGTGATATGTCCAAAATATAAAAAGACCATCAGACCATATCAATAAACCAACAACATAGACCAGCATCGCTAGTTTTGAAGGCAGAATGATAAACATTAATCATTTTTTTTTCAGAAGAGAAAAAACGCTATTTTGAATATATTATATGAAGTAAAACAGTCCATGAAGTCATTACATTTTCACATCCGAAGATTGGAACCCAAATATCCATCCAGAAAAGTGGAAGTCCCACCCCAGACAATGATAGAAAAATACCCCATGTCACATACAGGGACATGATATAAAACCCAGTAACGGTCCACATGGAGATTATCGACAATCTGAGAAAACATCCAAATATGCCCGAGGCATCTATAAGAAAGTGAAATAGCAGTATGTAGAATAGTAAAGCAATAGATAGAGTACCGACTTCCATTGTTCCAAATACAAATTAAAGTACCCAAAATCCTTGAACAGAGAAAAACGCTAATCATGTGAGGAGTGTGATAACCATCTGCAGAAACCCAGGCTCGCTTGTAAGATCAGGCTCACTTGATTCCAAAATTGGTAACCATCTGTTGCATCCGAGATGTAAGGTTCAGGCTCGCTTGTTTCCATTAGTAGCCCGCTACAGCATCCACCCTGTTCATAGAAAAAAGGTTCCTGTAGATATACATAGAAAGAGTATAATACGTAGACCATATAAACATGGCTCTGTATTTCAAAAAACAGGTTTAAAATAGAAACAGGGCAACATTTTTTTTTCTAAGTAAAGTTAATCTATTAACAGTGGGAATAAAATTACACCGAAGTCAAAATCATTGTCCAGACTCATGGCAAATTTGTCATCAAAAAATCAAAAAATTAAGAAGACTGCCCTCATACGGGGAAACCAGTCTTGAACATTTAATTTACAAAATTCAAAAATATAACAAAGGTCCAGCACAGTAAAATAATCTAAAATAAACCCAATTAAGTGGGCCACGCAGCAAGAAAAACAAATTAACCAAACTACACCTCCGACTCCTCAACGATTCGGCACCATCCTTCGGAAGGACCAGGATCGCTAGGTGCTACCTCCACATTCATGCCATGGCTCCCCTCCTGAAGGCCCGAATGCTGGTCAGATTTTTCCGAGCTCAGGCCCTCCGGACGGGTGCATTCTGCCTTCGTTTGGGCCTCCTCGCGGAAAACCACAGTGACTGAAGCTGTAATTCGTGGGCGGTTGAGAGAGAAATTAAAGGAAAATTGCGCAGTGCGCGTCGTGGGAGAAGGTGAACTAGCGGTGAGGAAACGAGGTGCAGGGGAATCCATACGGTGGCCAGATCCTACAACCCGACCCCACCCACTCCTAGTATTTGGATAGCGACCTGCGTAATAATCACTGGACTGGCCGGAAGACAACTCGGTTGAGGGGCTGGAGGGAGTGCACAGGAGTTGACCTCTAGTTCTCCCCCTGCGGCAACGCATCCTTTGACGCACGCGAGGCATGGGTGCAGTCTCACTAGCAGTGGGCACAGGAGGAGACGGAGAAGCAGAATTCCAAGAAACAGAGGAAGACAGACAAGGAACAGACCGAGAGAAATGCAGATATGCAGCAAGGTCTACGCAGCAGTTTAGCTAGCCACTTCTCCTTCTCGTCACAGTGAGCAGGCAGTGTAACCCAGCAACCAGTTCGTCAAAAAAACCATAGCGAAATGCCATTTTATCGACCCGACTGCAATGCAATCAAAGGATGCCCATCATAATTAATCTCTGATCATTAATGAGAGCTGAAGGCCGGATCATATTGGAGCATGCGGAATCGCTAACAGGAGTGGAGGTCCGATCTTGAACAGTGTTAAAGCTTAATGCGATTAGATGTGAAAACCTTGGAACTTAATTGAATAGCGTTAAAACTAAATGCGATTGATATGAAATCGCCACATCCATGTCCCATCGCCTTAAACGCCATCGAATGCACCCGCAGCCGGGAGCAGGGCAAGTTCTGATTGAGGACACGTGGCAGAAATTGATTGGAGCGGATCTTTGTTTGGGCCGCTCGCGCAGTGGAAATCCGGACCCGAAAAATATTAGGGCGAATTTGATAAAAAATTCGCGTCACAACTCTCCCTCCGTATGCCAGCCCAACTTCGGACCTGAAAAATATTAGGGCGAAATTCATTTGGTTTTCACATCACAAAATTGGCCGACGTCAGCAGGCTATTTTGGAACGCGAATTTGATTTGAATTATGGTTTATCGCCGTTTGAAATCTGGCGGGCTCGACCTAAGAACAATTTTGTTTGATCCCATCTTATAAAATTTGTGTTGGTTTTCTTTGATAATACACATATTTATAATAAATCATGGGAATACCACACTAGTAAACATGTGGAAAAGCTATATAAATTATTGAGAACAATCATTTTTATGTAAAAATATCCAAATGTGCTTTTGGGAAATAAGAATTCGAGTATTTGGTTCATAATGTTTTAAAGGAAGGAGTGAAGTTGGAGCCTCAAAAGATGCAAGCTATTACAAAATGACCTATTCCTAAGAAAATCAAGGTTCTTAGAAGAGTTTTAGACTTACATGATCAGTATGATGATAATTATAATAATTTCACAAAACAATCACTAGCTATTTTGACGGATGAGATATTAGAACTTCAACTTGATGAGGATTTTTTAAGAGCTTTATTTCTTCTTTTGAAATCAAGAAAATATTCTCCCAAACTGAAAATATGTGTTCTTGAGATAATTTCTGAAAATTATGAAAATGAAATTAAATTTTTGCATTCTCAAATTCAGTCATACAATTTCCGAAATCCTAAAGAATTCTTTGAAAATCTTCCTTCTCCTAAGCAAGAGGAAATTGTACTATCTTTTGACTTGCATATTGAGGATGATTATTCTTTCAAACACAAGACAAAAGAAATAGTTTCAAGGCTTAATATTCAGAATACAACTGAGCAACCAATCATTGAAGGCCTAGAAGTAAATAACATACATCATACTTTTATTGATCCTATATCAGATTACATGGAGAATATTTTTAGCCCAAATATGCAAACATGTTTTCTCTATAAGGATCAAATACATCAAAAGTGGCCTTTACACATCATATCATTTATTATAAAGGCACATGATCATAATATACTTCCAATTTTGATCACAAGAAATCAAGTTATCCATTTATTGTTACAACTACTTGATTGGCTTCATTGGCATTTTTGTATTACCTGATTCAATAAGATTTTTAGTAGATTGAGTAGGTAGATGAGTGCCAATAAGCTCATAATTTTGAGCATTTTTTTTTTAGTTTTCAATTTTCAGCTAGTTTTTCATTAAGTTGGTTTGAAAAATTTTGTGTGTTGTTTTAGTTTCAGATCAGATTTCAGTTTGCAGAAGACAGAAGACATTTACAGGTTCACCAAGGTCAATGGATGAGGACAACTGACCTGTTGTTCTTGACTTTTCACCAGGTAAAGCCATCCCCAAGTGGAGCCAGTGTTAGACTCCTATACCAATAGGTGTCATATTTCATGATTGACTTAATGGGCTATGTAATATGTTCATACCTTTTCTTGTTGCAAAGGTTTTCCATATTATCAAAAAATCAAAAAAATTTAAAAAATGTAAAGAGGGTATACCCTAAAAGAAAAATCAAAGGGTAAAAAGAATAAAAATGGCTAAAAAAGTAAAAGAAAATGAACCCCACCAAAAGAAAGGCCAAGGAAAGTGTGCAAGTCTAAATGCCACTACTTTTTGCACTTATGTAATAAATAAAATTGTGTGCAACTTGTATCCTATGCCACAATTTATGAATATTCAAATAGTTTAAGCTTGGATATTTCATCTTTCAATTTCATGTTTTAGAGATAGAGAATAAAATCTAACCAAACTGTTTAATCTTGGCAGATAAGTAGATAGGTAGAGTAAATAAAAGGAGCTCAATAGCTTAATCTGAGCCCTTGGATGTAATAAGGTTAGACTTAGATAGATTTATACATGTAAAAGAAAAGAAAGTGTGATAAGGTTTTTCCAGTCTAAATGCACCCTAATAAAGAAGAAAAAATGGTAGATTAAAGTAGGTAGGGTAGGTAGATGATGTTACAGAATTGAATGTGATGGACAATGACTCTAAATGTGTTAAAATTTACTTTCATCACAAAGTGCAAAGACAGACACTATACTGGAAGAAATTCAAAGCAAACCCAAGTCAAAGTTATTAACTTCCCTTCTCATCTTCCCCTAAAGATTTCACTAATTTCCCCTAAGTACTAAGGTATTTGAAAATTAGAGGGGCTTAAGGCATTTCCTTGACTTTTGGAGGGACCGGACCCTCAACCCAATAATTGGAAAATCCTAAGTACTTGAAGTCATTCTTCATAACATTCACTCATTTCTAAACATATTTTCCTAAGTAAAATCCCATTTTACTTAGGAAAATTATGCATTATTTCATAAAAAACCCACAAAATCACATTTTATTCCAAGTCTAAATGATAAAGTGATTATAATGCAATTTGCTTTTAAATCTTCACTTTCTTAGTTATATTAATGTATTTTGAGTTTACATTGTCCCCTTGTCATATTAACATTGATTTTATGTATTAAATCCTTACAAAAATAACCTTCTCCTACTATATATAACTCCTTTTTATATAATATCCCCAAAAACCCATTAATAAATTTTAGCCAAAGTTATTTATTCCCACATGTTTAAATAAAAACCCACTTTATGCCCCCTTTGGCTAAATATATCGTAATATTAAATTCCGCCCCCTATGGTAATTAGATTAATCTGATTTAATTATCATATAATAAAATTATATTGAAAAAATAATTAAAACATGTTTTATTACGTGTTTTAATACAAAAATAATTCTTCCCCTATGTATTTTAATCCCCTGAATCCCTTTCCCAAGGTTAAAACTATAAACCCTTTGTAAAATCCCCAATACCTCCCTTAACCGCTAACCTTGGTTAATCATTTCCCGATCACTTTCCTGCATTTTTATAAACAAATTGATTAATCCTCACGATTAATTAACTCCGCCAATCAGATTCCTCCCGATAATATTAATTAACGTTTAATTGCGTCGGGCCCTCCATATTAAATCCCCATCACTTCCACGTCCCCATCGCCGTTCGATCAACCCATCTGAGATCAAGGGTTATTAATGATATCGCTAGCCATCCGCGTCCGAACAATAACACACGATGGCCCGACGGTTTTCAAACAGTGCCATGCCATGTGTCAATCATTCTATGGAATCGCTTGCCCTCCGCCCAAAACCACTTTTCTCCAAAAGCGGTGCAATGGAAACCACTTACCACTTGCCTCCCATGACTCATCCTCCGTACCTGATGATGTCATCCATTAAATAAATAAAAAAAACCCCGTCACCCTTTGGACTTTGTGAATAAAACAATTTTTCTCGTGTCATTTTCATTATTCTGTGAACGACCAAAGTCTCATGCAGAGAATTTCAAAAACAAACTGTCAAGCGCCATCAACTGTATTTTGCTGAAGACAATTGCATACCAGTAATCCAGAGTTCGTACGCCATAGCCTGTACCTGTTTAATCACTGTTCATCTTCCAAAAAACAAGTATTTTCCCCAATTCCTGTTAAAACTCTGTGAAATCCTAGCTTTTGTTTTAAATTCCGCACGAAAGACAGAAAAAAAGTTCAATTTGGTCTTGTTCAATCCCCAGAATTGTAAATTGCATTCCCAAAACTTGTAATTGTGTTTGTTCTTCAAAAAAACCCGAAATTCATTTCTGAATCCACAAGAACCAGAAATGGAGGTTCCAATGGCTCTGAACGTCGCACCTTTGAATGCCCCTCACAGAGATTTAGACTATCTGCCCCTAGCAGATAGAGATTTTCAAATTAAAGACCTCGTTCTTAGTGATAATCCTCTTCGAACATTTTTCCACTGCAGAGATAACTTTATAAATGGTTCTGATATTATTGGATTATGGGAATCCAATCTCCCCATGTATCTTCTCCCCTCAGTCCATATTTTTCATGAGTTAATTCATTACTGCCATGCAAACTATGACCCCAATCAAAGAGAAATTTTTTCCCCGATTCAGAACATCCTTGTCCCAATCACTACTCAGTCAATAAATGAAATGCTGCAATTTCAACCTGGTCAAGCTCTCACTCCCCTGTCCATGGGATAATTACTTGAAAATTCTGCCAATTTTTCCCATGAAGAGTTAAATCGCATTTGTCAAACCTTCATGTTACCAGAGAATTAGCCCAAAGGCTCTCCCCCCTATGGTTATAGTTTTTTCACTGATGTGGGCAGGCTTATTCTGAATATGATATCCTTTATCATGGGTTTCAATACTAGTGAATATGTTGATCAATTAACCCTAGTATTGTTGTCTATATTTACCCCTGGACAGTCCCCTGCTGTCAAGTATGATTTTGCATCCTACATTGCTGATAAAATCCATGATCATTTCATGAGATTTGAGAATGAAAAAGTGTTCAAATATTCTTTTGTTATATATCATCTCATGATTTATTACCAATCAGAAAGTTTCCCTTTCCATGTTCAGAAACTTGATGCCAAAGGAAATCCTAGGTCTGTGATATTTTGGTTTGCCATCACCCATAATTCCTCTGATTCTCCTTACTCCTATAATGAGTTTATTGACCTATTTGTACACCCTGCAACTACTTTGTTAACAGGAGTTTCCCCTCCTAGAGTCAATAATGAAATCAAGAAAATTCTACAATTCTCAAAACAATATAGGGTAGGTGACTAGTACTTGTATCAAAATCACACTGAGATCAGAATATATGGATGTGAATTGTGCCCATTCAAGTTGCCCAAATATGTCCCCATGAGACTCTTTGCACTAGAGTATTTTAGGCAGATGATTAACTCAGATATAGTTCATTTCTGCAATGCAAAGAAAAAGGCTGAACTCAGGATCAAAAGTCAATTAGGTCCCTTTGTTTGTAACTCTAGAGATGTTGGAAAGGAAGCAGAAAGAATCTTAGAAGAATATCTAGATTAAAAAAAAGTTTTTGCTGGGTGCCTTATGACCTTGTTAGTTCCCAAATATACCTTAGGCTGAAATAAGGCGGAAAAATGACCACACCAAACCATGCTTAGCCTCGTAGCTAGCCCTACGAGGACAGGAGAGGGCTCTCTCCGGGTCTATCTCGGCAAAAGATGTCCAATAGGGCCTGAGATGACCTATAATGTATACTGATTTTAGGCTAGTAAATAAATAGGAAAGAGGTATTTTGATGAATGACTGGGTTTCAGGGATGTATGGGACAAAGAACAACATGAGCTGAGAAATTAAATCAAAGACACAGAGTGTTTCATGAGGCAAGATAGGTAGTAGTTTAGCAATCAAATTTGAAATAATATGGAGTGGAAAGATTGTTGAGAGGTTGATAAGGGCATATATAATGAAACCTTTTCAACAAAAGAAGACATATAGAAACATGAACGCTTTCCCAAGCCAGAGCAATAAACTGGATTCTACCTTTCTTACTTAGAAGCATTCATCTAGAAATGATTATGAATGAACGGTAAAACATAACGAGATACATATGAAACAGAAAGAAAAGACAAATGCTAAACTCACACCACATGAATCTCATAAATCAGAGCTGCATCCTTTCATTAATTCTCTGTCAAAACTGTACAGCCAAACGCTGAGTTATTCTTTCACACTTTTCCCAAAACTCAGACCCTTTGCAAATGATTTTCAATACAATAAATAAACTCAAATGTTGAAAACAGATCGATGAAAATAGGGAGCTGTTTCAACTGAAATTATAAAGATAGAAAAAGAGCCATCCATCTGTTTCTAAAGACAGAACAACGTTCCACTTGAATTTCTCTAATGACCAATTTAAAGACAAAAACTGTAGCGTGGATCCCATGAAATCGTGACTGAGGACAAAATAGGCAATCTATTCCTATCTCTCTGCTGTGGTAGGTATTCTTCATTTAATTTTGGCTTTTGGTCTTTGAATTTTCACCTTCCCTTTGCCGTTTGAATAAAAACCAATTCTTAATAAAAATGGTTTTGAACTAAGATTACGCCTTTAATAAAGGGAAAAATGTATTGTCAATGAACGATCCCAACTGCAATTTTTAGTTTCTTGCACACCTTTGCCCGTTTCAAGAAATTGGACAGTGGTTCGTCCTCATCGGAGTCATAAAGTGGGACATTCTCTACGGAGTACCTTTCATCATTGTCCTCCCATAGATAAGCATCATTTTGAAAACCACGAGACTTCGCCCCAAGAAAAACAAGATGGTGCTCCACATAGACATCAAACCTTGGCACCACCATACCACTCAAACTTATAATCATATGATAACTCTGTTCCACAAGGGATGTCCTACTCTGCAAAAATTCCAACCCGACCTTCTCCAAGCACTGTTCACTTCCGAGTTTCACAATTAGGTTCACAAGAATGGTTAATGAATCGAGAAATGCTACCCTACCTGCAAGTTCCCTTTCACATCAGAGATCCTCATCAAATTTTTCATATACTTATCCAAGCGCTGAATATGTCCGTCTACCAGATCATATGCCTGAACTGCTAAGGATACTTTTTCATCAGCTATATTGGAACAGCCTTTGTAATTTTTGATCTAATTCACGCATAAGTTCACAACAACGTTCAGATCAGAAGGCAACGATGCAATGTAAGGAGCCGAGGAGATCGAATTGTTTTAAATTTATGGAACAAATTTTGTGTGTCGGCTCTGTGCACTGCGCACAAAACCAGTGCGCCGCGTCGCACCTATGCGCCGCGCCTGTTAAAAACAACACTGTGGCAGGAGGCCCAGTGCTCCGCGTCGCGCCTATGCGCCGCACTCATACCCAATGCGCCGCGCAGACTTGAACATAGTCTTGGTTTTTCAAAATGATAAAATCGCCCTCTCACCACGGAACTTAGACCTTCCGTCAATCTCTTGAGTGCAAATGGCTATTCAAACAATGAAAATATCTCATATAGAGATGATTTTAATTTTTGCTTCTCAATAACCCATTTTGTAATGTTTTTAGTTTTGGCACTTTTTCATTTAATACAACTCTGTTTTTTTGTTTCCTCACTGACTTTCTAAACTTGAATGATGAAATTGGTTTATTCTTGCAGGGATAGTGGCATTGAACCTTGGCAAAGGATGACCAAAGTCTGCATTTGAAGTACTTCATGGCGGAAAGATACATATTCATTACAAACAAATTTGACCATTTCTTCTTCAAAACAGAGTTTTGAAGAAGAAATATCCTTGAGCATTATTGACGATGACAATCCTGAAATAAAAACTTACTGAAGACATCCTCATGGCCTGCGGGCGTTATCTGACATTCTGAAGACCGAACCCTAGACCTAGTAACTAAAATAACTCTTTGCTAACCTAGACATCAAACAGGACTGTAAATAACCTTAAAATTGATTTGATGAACAGACCTGAGCCAGTAGGATAAGGAATGAGGGGGATAAACGACAAGGCCCTTCCGTCAGATAATGGCATGCCCCTAGCGGAATGCAACTGAGTGAATCGAGCGAGACACCTAAAAAATGAAATGCAACAAAGAGAAATGATCTCTGACGGAGGGATGTAAAGATCGACTCTAACATTGGCTCCAATGGGGATGGTAACTCCTTGGAGGTGCCAAGGACTACAGATCTTTGGAAGAGCAGACAGTGCCTTCATCCATTGGGCAATGGAGTCACCACTCAAGTTAAAATGCATGACTGAAAACCGACACAAACTAGCTTAATAACAAGACTGAAAACTGACTCACAAATGACTCATGACTGACTTAACTAAAACTTAACTAGAACTTACAAAGCTTATTGAAGGGAAGCAGTCCATCAAGATTTCAAATAATGATGAGAACCACCTGCATACTGATGTAATATGTACAATTATGTGTAGTGTGCTTTCCAATGTAACCAATCAAGTAGATGCCTTCCTGACTGATTCTCCTGATCAGATCTTCTGGTTAACAATAAATACTGGTAACTGGGCATCCAAAAACCTAATTGACCATGATCTCCTTCATCACTGAATACTGCAATAATCACCTTTTCTGCTAACTGCAACAATTTTGCCATTGGATCTTGAAAAACATGAAGATTTGCCTCCTGCTGAAGAAACAAGGTGTACTTTTCTTTTGATTATGATCTTCCTTCATAATGTACTTCAGTAAGAGTATGTTCCTGGTCTTCAAAAAATTATGAACAAGTAGATGAACATATTTCCTCTTGAAAAAACATTTCAAAGCATGAGACATAGGAAGAATAATCTGAATGGCAGTCCTGAATGTTCTGAGCTTCTGTAGCCTGAATATATTGTAGGTCATCTTCATATGATATAACAGCCAGATTATCATGTTCCTCATTACATTCATCAATCATGAGAAAAGAAATTTCAGATGATTCTTGAAACCCAAACATGACATTTCTATCATCTACCATAAATTCATCCAAAGAAACTTTTTCACTTACTTGAACGAGGATCTCATCTCGTTTTTCATGAACTGACTGGATTACCTCCTGATGAAGGCTTTGTTCTAATGAAATGAGAACATTTGGATCAATAACTCTGTCTATGATCTCAATGGCAAAGCTATCTTTCATGGGATTCAGCACAAGGTATTCTTGATCATCACGATCTGAATCTAGATCTGAAATAGCTGACTTGACATTATCACATTCTGAAATTGAAACTTGACTTCCCTGCATGCTGTCTTCTTCCATGGGCAGATCTGAAACGAAACTTTTAGCCATATGGAAATCTTCAACCTGCTGATCTTGATAAGTATCCTCTAAGTTTTCTGTATGCTGCTGAAACGAACTTTCATACAATGCTTCCACGATTTCTTCGTCCATCAATTCATTATCTCCATAAAAATGATCAAGATCTTCAATGAAACTATTAATGTGTTCACAACAATTCTGCACTAACATTAAAGACGAACAAGATTCTCTGTACCTTTCAAATAATATTGTATGAAAATCTTTTAGAAAATAAATAGAAGCAGGTGGCAAACTTTCATACCAAGACCGGGCTTCGTCTTCCAGAGTAGCCATAGACATTTTCATCAAACAGTCTTCAGGAAAAACGATCTTTAATTTATGCACATGAATGTGAAATTTCACCAGATGAACAGCAGCGTCATTACCTTCCACATTTCTGAACATAGGCAAATTCTGAAGCCAATCCACCTTGGGCATTTTATTTGGAAAACCTGGGTTGTGATCTCGGCTCATGGGAGCGTATCTTCTTGCAACCCGTTCCATCTTGAAAATATCAAAGCTACTGATCTCTCTGCAGTGGAGTCACCATGAAGGATTGATTTCTGGATTTTTCAGTGAGTGGAGTCTCCAGGTGAATGATTTCAGCCTTCTTATATCTGATCATTGTCCACCATCAACCATCCAATCTAAACTTGATACACGTACTGGGGCAATTTATAAGTTAAGTGTTATGATTACAAGATAAACCGGAGATTGACTGAAGCAACGTTTATCTACTTCCGCTAATGCAAAGCAAAAGCGTTTCGAAAGCTACCTGGCGTAACTTCAGGCTCCGTCTGTAACTTATGAAACAAATAACACCAACAAGCAAACCATTTTCTTCCCCAGTATGGTCACCACTATGTTAGTTCCCAAATCTACCTTAGGATGAAATAAGGCGGAAAAAGGACCACACCAAACCATGCTCAGCCTCATAGCTAGCCCTATGAGGACAGGAGAGGGCTCTCTCCGGGTCTATCTCGGCAAAATATGTCCAATAGGGCCTGAGATGACCTATAATGGATACTGATTTTAGGCTAGTAAATAAATAGGAAAGAGGTATTTTGATGAATGACTGGGTTTCAGGGATGTATGGGACAAAGAATAGCATGAGCTGAGAAATTAAATCAAAGACACAGAGTGTTTCATGAGGCAAGATAGGCAGTAGTTTAGCAATCAAATTTGAAATAATATGGAGTGGAAAGACTGTCGAGAGGTTGATAAGGGCATATATAATGAATCCTTTTCAACAGAAGAAGACATACAGAAACATGAACGCTTTCCCAAGGTAGAGCAATAAACTGGATTCTTCCTTTCTTACTTAGAAGCATTCATCTAGAAATGATTATGAATGAATGGTAAAACATAACGAGATACATATGAAATAGAAAGAAAAGACAAATGCTACACTCACACCACATGAATCTTATAAATTAGACCTGCATCCTTTCATTAATTCTCTGTCAAAACTGTACAGCTAAAAGCTGAGTTATTCTTTCACATTTTTCCCAAAACTCAGACCCTTTACAAATGATTTTCAATACAATAAATAAACTCAAATGTTGAAAACAGATCGATGAAAATAGGGAGCTGTTTCAACTGAAATTATAAAGATAGAAATAGAGCCATCCATCTGTTTCTAAAGACAGAACAACGTTCCACTTGAATTTCTCTGATGACCAATTTAAAGACAAAAACTGTAGCGTGGATCCCATGAAATTGTGACTGAGGACAAAATAGGCAATCTATTCCTATCTCTCTGTTGTGGAGGTATTCTTCGTTTAATTTTGGATTTTGGTCTTTGACTTTTCACCTTCCCTTTGCCGTTTGAATAAAAACCAATTCTTAATAAAAATGGTTTTGAACTAAGATTACGCCTTTAATAAAGGGAAAAATGTATTGTCAATGAACGATCCCAGCTGTAATTTTTAGTTTCTTGCACACCTTTTCCCGTTTCAGGAAATTGGACAGTGGTTCGTCCTCATCGGAGTCACAAAGTGGGACATTCTCTACGAAGTACCTTTCATCATTGTCCTCCCATAGATAAGCATCATTATGAAAACCACGAGACTTCGCCCCAAGAAAAACAAGATGTTGCTCCACATAGACATCGAACATTGGCACCACCATACCACTCAAACTTATAATCATATGATAACTCTGTTCCACAAGGGATGTCCTGCTCTGCAAAAATTCCAACCCGACCTTCTCCAAGCACTGTTCACTTCCGAGTTTCACAATTAGGTTCACAAGAATGGTTAATGAATCGAGCAATGCTACCCTACCTGCAAGTTCCCTTTCACATCGGAGATCCTCATCAACTTTTTCATATACTTATCCAAGCGTTGAATATGTTTGTCTACCAGATCATATGCCTAAACTTCTAAGGATACTTTTTCATCAGCTATATTGGAACAACCCTTGTAATTGTTGATCTAATTCATGCATAAGTTCACAACAGCGTTCAGATCAGAAGGCAATGATGCAATGTAAGGAGCCGATATGATCGAATTGTTTTAAATTTATGGAACAAAGGAAAAATTTTTGTGTGTCGGCTCTGGGCGCCGCACACAAAACCAGTGCGCCGCGTCGCATCTATGCGCCACGCCCGTTAAAAACAACACTGTGGCAGGAGGCCCAGTGCTCCGCGTCGCGCCTATGCGCCGTGCTCATACCCAATGCGCCACACAGACTTGAACACAGTCTTAGTTTTTCAAAATGATAAAATCACCCTCTCACCACTGAACTTCGACCTTCAGTCAATCTCTTGAGTGCAAATGGCTATTCAAAAAATGAAAATATATCATATAGAGATGATTTTAATTTTTGCTTCTCAATAACCCATTTTGTAATGTTTTTAGTTTTGGCACTTTTTCATTTAATACAGCTCTGTCTTTTTGTTTCCTCACTGAATTTCTGAACTTGAATGATGAAATTGGTTGATTCTTGCAGGGATAGTGGCATTGAACCTTGGCAAAGGATGACCAAAGTCTGCATGTGAAGTACTTCATGGCGGAAAGATACATATTCATTACAAACAAATTTGACCATTGCTTCTTCAAAACAGAGTTTTGAAGAAGAAATATCCTTGAGCATTATTGATGATGACAATCCTAAAATAAAAACTTACTGAAGACATCCTCATGGCCTGCGGGCGTTATCTGACATTCTGAAGACCGAACCCTAGACCTAGTGACTAAAATAACTCTTTGCTGACCTAGACATCAAACAAGACTGTAAATAACCTTAAAATTGATTTGATGAATAGACCTGAGCCAGCAGGATAAGGCATGAGGGGGATAAATGACAAGGCCCTTTCATCAGATAATGGCATGCCCCTAGCGGAATGCAACTGAGTGAATCGAGCGAGACACCTAAAAAATGAAATGCAACAAAGAGAAATGATCTCTGACGGAGGGATGTAAAGATCGACTCTAACATTGGCTCCAATGGGGATGGTAACTCCTTGGAGGTGCCAAGGACTGTAGATCTTTGGAAGAGCAGACAGTGCCTTCATCCATTGTGCAATGGAGTCACCACTCAAGTTAAAATGCATGACTGAAAACCGACACAAACTAGCTTAATAACAAGACTGAAAACTGACTCACAAATGACTCATGACTGACTTAACTAAAACTTAACTAGAACTTACAAAGCTTATTGAAGGGCAGCAGTCCATCAAGATTTCAAATAATGATGAGAACCACCTGCATACTGATGAAATATGTACAATTATGTGTAGTGTGCTTTCCAATGTAACCAATCAAGCAGATGCCTTCCTGATTGATTCTCCTGATCAGATCTTCTGGTCAACAATAAATACTGGTAACTGGGCATTCAAAAACCTAATTGACCATGATCTCCTTCATCACTGAATACTGCAATAATCACCTTTTCTGCTAACTGCAACAATTTTTCCATTGGATCCTGAAAAACATGAAGATTTGCCTCCTGCTGAAGAAACAAGGTGTCATTTTCTTTTGATTTTGATCTTCCTTCATAATGTACTTCAGTAAGAGTATGTTCCTGGTCTTCAAAAAATTCTGAACAAGTAGATGAACAGATTTCCTCTTGAAAAAACATTTCAAAGCATGAGACATAGGAAGAAGAATCTGAATGGCAGTCCTGAATGTTCTGAGCTTCTGTAGCCTGAATATATTGTAGGTCATCTTCATATGATATAACAACCAGATTATCATGTTCCTCATTACATTCATCAATCATGAGAAAAGAAATTTCAGATGATTCTTGAAACCTAAACATGACATTTCTATCATCTACCATAAATTCATCCAAAGAAACTTTTTCACTTACTTGAACGAGGATCTCATCTCGTTTTTCATGAACTGACTGGATTACCTCCTCATGAAGGCTTTGTTCTAATGAAATGAGAACATTTGGATCAATAACTCTGTCTATGATCTCAATGGCAAAGCTCTCCTTCATGGGATTCAACACAAGGTATTCTTGATCATCACGATCTGAATCTAGATCTGAAATAGCTGACTTGATATTATCACATTCTGAAATTAAAACTTGACTTCCCTGCATGCTGTCTTCTTCCATGGGCAGATCTGAAACGAAACTTTTAGCCATATGGAAATCTTCAACCTGCTGATCTTGATAAGTATCCTCTAATTTTTCTGTATGCTGCTGAAATGAACTTTCATACAATGCTTCCATGATTTCTTCGTCCATCAATTCATTATCTCCATAAAAATTCTCAAGATCTTCAATGAAACTATTAATGTGTTCACAACAATTCTGCACTAATATTAAAGACGGACAAGATTCTCTGTACCTTTCAAATAATATTGTATGAAAATCTTTTAGACAATAAATAGAAGCAGGTGGCAAACTTTCATACCAAGAGCGGGCTTCGTCTTTCAGAGTAGCCATAAACATTTTCATCAAACAATCTTCAGGAAAAACGATCTTTAATTTATGCACATGAATGTGAAATTTCACCAGATGAAGAGCAGCGTCATTACCTTCCACATTTCTGAACATAGGAAAATTCTGAAGCCAATCCACCTTGGGAATTTTATTTGGAAAACCTGGGATGTGATCTCGGCTCATGGGAGCGTATCTTCTTGCAACCCGTTCCATCTTGAAAATATCAAAGCTACTGATCTCTCTGCAATGGAGTCACCATGAAGGATTGATTTCTGGATTTTTCAGTGAGTGGAGTTGCTAGGTGAATGATTTCAGCCTTCTTATGTCTGATCGTTGTCCACCATCAACCATCAGATCTAAACTTGATACACGTACTGGGGAAATTTATAAGTTAAGTGTTATGATTACAAGCTAAACCAGAGATTGACTGAAGCAGCATTTATCTACTTCCGCTAATGCAAAGAAAAAACGTTTCGAAAGCTACCTGGCGTAACTTCAGGCTCCGTATGTAACTTATGAAACAAATAACACCAACAAGCAAACCATTTTCTTCCCTAGTATGGTCGCCACTATGTTAGTTCCCAAATCTACCTTAGGCTGAAATAAGGCAGAAAAAGGACCACACCAAACCACGCTCAGCCTCGTAGCTAGCCCTACGAGGAGAGGAGAGGGTTCTCTCCGGGTCTATCTCGGCAAAATATGTCCAATAGGGCCTGAGATGACCTATAATGGATATTGATTTTAGGCTAGTAAATAAATAGGAAAGAGGTATTTTGATGAATGACTGGGTTTCAGGGATGTATGGGACAAAGAACATCATGAGCTGAGAAATTAAATCAAAGACACAGAGTGTTTCATGAGGCAAGATAGGCAGTAGTTTAGCAATCAAATTTGAAATAATATGGAGTGGAAAGACTATCAAGAGGTTGATAAGGGCATATATAATGAATCCTTTTCAACAGAAGAAGACATACAAAAACATGAACGCTTTCCCAAGCCAGAGCAATAAACTGGATTCTACCTTTCTTAATTAGAAGCATTCATCTAGAAATGATTATGAATGAATGGTAAAACATAACGAGATACATATGAAACAGTAAGAAAAGACAAATGCTAAACTCACACCACATGAATCTCATAAATCAGAGCTGCATTCTTTCATTAATTCTCTGTCAAAATTGTACAGCCAAACGCTGAGTTATTCTTTCACACTTTTCCCAAAACTTAGACCCTTTACAAATGATTTTCAATACAATAAATAAACTCAAATGTTGAAAACAGATCGATGAAAATAGGGAGCTGTTTCAACTGAAATTATAAAGATAGAAATAGAGCCATCCATCTGTTTCTAAAGACAGAACAACGTTCCACTTGAATTTCTCTGATGACCAATTTAAAGACAAAAACTGTAGTGTGGATCCCATGAAATCGTGATTGAGGACAAAATAGGCAATCTATTCCTATCTCTCTGCTGTGGTAGGTATTCTTCGTTTAATTTTGGCTTTCGGTCTTTGACTTTTCACCTTCCCTTTGCCGTTTGAATAAAAACCAATTCTTAATAAAAATGGTTTTGAACTAAGATTACGCCTTTAATAAAGGGAAAAATGTATTGTCAATGAACGATCCCAGCTGCAATTTTTAGTTTCTTGCACACCTTTTCCCGTTTCAGGAAATTGGACAGTGGTTCGTCCTCATCGGAGTCATAAAGTGGGACATTCTCTACGGAGTACCTTTCATCATTTTCCTCCCAGAGATAAGCATCATTCTGAAAACCACGAGACTTCGCCCCAAAAAAAACAAGATGGTGCTCCACATAGACATCGAACCTTGGCACCACCATACCACTCAAACTTATAATCATATGATAACTTTGTTCCACAAGGGATGTCCTGATCTGCAAAAATTCCAACCCGACCTTCTCCAAGCACTGTTCACTTCCGAGTTTCACAATTAGGTTCACAAGAATGGTTAATGAATCGAGCAATGCTACCCTACCTGCAAGTTCCCTTTCACATCGGAGATCCTCATCAACTTTTTCATATACTTATACAAGCGCTGAATATGTCCGTCTACCAGATCATATGCCTGAACTACTAAGGATACAATTTCATCAACTATATTGGAACAACCCTTGTAATTGTTGATCTAATTCACGCATAAGTTCACAACAACGTTTAGATCAGAAGGCAACGATGCAATGTAAGGAGCCGAGGAGATCGAACTGTTTTAAATTTATGGAACAAATGAAAATTTTTTGTGTGTCGGCTCTGTGCGCCACGCACAAAACCAGGGTGCCACGTCGCACCTATGCGCCGCGCCCATTAAAAACAACACTGTGGCAGGAGGCCCAGTGCGCCGCGTCGCGCCTATGCGTCGTGCTCATACCTAATGCGCCGCGCAGACTTGAACATAGTCTTGGTTTTTCAAAATGATAAAATCGCCCTCTCACCACTAAACTTCGACCTTCAGTCAATCTCTTGAGTGAAAATGGCTATTCAAACAATGAAAATATCTCATATAGAGATGATTTTAATTTTTGCTTCTCAATAACCCACTTTGTAATGTTTTTAGTTTTGGCACTTTTTCATTTAATACAGCTCTATCTTTTTGTTTCCTCACTGACTTTCTGAACTTGAATGATGAAATTGGTTGATTCTTGCAGGTATAGTGGCATTGAACCTTGGCAAAGGATGACCAAAGTCTGCATGTGAAGTACTTCATGGCGGAAAGATACATATTCATTACAAAAAAATTTGACCATTGCTTCTTCAAAACATAGTTTTGAAGAAGAAATATCCTTGAGCATTATTGACGTTGACAATCCTGAAATAAAAACTTACTGAAGACATCCTCATGGCCTGCGGGCGTTATCTGACATTCTGAAGACCGAACCCTAGACCTAGTGACTAAAATAACTCTTTGCTGACCTAGACATCAAACAGGACTATAAATAACCTTAAAATTGATTTGATGAACAGACCTGAGCCAGCAGGATAAGGCATGAGGGGGATAAATGACAAGGCCCTTCCGTCAAATAATGGCATGCCCCTAGCGGAATGAAACTGAGTGAATCGAGCGAGACACCTAAAAAATGAAATGCAACAAAGAGAAATGATCTCTGACGGAGGGATGTAAAGACCGACTCTAATAGACCCAAATAGCTTTATCTATGATAGAAGAATGAAAAATAAACTATCACCATAAATTCATCACAAAATTCCAGAAATTGAACAATATGCTAATATGGATGAATGGATGGAAGGAACATTGGTAGAACGGGGTAATGAGCAAGTCAATGTTGAAAATGTAATGAAAGACCTTGAGAAAATACTTGACCTAGAATCTTTTGGATAGGTGTAGATACCAGGTATTGGTCCTTCTTCTGCAGGGACTTCTCAGCAAAATTTACAGGAGATGAGTGCATTGGCCACAGTACAATCTAAAGGAAAAGAAAAGGAGCCTGGCATACAAGTATTTGAAAAATTCACAATGACAGAGCAACCTGAGACTTCTAAAGAACAGGGTCAAGTAAAAATTCCTCCTATTCAGATCAATGAGCCAGAAATTTCAATTTTACAAACTCCTATCAATATAGAAAAAGGAAAGAAGAGATATGCTGAAGTTGCTACCCCTGTTGGTGGATCTTCAGAACAGCCTCATGCTAAAAGACAAAAAATAAATCCTCTTCCAGAAGTAGATTTTGTTCAGGAAATTCGTGATAGCCAGAGAGAAGATTTGGATAGTCAACAAACAGGTACAGTCAGTGGGGCATCCACTACTTTACAGAGAAAAGAGCTGCAAAAGCAACAAAGTGTTGAAATATCTTCTTTCAAACCACCAGTTAAAGATGCAGGAGATATAAAGAAAACCTTTATCAATATAAAAGCCAGGAATGATCCACTAAGACTCTAGGTTTACAATCAGTATTTGAATATGGCTCCTAAGAATCAAGAAATATTGATGTCAGCTTATGACATTCAGCAAGGCAAAATGATAATGAGTCACTTCAAACCAAAAGTGAAGCAGCCTCAAATAGCTGCAGATTATATTAGAACAAATTTTGAAGTCTTAACAAAGGATATTCATCCTTTAGATCAGATTGAGTTACATAAGTGGACTGGTGAAATGATCTATTCTACTCTGACCGATAAAGCAATGACAACTCAGAAGTTGTAGGATTCTTTGGAGAACACTAATGCACAATTGCAGCTTGAAAAAGCCTCTTCTCAGGCCAAAGACAACAGGATAAAGACATTGGAGGAAATAATCATTGGATTGGGTCACAATCCTAAAGATGTCAAAGGTATAGAGGCCCTAATCAAGAAAAAATATGATGATATTGCAGCTTTGAGAAAGCAGTTGAAATTTCCAGCTTCAAGACATCCACAAACTGAAGAGATGATAAAGAAAATTTTTGAAGAAGAAATGACGGACTTTCTTTTGAAACTGAATGAGAAACTAAATGAAACAGAAAAAGAGCTTGAACAGGCATTAAAGAACAAGCAGTCTACTATTCTAGCATCAACAACAGAGGTAATTACAGGTAAAGGTACATCCACAACAGGTCAGCCAACAGAGCTATCACAGGTAAATACTTCCAATTTGAGTTATGAAGAATTAATAAAGTCAATGAATGAATTGAAACTTCAAGTAACAGAACTCCAGCACACAAAGTTACAACTTACTAATTTAAAACAAAGATATGATCTCTCAAAAATGAGTGTTGCTAATAAAACAAGAGAGGTCAAAAGATTAGAAAAATTGGTTAAAGCATTGGAAAATGATCTCACATTGAAGAAACCTTTAAAGGAAATAAATGAAATTCTTTGGGACAACAGTATCCAATCAATAAAGGATGTCTGGTCTTCAATTTAGATTATGTATGAACATAATGATTTAGTCAAATTGGCTATAGAAGAAGTTCAAAGTACAAGAGAAGAATTGGGAAATAGGCCTGAGGAAGCCAATCAACTCATACAGTTTCTAAACACTCAAACCAGACACCAACTTGCAGAACTTGGTATTCAGGGCAGGACCGGAACAATTTTGGAAATAAAAAGAGTTTTTACTAAGAGAACCCTTATGCAGAATCTAGAACGAAGGTGCTCAGATATGCAAGAAGAAATCATTGCCTTCAGAGAAATATTTGATATTTTTTTGAAAAAAAGATTGCTCAGTCCTATAGTTTCAGAGGATAAACTAATGGAACTTGAAAGATATGTTGAAAAATTGGACAAGTATGCTGACAATCAGGCCAATTCTTCAACCAGTACATCAGAAGCAACATTGCCAACAGGAAAAAATCTTCATGACAGATTGGAAAATTTATTTTATCTTGAGCATGAAGTAAAGCATTTGTTTCCAATTCAGCCTACCTTTTTCAGATATACTGAGGCTATTGAAACATTGAGAAAACTTCAACGGACCAGAATACCAGAAGATAAATGGTGGGAAGAACTGTTGGAACTTTTGTAAAATTTATTCTTATATGAAATTTTCCCTATTTACTACTGTATACCATGATAAAAAGGATAAACATAGGTCAAAGTGTATCAGTGAAAACAAAGAGTATCAGTAAATCAAGGCAGTCAGAACAGAATTACTGAGGATGACAACAACGGGCCAAAACATAGGGCCTGCCTCCAACAAATTCTCAAAATAAGGAAACAACACAATATCAATTACTTTTTATCTTATCTACGAGACCATTTGTCTCTATTTTTATTGTAACTTATTCATGAGTCACCCTAGATTATATCTCAATTTGTTATGAGATATTTTTGATAATTTTTTGTATAAATACTCCCTTAATTGCTCCTATTTTACTAGTTTAAGCATTTTTATTATTTAGTAAAGAATACTTGAATGCTCTTTATTGATAATCACTCAATTTCCCTCTTTGAATGTGTTGAAAGATTCTTAATTGCCTTTCATCCATTTTAATTCCATCTCATTCGCTTTAAAGATCTAAAATTGTTCTCTGTTTGATTATCTTGCCCTGTAAAACCATCTTTTGTTTAGAAACTTAATCCAATGAAGCCATATTTTTGACTCCATAGCCCAATGGCTTGAATTACTTCAATCTTGCCCTCAGCTATCAAATTCCACCACCTAAATTCAATCAAAACCCTTGAAATTTCTAACTAGCCTAATATCTTTCAAAACAAAGCTAAATTTTAAAGAGAGAGCCCTCTCTGGGTACAGATTGGCTAGATTCTGTACCTAAAATATTGGTTTGTGGTTACCTCGGACCCCTTTTCTTTTCTCTACAACTTTAAGGAAAGTCTGAGTGATAACATAGTTAGTGTTAGACTCCTATACCAATAGGTGTCATATTTCATGATTGACTTGATGGGCTATGTAATATGTTCATACCTTTTCTTGTTGCAAAGGTTTTCCATATTACTAGTATTGATGGATCATCCCACACCATCCCACCCACTAGAAACGGTGAAAAAGGAAACCCGAGAAAACTTCTGAAATATCTCAAGATGACTATATGGGTGGTTCTTATGAATCAACCAACCATTCAGAACATGCTCATCAATCCAAACCATGAGTATTATGTGACTATATTCAAGCAGGCACTGAATCGGATTTTTGAAGCTATGTTAGAGAAACCCTAAACTCTCACTGAAAATAGGTGAAATGTGGCACCACTCAGAGATTGACATTTGCCAATTGGTACAAGTGGTAGACAATTGGCATGCTCAAACAACGAGGTGATGCAGGAATGACATGAGGGAGAAAATATCAGAAAAGCCCCAAATCTAGAGAACTAAAGCTCATCACCAACCTGAGATTGACAACTTTACATGATGTAACGTATGAAATCATAAATGGAGAAATCATAGTAACAATAAAGTAACCTATGTAATGATAAAGTCAGATTCATCCTGGGAGTGGTAATGGGAGAAATCATAGTGAACAACAGGAAACATGCAGAGTTTCTTACAATCAAATAGATGAAAAAACACATACAAAAAATTTAGATAATAATCATGAATAAGCTTAATATTGAATTATGAACTGTAAAGGAACTTACAAAATGTGACATTACAAACCTGGTCAAGCGCACAAGCAAAAATATCCTGGACATGACCCTGGTTGACAAGTTGTATTGCTCATGATGCAAGAGGGTTTGTACCCGCATTGCCAAGTCAATCAAAATCCATCATTATATATACAATAAATACAAGTAATTGATGTAGTATTTTTTACTCTAAGATGCATTCTTATGATAATGTTAGAACATATGTTGAAAATGTCAAAACATACCTGAATAAGCTCCTCTTCGTTTCAAGAACAATTTATTGGAGTCGCATGAACTTGGAACAAGTCTCCCACGATCTGAAAGAGTAGCAACTAAGTCAACAATGACTTTTTTGTTGCTACACTGGATCGAGGGAGGTTTGCTTCAAGATTAAATCGCTCCAATAAATTATTCTCTACTAAATAGGGCCAACCACATGAAGGTGGAAGCTCTTATGGCCCCTCCCCCCCCCCTCACATCACTCTCAATTCCCCAATACCCAATCTATATTTCATTTTTTACTTTCATGAGCATAAAAAAAAATATTCAATAACTAAAAAAAAAAAAATTCAACAAAAAGTACGCAAGGAAACATTGCAATTAATGCTTGACATAAAAATAGTATGATAAATGAGTTTTTATATAACGCAAAAAACGTTCCAAGTATGGTAACGTTTGTCTTATAATAATACAATATTTTACATTATCGAATTTTCTTTTTCTTCTTCCTATTTCTAAAGCTCCTAATTACATCATCAATATCATCATGCTCTGCTCCTGTTTCGTGCCTTTCGACCCGCACTGCTGACCTAGTTGCGTAGTCACGATGTCCGGTCTCATCCAGTGACGGGGCATCGCCTACAAAAACAGATAATATTAAATTTTAATTGTCAGTTTTTAAATATCATTGAACTAGTTCGGTAATATTAATAAATAAAAAATTGCAATGAGATTATTTACCTGGTGCACCAGTTGTCGCCGCTGACCTAGTTGCGTAGTCACGATGTCTGGTCTCATTTAGTGACGGGGCATCGCCTACAAAAACAGATAATATTAAATTTTAATTGTCAGTTTTTAAATATCATTGAACTAGTTCGGTAATATTAATAAAAAAAAATTGCAATGAGATTATTTACCTGGTGCACCAGTTGTCGGCGCTGACCTAGTTGTGTAGTCATGATGTCTGGTCTCATCCAGTGACGGGGCATCGCCTACAAAAACAGATAATATTAAATTTTAATTGTCATTTTTTAAATATCATTGAACTAGTTCGGTAATATTAATAAAAAAATTTGCAATGAGATTATTTACCTGGTGCACCAGTTGTCGCCGCTGACCTAGTTGCGTAGTCACGATGTTTGGTCTCATCCAGTGACGGGGCATCGCCTACAAAAACAGATAATATTAAATTTTAATTGTCAGTTTTTAAATATCATTGAACTAGTTCGGTAATATTAATAAAAAAAATTGCAATGAGATTATTTATCTGGTGCACCAGTTGTCGCCGTTGGGACTGTTGCCCTGTCTTCCTCTCTGGTGGTAAGATCCTCAAGGGAAACATTCTCTGTCATTTAAACAAAAAACGTTATAAGGACAACCATCAAGGTATAATTAGAAAAAATTATAAGTGGAAATTAATTACGGTCACGACCCTCACTGATAGTAGCATTGTCGACCTGGTCCCCACTACAATGATCAGGTTGCACGTGAGGATCATCTACATCTGGCTCTAAAACTAGGTTATTTGCCTTGTCGGTAGTGCTGCTCCCCTGATTTAAACAAAGTTGTTAGACATTAAATTTATGGATGAAAACAAACATATTGAAAGGTTAATGTTTTACCTTATCAGGCATTCTGGATCTTGGGACCTGCCCCAAGCTTCTGTGACGTTCAACTACAGCTTGATAGCCGAAATGGAAAGCGATATTTTTATCTTCATATGTAGTTTTTGTCTAGTCAATTTAGCGTCCTAAATTGCTAACATAAATTATCAACCAGGGCCAGTAAACTGATGAAGTGTGGTGCACTATATGTGCTTAAGTGACCTCTTCCTTACTTCGTTGTATGTGTTTTTCTTATTGTTAGCAATTAATATGCTACTCTATGTTCAACAGATGAAATTAAATCTATGTCAAAAAGAAAAGAAAAGATAACCTTAGACTCAAAACAGAGTGTAAATTCTATCACTAATTAGGAAAATGATGAAAAACAGAGAATTCTAATCCATGGATATCTTAGAACGTTCCTGAAATGAAAAGTAACTCAAAACACTACAACTTAATCTGATTCATTTAGTTAAAGATTTGTTGGAAGAGCTTGTGAAAAAGATTAATTTTAATGTAATGAGGATCTCCTAAACCATAAAAGGAAATGCTGAAATAAACAGTGACTTAAAACATTATAGTGAAATCTCATTCATTTGATAAAAGTTTTTTGGAAGAGCTTGAGAAAAAGATTACTATAATGTAGTAAGGATCTCCTATGAAATGCTGAAACAACTTATAACATTACAACTAAATCTCATTCATGAGTTAAAGGTTTATTGGAAGAGCTTTTTGAAAGAGATTAATCATAATGTGATAAGGATCTTCTATGAAGCAAAACATTCAATAACTCACAATACTACAATTTAGTCCCATTCGTGAATTAAAGGTTTATTGGAAGAGCTTGTGAAAGAGACTAACTACAGTATAATGAGGAATCTGATCTAAAATTGTGTAAACAAAATATTTCTTATACAGAGATTGAAAGTAGGGGCTTTTACTGGTTATTTCACCTTTACTAGAAATGATGAAACCAGAAGCTTCTGGCCCTCTTACTGACTCTGCCTAAAGAAATATAATGTAGACACTAAAAACTAAATAACAGAAAATGAAATGCTAATAACTCAAAATATCACAATTGAATCCCATTCATTTAATAAAGATGTATTGGAAGAGCTTGAGAAAGAGACTAACTGAAATATCATGAGGATCCTTTATCTAAGAAAATGACAAGAAAAATAATGCTAAAAGCTATGATTTCAGAAAGCAATCTAAGTAAGGAAATATGACAAAACAGAATTGAAAACAACTTATCTAGAAAACATGTAAAACCTCCTTGAATAGCAGGGGCCCTATGCTACCAATTTGGTGTAATCCTTCTTCAGCTCCTTAAAATTGTAATCAAAACACCATCAAGGAACTTCTTTATTGAAAAACTCACAAATCTACATCCCATTCCATCTTAAGCTTTGTTACAAAACACTCTCTATTCTCCTTCTCCTATTTTTCACTATTTTTTCACTACCTTTTCATTACCCATGATAGGAGAAAGCTTCTTCTATTTATACAAAATATGAGGAGTTATCTCATTAATGGGAGTCCATGAATTTCTCCCTCCATCTCTAGAGTTACAATCAAAATAGGAAATGATAAAACACATGTCTTTCTAGAGTTTCAACACAACTAAGAAATGAGACACATATCCTCTTAGAGTTTCAATACAACAAGGAAATGAGACACATATCCTCTTGATCCCATGATCTTCTCCAACCAAATTCGAATTTTTCCTTAGAGTGCCGCATAAGGGTTTTCTAGAAGTCTCCTTTTGATCTACACATGTCAACAATCTCAACCCACTTGTTAGGTATAAGCATATGCACATTATTTTCTAATTTTTAACCACATATTCACTTAAAAAGGCTAAGAATTAATGAAGTTTGAAAAAACATAAATGTGGCCCAATGATAATGAAAGTGGGATGAATGTAGTGACATAGTAGTGAAATGGAGGTGATATAATGGACATAATAGTGAAAGTGTAATGGAAATGAATGACATTTTCAAGACCCAACATACCCCCCAACTGAAGTTATTGCATGTCTTCATGCAATATATATTACATTAACTCTTTTGATCTTTGAGCTTTGGCTTAACTTTGCATGATATCATCTGATAACTTCATATTGCAACATGGTTAGTTCTTGTGTTACAACCATTTTGAACTTTGCATAATGATATTTTGATTAATTTTTTCAAATTATATCTTTATTGGATTGCATGATGGTTGGTTCTTGTGTGAAAACCATGATTTTGTTTGTATCCAATTTATCCTTTAAGCATTTTTTGTTTTGTTTTGAAAATCCATTGTATGCTCATAATAACAATGTAATAGTTAATATATGTTGGAAGTATGTGAGCTCTTGAGTATGATATGGACATGGTAAGATATGAAGATGAATGTATTCCCCCCCCAACTGATGGTATTGACAATTTTATGAAATGATGAAGAGAAATGTTTTTCCAACAATTATCATTCTAGTTTTTTTATGGAATTCTATGGTCAAAAGTTAGAAAATGACGTACCTCAACTTACCCTTTGGGATGGATGAGTTGTATGTGTGGTGGCTGCAAAATTCTGATGATATTCTTCTTCAAGTGGCTGAACAAGAGAATTCATGGATAAAGAGATAAGATGACTTTTTATTGCTCCTACTAAAACTTTCTGAATCTGCTTCAAAATGCTGAAAATAATAGTCTTCATGTCTTCAAAACTCATTAGCACAATTCCTATTATGTGAAAAGATGTTTTGATGTCGAACATAGTAGGAAATTGTTGACTTAGTGGCCATTAATGGATGCCACTAGTCAATACGAGAACTCTCACCATTGATGACAATGAGAGTTAAGATGCCCAAACACATCTTGCTAGGTACGAATGATTTTGCCGATGTCGAGTCACCTAGAAGATCTGACGAACAAGGGACATTAATGTATTCCTATTGTTTGTCAGCATGAGAACTTGCCATTAAGGCATGCAAGCCTCAAGGTGTTTTTACAAAGAACTTAGACTCAAAGGACTATGGACTCAATAATTTGCATTGAAGCAGGGCTTATTTGCGGAATGAAAATGACAAGAAATGGAAGATGAAAATGGAAGATGGCAATGGAGAGTAGAAATGACAAAGTGCAATAAGCATTTGAATGAGCCTCTTGCTTTTATTTGTGGGTTATGAATGGACAAAAATAAATGGAAAATGGATGTGAATGTAAATGGAAAATATGAAGTGAAATGAGGTGAATGGTTTATTATGAGGTATGGATGTGATAGAGACAATAATATCTGAAATTTTTTCAAGTGTTTGGATCTGATTTTGCATCAGCATATTTCCTCTTTGTTGCTGATCATCCTCTTATGGAACAAATTGGTCTCTTAAAGAAACACCATTATCTTGTAGTCATTTGTCTTTCCTTCTGGAACCTGCAAAAAACTAATACTTCTTCTGCAATGGAATGTAAGATTATCAAAGGAGAGGTGATCAATCTCTTTAGTTATGATATTCACACACAAAACTAAGAATTTGTATTAATGAAACAATTTCTCAAAGGAAAAATCAAAAGAATTTATACCTGTTTTGGAATTAGTGCATTAAGATGAATGTTGTTTTTTTTCAGCAATTTATTTCATTATTTGCCGTTTCAAACTCTAATGATGGATTTCTCACTGTGTAAATCTTGTTGAGATCTTTCCAACGATACTTGAATCATCAAAATCTGATTTTATCTGAGAAAGTTAGGCTGATTTGAACAATGAAGTTTTTCATCTGCGGAATTGGAATTTAGCTGCAAAAATCTTGAATAAAAAGTTAGCCATTCATCTTTCATCATCAGTCCAAAATTAATCAATACCTTCAGAAAAGTGAGCAAATAACTTATTCATTTCATTGATTCAATTTATTTATTTTTTTTTTTTCTTGACATGCGGCGACTTAGTGTGGCGACTTAATGATAACACACAACTTGACTTCCCTTTGACCAGGGTCTTTTTCATCGACTTGGATCAAATGAATAAGACACCATCCATGTACTGACATTTTCCCAGCTACCCATGTGGCTCGTTTCGTCTCTTGACACCTATAACCTATAGAAGTGATAAAATGACTGCGGAATTGCCAGTTAGCTGCGGAATCAGGCTGCATTCCGCAGCTAAAAGACAGCCAACCATTAGTTTTACACATATTTGGATACGTGTGTTGTGCATAGCTTTTGATCTCTTCCGCACTTTCCTGTGGAGTTTCTGCATCCTTAAAATTAAGTGATTCATCTTTAAAACAAAGATTTTCAGTTGAAACAAAACCAACCAAAATGATATTGATCCCTTCTCTAACTGAAAATGCCAGTGTTAATAAGCCCCGGACTTCCCATACAAACAACAGATAAAGTTCGATAAATAATCAAGGATACTAAGGTCATGCTTGATAATAACATTTCACCTCTCCTTATAAATACCAGGTTTGACATTAATGGTAACAGGGTGCATATTATTCACTGGAACTGCATTGACAGCAGCCTGGACCGTAGTGGAACTGCATTGAGACGTAACGAAGTGAATGATGTAACAGTAATGTTCTTCATTGAATGCAAATTTCTATTCCTCGGGCACTGAAGATCTGACATCAGCAGTTAGTGGAATGATCCAGAACATATTTGAAAGTCGTGGGACAGAAACCGGCATATGTAACGTGCCATTCAATGCCACAAATTTAATATCATCACGAGTTTGAATAAGATGGGCGTCACAACTGGCTTCCAATTGGAGGCAAGGGAATAACTGCCTCCTTAATTCTTGGAAAATAACTGGAAAAATCAAATTTGCGTTATCTGAAACGTAAGGTGGCAGCGTGCGGCAAAACAATGTGGCAGAGTAAGAATTTCGATTGGAATTCCTACTAATCATTTGAGAAATGATATTGCCACTTCTTAATTACACAAGAAATTATTCAACTGATTTCCAATGCAACACAATTCTTTCAACTGTAATTTAAGAGACCGTTTTCTTCACGCGGCAGGCAAAAATGGGCTTCAAAGAACCGTTAAATTCTCCCAGATCGCCACGAATTTCTTAAAACTATTTCTGGGTTATCTAATTGATCCTATTGGAGAAAAAACCCATGTTTCATTTTTTCCAAATTCACCTCTGTTTGGTCAAATTGTGCTTTCACATTTTGACTTTTTTTCTCTGTTTTGCGTTTTTCTGGCTTTTGCTTCAGCAACAAAAAATCAATTTTTGGTGGAATATGTTCAATTATTGTTATATGCATTGAATTCATGAGTTCCACTGAAGCATTTGATTTATATTTGAACTCTTATGCTGCAAAAAGAGGAAGAAGAAAGGAAGCAAATCGATCAACCATTGAAATGATGAAGAAGAAAAGCAGCTGAGCGAGCAAGGTTCCTAATAGCAGAATATCAAAATGCTGCAGTGATTAGAAGCTGTTGCAATTATAAATGCTACTGCCCAGGCTTCACTCTTTCAAACTAAAAAGTCGTTGTAAAAAACAATACGATCATTTCAAAGTGTTGAATCTGCCATTAATGCTGTTGGGAATGTCTTCCAAAAGAACCTATGGTCAAATGATGATGCAAAACCTTTGCAATCAAATTATTATATGGACAATTCTCTGGCAATTCCTTTGGAAAACGTGGATCTCTTTTCGTTTAATCGCTAAATCTGTAATTTCTTTAATCAAAAGGAACGTATTCAGCCAAGTGATAGATTCCAAATCCCGTTTTGGTAACATAGATCCGGTAATGGAGATTTAAACATTTTTGAAGTAGTGACTGCCCATGAAAGTCCATACTTGTTAGCTAAAGCGTTTGGTTTTTTCATCTAATTTTGGTGGTCCGTGCAGAGACTTTCTTAAAATGGATTCTTTCTTCTCATGAATTTTGTAGGGTTGTTTCAGGCCAAAGCTTGAACAGGAATGCAGATTTTCTACTTAGGCCACATTGAAAACTAGGATTGAAGATAGCCATAGATTTCTTTTGTTTTTTTTTTTGTTTTTTTTTTTTTGAAATTGTAAATTTTTATAAGAAGGATTAATGATTTTCAATTTCAGGCAGCAAAGACTTCAAGAAAAACATGCTAAAAACAGGACTTTGGCTGAGGTTTTAAACTGATTTTTTATCAGTCTGGGCTGGGTGACTAGGATAGGATCCATGTCGGGACAATTCCGGAGATGCCTATGTGGTCAGTTTCTTCATTGGATGCCTGTAACCTGCTAAACCTTGAAATTAGCTGCGGAATTCACAATTCGCCGCGGAATCAGGTCACATTCTGCAGCTAGGTTGCAAAATCTTATTAAAACAGGATACAGTATTTTGAGGACCACTACAAACCATAACTAGTCAATCTTGGACAGCTGAACCTATCAAAGCAGTTGGGTTTATTTTTATTTTTAAAAAAAAATCAAATGAAATGGTGAAAACAAATTTTTTTTAAAATTTTTTATTGAATAAATTGAAATGATGAAGTTTATTTTGTCTCCTTTTTTTTTTTACATAACAATTCTTTTTCTGATCCTCCAGATCATACAAAGTGCAGGAGGAGAGCATACTCAAGAATTATTAAATTTTTTTTTAGATGTAAGAAATAAGGTCTCCTAATTACACTTCCCCGGCAACGGCGCCAAAATGTCTAGTCAATTTAGCGTCCTCAATTGCTAACATAAATTATCAACTAGGGCTAGTAAACTGATGAAGTGTGGTGCACTATATGTGCTTAAGTGACCTCTTCCTTACTTCATTGTATGTGTTTTTCTTATTGTTAGCAATTAGTATGCTACTCTATGTTCAAGAGATGAAATTAAATCTATGTCAAAAAGAAAAGAAAAGAAAACCTTAGACTCAAAACAGAGTGTAAATTCTATCCCTAATTAGAAAAATGATGAAAAACAGAGCATTTTAATCCATGGATATCCTAGCTTGCAAATGAATGTTCATGAAATGAAAAGTAACTCAAAACTCTACAACTTAATTTGATTCATTTAGTTAAAGATTTGTTGGACAAGTTTGTGAAAAAGATTAATTTTAATGTAATGAGGATCTCCTAAAACATAAAAGGAAATGCTGAAACAAACAGTAACTTAAAACATTATAGTGAAATCTCATTCATTTGATAAAATTTTTTTGGAAGAGCTTGAGAAAAAGATTACTATAATGTAGTAAGGATCTCCTATGAAACGCTGAAACAACTTATAACAGTACAACTAAATCTCATTCATGAGTTAAATGTTTATTGGAAGAGCTTTTTGAAAGAGATTACTCATAATGTGATAAGGATCTTCTATAAGGCAAAACAATCAATAACTAACAATACTACAACTTAGTCCCATTCGTGAATTAAAGGTTTATTGGAAGAGATTGTGAAAGAGACTGACTACAGTATAATGAGGAATCTGATCTAAAATTGTGTGAACAAAATATTTCTTATACAGAGATTGACAGTAGGAGCTTTTACTGGTTATTTCACCTTTACTAGAAATGATGAAACCAGAAGCTTCTGGCCCTCTTACTGACTCTGCCTAAATAAATATAATGTAGACACTAAAAACTAAATAACAGAAAATGAAATGCTAATAACTCAAAATATCACAATTGAATCACATTCATTTAATAAAGATGTATTGGAAGAGCTTGAGAAAGAGACTAACTGCAATATCATGAGGATCCTTTATCTAAGCAAATGACATGAAAAATAACGCTAAAATCTATGATTTCAGAAAGCAATCTAAGTAAGGAAATATGACAAAACAGAATTGAAAACAAATTATCTAGAAAACATGTAAAACCTCCTTGAATAGCAGGGGCCCTCTGCTACCAATTTGGTGTAATCCTTCTTCAGCTCCTTCAAATTGTAATCAAAACATCATCAAGGAGCTTCTTTATTGAAAAACTCACAAATCTACATCCTATTCCATCTTAAGCTTTGTTACAAAAGACTCTATTCCTTTCTCTCCTTCTCCTATTTTTCACTATTTTTTCACTACCCATGATAGGAGAAAATTTCTCCTATTTATACAAAATATGAGGAGTTATCTCATTAATGGGAGTCCATGAATCTCTCCCTCCATCTCTAGAGTTACAATCAAAATAGGAAATGATAAGACACATGTCTTTCTAGAGTTTCAACACAACTAAGAAATGAGACACATATCCTCTTAGAGTTTCAATACAACAAGGAAATGAGACACATATCCTCTTGATCTCATGATCTTCTTCAACCAAATTCGAATTTGTCCTTAGAGTGCCACATAAGGGTCTTCTAGAAGTCTCCTTTTGATCTACACATGTCAACAATCTCAACCCACTTGTTAGGTATAAGCATATGCACATTATTTTCTAATTTTTAACCACATATTCACTTAAAAAGGCTAAGAATTAATAAAGTTTGGAAAAACATAAATGTGGCCCAATGATAATGAAAGTGGGATGAATGTAGTGACATAGTAGTGAAATGGAGGTGATATAATGGATATAATAGTGAAAGTGTAATGGAAATGAATGACATTTTCAAGACCCAACATACCCCCCAACTGAAGTTATTGCATGTCCTCATGCAATATATATTACATTAACTCTTTTGATCTTTGAGCTTTGGCTTAACTTTGCATGATATCATCTGATAACTTCATATTGCAACATGGTTAGTTCTTGTGTTACAACCATTTTGAACTTTGCATAATGATATTTTGATTAATTTTTGCGAAGTATATCTTTATTGGATTGCATGATGGTTGGTTCTTGTGTGACAACCATGATTTTGTTTGTATCCAATTTATCCTTTAAGCATTTTTTTTTTTTTTGAAAAGCCATTGTATGCTCATAATAAAAATGTAATAGTTAATATATGTTGGAAGTATGTGAACTTCTGAGTATGATATGGACATGGTAAGATATGAAGATGAATGTATTCCCCCCCAACTGATGGTATTGACAATTTTATAAAATGATGAAGATAAATGTTTTTCCAACAATTATCATTCTAGCTTTTTTATGGAATTCTATGGTCAAAAGTTAGAAAATGACGTACCTCAACTTACCCTTTGGAATGGATGAGTTGTATGTGTGGTGGCTGCGAAATTCTGATCATATTCTTCTTCAAGTGGCTAACCAAGAGGAGTCATGGATAAAGAGATAAGATGAATTTTTATTGCTCATACTAAAACTTGCTGAATTTGCTCCAAAATTCTGAAAATAATAGTCTTCATGTCTTCAAAACTCATTGGCACAATTCCTACTATGTGAAAAGATGTTCTGATGTCGAACATAGTAGGAAATTGTTGACTTAGTGGCCATTAATGGATGCCACTAGTCAACATGAGAACTCTCACCATTGATGACAATGAGAGTCAAGATGCCCAAACACATTTTGCTAGGTACGAATGATTTTGCCGATGTTGAGTCACCTAGAAGATCTGACGAACAAGGGACATTAATGTATTTCCATTGTTTGTCAACATGAGAACTTGCCATTAAGGCATGCAAGCCTCAAGGTGTTTTTACAAAGAACTTAGACTCAAAGGACTATGGACTCAATAATTTGCATTGAAGCAGGGCTTATTTGCGGAATGAAAATGATAAGAAATGGAAGATGAAAATGGAAGATGGCAATGGAGAGTAGAAATGGCAATGGGCAATAAGCATGTGAATGAGCCTCTTGCTTTTATTTGTGGGTTATGAATGGACAAAAATAAATGGAAAATGGATGTGAATGTAAATGGAAAATATGAAGTGAAATGAGGTGAATGGTTTATTATGAGGTATGGATGTGATGGAGACAATAATATCTGAAAGTTTTTCAAGTGTTTGGATCTGATTTTGCATCAGCGTATTTCCTCTTTGTTGCTGATCATCCTCTTATTAAACAAATTGGTCTCTTAGAGAGACACCATTCTCTTGTAGTCATTTGTCTTTCCTTCTGGAACCTGCAAAAAACTAATACTTCTTCTGCAATGGAATGTAAGATTATCAAAGGAGAGAGGTGATCAATCTCTCTAGTTATGATATTTACACACAAAACTAAGAATTTGTATTAATGAAACAATTTCTCAAAGGAAAAATCAAAAGAATTTATACCTGTTTTGGAATTAGTGCATTAAGTTGAATGTTGTTTTTTTTTTCAGCAATTTATTTCATTATTTTCCGTTTCAAATTCTAATGATGGATTTCTCACTGTGTAAATCTTGTTGAGATCTTTCCAACGATACTTGAATTATCAAAATCTGATTTTATCTGAGAAAGTTAGGCTGATTTGAATAATTAGGTTTTTCATCTGCGGAATTGGACTTTAGCTGCGAAAATCTTGAATAAAAAGTTAGCCATTTATCTTTCATCATCAGTCCAAAATTAATCAATACCTTCAGAAAAGTGAGCAAATAACTTATTCATTTCATTGATTCAATTTTTTCTTTTTTTTTCTTGACATGCGGTGACTTAGTGATAACACACAACTTGACTTCCCTTTGGCCAGGGTCTTTTTCATCGACTTGGATCAAATGAATAGGACACCATCTATGTACTGACATTTTCCCAGCTACCCATGTGGCTCGTTTCGTCTCTTGACACCTATAACCTATAGAAGTGATAAAATGGCTGCGGAATTGCCAGTTAGCTGCGGAATCAGGCTGCATTCCGCTGCTAAAAGACAGCCAACCATTAGTTTTACACATATTTGGATACGTGTGTTGTGCATTGCTTTTTATCTCTTCCGCACTTTCCTGTGGAGTTTCTGCATCCTTAAAATTAAGTGATTCATCTTTAAAACAGAGATTTTCAGTTGAAACAAAACCAACCAAAATGATATTGATCCATTCTCTAACTGAAAATGCCAGTGTTAATAAGCCCCAGACTTCCCATACAAACAACAGATAAAGTTCGATAAATAATCAAGGATACTAAGGTCATGCTTGATAATAACATTTCACCTCTCCTTATAAATACCAGGTTTGACATTAATGGTAACATGGTGCATATTATTCGCTGGAACTGCATTGACAGCAGCCTGGACCGTAGTGGAATTGCATTGAGACGTAACGAAGTGAATGATGTAACAGTAATGTTCTTCATTGAATGCAAATTTCTATTCCTCGGGCACTGAATATCCGGCATCAGTAGTTAGTGGAATGATCCAGAACATATTTGAAAGTCGTGGGACAGAAACCGGCATATGTAACGTGCCATTCAATGCCACAAATTTAATATCATCACGAGTTTGAATCAGATGGGCGTCACAACTGGCTTCCAATTGGAGGCAAGGGAATAATTTCCTCCTTAATTCTTGGATAAATAACTGGAAAAATCAAATTTGCGTTATCTGAAACGTAAGGTGGCAGTGTGCGGCAAAACAATGTGGCAGAGTAAGAATTTCGATTGGAATTCTCTACTAATCATTTGAGAAATGATATTTCCACTTCTTAATTACACATGAAATTCTTCAACTGATTTCCAATGCAACACAATTCTTTCAACTGTAATTTAAGAGACCGTTTTCTTCACGCGATAGGCAAAAATGGGCTTCAAAGAACCGAGAAATTCTCCCAGATCACCACGAATTTCTTAAAACAATTTTTGGGTTATCTAATTGATTCTATTGGCGAAAAAACCCATGTTTTGTTTTTTCCATATTCACCTCTGTTTGGCCAAATTGTGCTTTCAAAGTTTGACATTTTTCTCTATTTTGCGTTTTTCTGGCTTTTGCTTCAGCAACAAAAAATCAATTTTTGGTGGAACAGGTTCAATTATTGTTACATGCATTGAATTCATGAGTGCCACTGAAGCATTTGATTTATATTTGAACTCTTATGCTGCAAAAAGAGGAAGAATAAAGGAAACAAATCGATCAACCATTGAAATGATGAAGAAGAAAAGCAGCTGAGCGAGCAAGGTTCATAATAGAAGATTATCAAAATGTTGCAGTGATTAGAAGCTGTTGCAATTATAAATGATACTGCCCAGGCTTCACTCTTTCAAACTAAGAAGTCGCTGTCAAAAACAATACGATCATCGCAAAGTGTTGAATTTGCCAGTAATGCTGTTGGGAATGTCTTCCAAAAGAACCTATGGTCAAATGATGATGCAAAACCTTTGCAATCAAATTATTATATGGACAATTCTCTGGCAATTCCTTTGGAAAACGTGGATCTCTTTTCGTTTAATTGCGAAATCTGTAGTTTCTTTAATCAAAAGGAACGTATTCAGCCAAGTGATAGATTCCAGATCCCGTTTTGGTAACATAGATCCGGTAATGGAGATTTAAACATTTTTGAAGTAGTGACTGCCCATGAAAGTCCATACTTGTTAGCTAAAGCGTTTGGTTTGTTCATCTAATTTTGGTGGTCCGTGTAGAGACTTTCTTAAAATGGATTCTTTCTTCTCATGAATTTTGCAGGTTTTTTTCAGGCCAAAGTTTAAACAGGAATGCAGATTTTCTACTGAGGCCACATTGAAAGCTAGGATTGAAGATAGCCATAGATTGTTTTTCTCTTTTTTTTCTTCTTCTTCTTTTCTTTTTCTTTTTCTTTCTTTTTTTTATTTTTTTTTATTTTTTTATTTTTTCTGAAATTGTAAATTTTTATAAGAACGATTAATGATTTTCAATTTCAGGCAGCAAAGACTTCAAGAAAAACATGCTAAAAACAAGACTTTGACTGAGGTTTTAAACTGATTTTTTATCAGTCTGGGCTGGGTGACTAGGATAGGATCCATGTCGGGACAATTCCGGAGATGCCCATGTGGTTAGTTTCTTCATTGGATGCCTGTAACTTGCTAAACCTTGAAATCAGCTGCGGAATTCACAATTAGTTGCGGAATCAGGCCACATTCCGTAGCTAGGTTGAAAAATCTTATTAAAACAGGATACAATATTTTGAGGACCACTACAGACCATAACCGTCAATCTTGGACAGCTGAACCTATCAAAGCAGTTGGGTTTCATTTTTTTTTTTTTTTTTAAATCAAATGAAATGATGAAAACAAATTTTTTTTTTTAAATTTTTTATTGAATCAATTGAAATGATGAAGTTTATTTTGTCTCCTTTTTATTTTTTATTTTTTACATAACAATTCTTTTTCTGATCCTCCAGATCATACAAAGTGCAGGAGGAGAGCATAATCAAGAATTATTAATTTTTTTTTTAGATGTAAGAAATAAGGTCTCCTAATTACACTTCCCCGACAACGGCGCCAAAATGTCTAGTTAATTTAGCGTCCTCAATTGCTAACATAAATTATCAACCAGGGCTAGTAAACTGATGAAGTGTGGTGCACTATATGTGCTTAAGTGACCTCTTCCTTACTTCGTTGTATGTGTTTTTCTTATTGTTAGCAATTAGTATGCTACTCTATGTTCAACAGATGAAATTAAATCTATGTCAAAAAGAAAAGAAAACCTTAGACTCAAAACAGAGTGTAAATTCTATCCCTAATTAGGAAAATGATGAAAAACAGAGCATTCTAATCCATGGATATCCTAGCTTGCAAATGAACGTTCATGAAATGAAAAGTAACTCAAAACACTACAACTTAATCTGATTCATTTAGTTAAAGATTTGTTGGAAGATCTTGTGAAAAAGATTAATTTTAATGTAATGAGGATCTCCTAAAACATAAAAGGAAATGCTGAAACAAACAGTAACTTAAAACATTATAGTGAAATCTCATTCATTTGATAAAAGTTTTTTGGAAGAGCTTGAGAAAAAGATTACTATAATGTAGTAAGGATCTCCTATGAAATGCTGAAACAACTTATAACATTACAATTAAATCTCATTCATGAGTTAAAAGTTTATTGTTGAAAATGCAACAAGATGATGGAGCTTAGTGAAATGAAGTCGCCTTCACTAAGTGGGCCCGCAGGCTATTTTTGGCGCAAAGTCTATTTTTAGACCATGTCTATTTTTAGACATATGGAGCATGGTCTAGGAGTTGCAGTATGCTATTCTTGGATGATTGGTCGAGTTGGTAAAAATAGATGGACCTCTATTTTTAGACATACAGGTCGAAGTCTATTTTTAGACTACCTGTCTAAAAATAGGTCAGTCAAATATTATTAGCCCTTAATAATATTTGGACTATAAACTTTAGTTTATCCTCTTGCAGCACTTCAGTTGGAGCTACGGATGTGGCCCATGCACCTGACAGAAGAAATTACGCTATTCCTAGGGGTTTGGTGAGCCATGCATGGTTGACTTTAGTTAGAACTCAAGTGGCGAAGTTTGGTGGAGTTGACGAGACAGTTGGTGGAGTTGTGTTCTGTTTAACTTAGTTGAACTAGTTGTATTTAGTTTAACTGGATAATACACTAGAGATGAGTGGAGTGAATTAAATATTATTTAATTCATTAATTATTAACTCATTATTCAACTCAAGAACACATCAATTTACTACAGTGCATGGACAGTTCAGTGAAGACCAGTGGAAGAGGTAGATGAAAGGGTGAGTTTGCTATTAGTTGCGACATTAGTTGTGCATGAGATTTGCACAAGCATTGGAGGAGATTGCCCATGAGGATTGCGCAGTTGAAGCCAAGGAGATTCGAACTTGGATCTCTCATTACACCAACTTGGATTGCGCAATAGAGGCAGGCAAATAGTGGATGAGTTTTGAACCTGTGACTTGTTCAAAACTGAGCTAGTTTGTGTGTAACTTTTGGAGACAGTACTGAGTACTTGTGAGGAGTATTGTACCGAGATTGTTACATGTTCTCTTCTATTATAATATACAAATAATGGGGTTTTCAACAGGTAACCTTTCCCCACATTACATATCGTGTTTACAAAGTTTACAAAAGCATGCCACCTGCTTTCCCTATTTCCGCATATTGATGATCAATTGTAGAAGATAAGGTGTTACAAAGAATTGACCACAGTAGACTAGATAATCTCAGTGGATAAATCTTCATTATTCAGCAAATTTCTACATTTATTGGAAGAGATTTTTGAAAGAGATTAATCATAATGTGATAAGGATCTTCCATGAAGCAAAACAATCAATAACTCACAATACTACAACTTAGTCCCATTCGTGAATTAAAGGTTTATTGGAAGAGCTTGTGAAAGATACTAACTACAGTATAATGAGGAATCTGATCTAAAATTGTGTGAACAAAATATTTCTTATACATAGATTGACAGTAGGGGCTTTTACTGGTTATTTCACCTTTACTAGAAAGGATGAAACCAGAAGCTTCTGGCCCTCTTACTGACTCTGCCTAAAGAAATATAATGTAGACACTAAAAACTAAATAACAGAAAATGAAATGCTAATAACTCAAAATATCACAATTGAATCCTATTCATTTAATAAAGATGTATTGGAAGAGCTTGAGAAAGAGACTAACTGCAATATTATGAGGATCCTTTATCTAAGCAAATGACATGAAAAATAATGCTAAAATCTATGATTTCAGAAATCAATCTAAGTAAGGAAATATGACAAAACAGAATTGAGAACAACTTATCTAGAAAACATGTAAAACCTCCTTGAATATCAGGGGCCCTCTGCTACCAATTTGGTGTAATCATTCTTCAGCTCCTTAAAATTGTAATCAAAACACCATCAAAGAACTTATTTATTGAAAAATTCACAAATCTACATCCCATTCCATCTTAAGCTTTGTTACAAAAGACTCTCTATTCTTTTCTCTCCTTCTCCTATTTTTCACTATTTTTTCACTACCCATGATAGGAGAAAGCTTTTCTTATTTATACAAAATATGAGGAGTTATCTCATTAATGGGAGTCCATGAATCTCTCCCTCCATATCTAGAGTTACAATCAAAATAAGAAATGATAAGACACATGTCTTTCTAGAGTTTCAACACAACTAAGAAATGGGATACATATCCTCTTAGAGTTTCAATACAACAAGGAAATGAGACATATATCCTCTTGATCCCATGATCTTCTCCAACCAAATTCGAATTTGTCCTTAGAGTGCCACATAAGGGTCTTCTAGAAGTCTCATTTTGATCTATACATGTCAACAATCTCAACCCACTTGTTAGGTATAAGCATATGCACATTATTTTCTAATTTTTAACCACATATTCACTTAAAAAGACTAAGAATTAATAAAGTTTGGAAAAACATAAATGTGGCCCAATGATAATGAAAGTGGGATGAATGTAGTGACATAGTAGTGAAATGGAGGTGATATAATGGACATAATAGTGAAAGTGTAATGGAAATGAATGACATTTTGAAGACCCAACAGTTTCTGTTCCGAAGTAATCACCCTATATTACATATGATTGTGTATTTTTAATCATATTTGATAGGATTACAAAAACGTTGGAAGGCGATACAATTAATTATAAGATGTTTAGCTACTTAATTACAATTCTTGCAGCTAATTTCAAGTAGCCACCCTGGCCGAGCTTGTGATGGCCCTTTTTCTCAATCCTAGCTTTGGTTTCCTTTGAGGTGTCGGGCAACCTAGCATCAAAAGATTGAAGTCATATGATACATTTTTATTTAGACATAGAAAATTAAAGCTATTGAATTAAAGTTGTACTTCATTTTGCGGGTCTGGGCCATATTTTTATTTTTCTTTGTCTTTTTTCTCTTTTCCGTCACAGATGAGTGCTCTCCACTACCTCTCTGTAACCGAGAGAGGACGCTCATATCTAGGGTTAAATTACAATTGCGTCCTATAGGTGTCCCCGGTATATTTCAAATATTTTTCCGGCTACCCGAGCTATCGTTTTAACAAAATGCGCACCCCAAAAAGGGTTTTTCTAGATAATCTAGAAGTTATTTTTTCAGGTTGGAATTCTGGGAATTCCACCTTGTGCATATGGTTGGGCCAAAAATTACCAACACATGGCTCTCCAAAAACTTGTAGAACTCATTGTTTCCTATACAGAAAAAAAAATATATTATCATTAATTTAAAAATAAAAATCATGATAAATATGTTTTAGACAGAGTACATGAAATAGTTAAAATATTAAAATTTACCTGGGAGTTGTACGTGCTTTATAGGGATACCTTCATCTTTCATCAACAACATTCCATTAATGGTCCTTGTGGAGCTGACACGTGTAGCTCCAGGAAATTCAATAATGTAGTTGGCCATATCAACCTCATCACAGCTAACGCGTTCAGCGGTTGGTTGGGTGTCTGCTTGGGCAGGTTGTGTTTCTTGGCTGGCACATAAAGGAGTAGAAGGTGTACGAGAGGGTTGCTGGGAAATCTCTTGCCCTTGTGTCCCACTACCACCAACACTGGGTTCAGCAAGTGCTAGAAAACGCTACATATAAAAGAACTTTTTGTTATTTTAGTCAATGTAAAAATTAAAAATCAAACTATCACAATTCATCTCATGCAGAACAAAAAAAATATACTTTTGACTTTTTATTATTACCTGATATGTTTCTAGCTGGATCATAAGTTTTTTTATCCTCTCTTCTATTTTAGGTGTTTGAGGCGCATCTATCAAAGTATTAAATTTCGACCTTGCATCTCGTGCCTTTTTTCGCAACAAGAACACTGTAGATAGGGATGAAGAAAGCCTTTTCCTCATATAGGGAATCATCAGGCGTACCATGGCCAGGTGTCTGCATATTTGAACAAAATTAATATTATTTCAATTATGTAAATAACTAAAATACTTGAAGATAGAGCAATGTTGGCACTTTACATGTTCTTCCGTTGGCCCCTTTCCGCGATCACCCTGTCTCGGGGTTGTTCCTGTACTGCCCTGATCAGTCTTCCACATTGCAATAAAATTATAAATGTAAAAAATTGAAAACAATATCTAACTTGAAAACACAAAATGAAAATTTAAATAATTTCTAATAAGACACCGGAAGACAGAGTTAGAGTTTCAAATATGCCTTGCATTGAGTTCAGTCCTGGAAACATGTCATTGCACATTAAGGCACCCAAACAAGAGACGAGTTGATAATGAAGACCGTATTGAATATATTGTTGGAACAACTTCTAGTAAACTTCTTGTGAAGACCTTGCGGATATTTTTAGATCAACATTGTTGAATCTGATGGTATAGCATTGTTGGAGACGATCTTGAAGGGCCTTGAAGTGAAGCTTTTGGAGCAACTATCGAAAAATCCTTGCAGCATTTAAGTAAGTGCAATTTTCTATCTTCCATCACCTTTTTCCTTTCAATATCCTTTGAACAATTTTGTTGATATTTAATGTTTAAAATCACGTTATAATTCCTTGATTATATGTGTTTGGGGACTTTCCCTTTGAAATTACCCAAAAATACCCTGGCAATTTTATCTTTAGGATGCATGTCTGACCCTATCGTTCAATATTTTGATTGATAGTAGTAAACATAGAGAGTTAGGGGGCTCTTGACTTGGTTTGGTTGGGCCATTATATCCCTAACATCTACTAGGGAGAACCCCCCTTGAGTTGGAGGAGAGCTAGCCCGAAGTGAAAAGAGGTTGGTGAGGTGACAATGGGGCTATTGAATTACACATCGTATCACACTTTAGCTTTAGGAATTTATCTTGAGAAGTGCAATATTTTGTTATCAATTTTCAAATTGTTTACAACAATATTGTTGAGAACTAATAAGAAGTGATGTTGAGAGGTTTTTGGGTATAAGAAACAATACCATTTAAAAACTAGGGTTCTCATTCCTCGGGCATTCCTTCACCCTGGGCCTAGGGGCACACTAGAATAATTTCCCTAAACTAAAACCATGAAAACTTTAAAGTAACTTAACATCCATAAAGTAATAATAATCATAATTCCTAATTTCCTATCGTATGATATGATGCAAATTATTCAAACATGAAGCAATGAAGACATGCAATGTCCGAATTCCAAGATTGATGAACCAATACAAGAAGTTAGAAACTACAACTTTGATTCAATACTCTGTGTCCTAACTCCGGGAAGGAATCTAGTTTTTAGTACATAACATGCATCGTGTATTATCAATTCTTAATTGACAACAACTAAAGGTCATCTACCTCATCAAATCCTTCCCATTTTGTATTTTTATGTTATATTCCTTATAAAAGTGTCAAATTTCTCTCAAAGTAAGAAACCACTGAATAAAATAAAAAATAGTTGAGATATGATTGAGAAATGGTCATTTATTTCTGGAAAGGATCTTCACAATTTATTTGGTTATTTTTCATCTCAAGAAACAAGAAAGGACCTAAGAAACTATCGTGATGTAATATAAGAAACAACACGGTGCAATGGCCATTTTCAAAGCCAAATGATGTCCATTGATGACATGGCCTTTATTTGGTTCCTATTTCATAGGATTTTTGGGTAGAAATGGAACTTTGTTGTACAATTTCCAGTAGTAAAAAGGGAAAACCTTCTTTTTCCATGGGAAATAATTTACCTTTCCTTTTTCAAGATAATCTAAATCACAAAAAATATGAACTATACTGCACACATTCTTGGATAATGTGAAAGTGGAAAATGAATACCCTACACAAGTGATGCACACATGTACATTTTAACACTAATATATTTTTGTAGTTTAAATGAAATGCTTGTTTTCATTTAAATGTAGGGTTTTTGTGCTGGTGACAAACAATGGTCGCCAAAATTAACAAGTGCTCTTCTGGGAAAAATTTAAATCTTGTATTGGGTGATGAAGATAATAGAGGGGTATTGAATCTTTATTCTTGACATCTAGAGAGAACCCTACAGCCTAACACAATCCAATGGAATTGACCAAAAAAACCCAAATAGAGTCAACCCTATTATAGCAGGAAGGGCCTGCAGTAAGAACTTACCATTTTGCAAGAGATGAGGGCAAATGTTGTTCTGCAAGAGCTGAGGGCCAATGACGGTCTGCAAGAGCTAAGGGCGAATGTTGTTTTGCAAGAGCCGAGGGCGAACGTGCAGAATGTCGTTCGCAAGATCTCGTACGGGTCGTCGAGGGCAAACCATTTTGCAAGAGCTAGGGGCGAATGTTGGGAGGGCGAACGGCCGTTCTTTTCCTTCTAAGGGCTTTGTCACCGAGGGCGAATGTTCTGTGGCAAGAGCTTTAGGAATGCGCGCGTGATATCAGACGTTAATGTAGCACACATGTACATTTGAACACCAATAGATTTTTGTAATTGAAATGCAATGCTTGTTTTCATTTAAATGTAGGGTTTTTAAAGCAGGGAGAAATAATGGCTGCCAAATTAATAAGCGTTTCTTTGGGAAAAATTTAAATCTTGTATTGGGTGATGAAGATAATAGAGGGTATTGAATCTTGATTCTTAACATCTAGAGAGAACCCTACAACCTAACACAATCCAATGGAATTGACCAAAAAAACCCAAATAGAGTCAACCCTACTAGAGGAGGAAGGGCCTGCAGTAAGAACTTACCATTTTGCAAGAGCTGAGGGCGAATGCTGTTCTGCAAGAGATGAGGGCGAACGCTGAGGGCAAATTCTGAGGGAAAATGATATTCTGCAAGAGCTAAGGGCGAATGCTGAGGGCGAATGCTGTTATGCAAGAGCGGAGGGCGAATGTGCGCATGATATCAGACGTTAATGTAGCTATTGCGACGGATACGAAACAATAAAATAATTTTTATGTAGTGCGCATATAAGTTTCGCATTTTTATGTAGCGCGCATATAAGTGTCATTATACCGACGGCGGAAAAAGCGTCGCTATTGCGATGGGTGCCTCCAAACGTCGCAATTGCGACACTTGGACATTGTGTCGCACTTGCGACGTTTGGAGGCAGTCGTCGCAATAGCGATGCTTTGGGCCATAGTGTCGCAATTGCGACGTCGTCCTCCAAACGTCGCAATTGCGACACTTTTCTAAGTGTTGGTATTGCGACACTTTTCTATAAACGTCGGTATAGCGACGGTTTCGGGCAGGATGGAAAAAATTTGGGGAAATTTCCGACATTTGGTCAAAAGCGTCGGAACCAAGTGTCGGAATTTCCGCCAAATGTGGTAGTGAGAAAGAGATCAAATTTTAAAAATCTGAGATGAAAATGAGGTGGACCATGGAATGGAGTGAATGAAGTATGGATGAGTGGAGTGAATGAAATATGAATGAATGGAATGAATGATGGAGTGAGACTTATGATTTTGTGATAGCTGCTTGCAGAAAAAGAACAAATTTTAAAAGCTAAAGTGTCAGAAGGATTCTGATTTTCACTTTATCTTTTCTGTATAAAAATTCTAATCAGTGATTATTTTTCATGTTTATACTTTATTTTATTTTATTTTATTTTTATTTTTTTCATTTGAATTCAGAAAAATTCAACTAAGTTGATGAAGAAGAAAAATTCTTCTTCATTAACTTCACATCACTGTTTTCTTGGAATCTCTTGACAAATTCTTCTCTTGAAAGTGGCTTATGATACAGCTTCAATCTATGACCATTTACAAGAAAAGTGACCTTCTCTTCATCTATTGTCCTGATTTTTATTGCTCCATTGTCAAAAATTCTCATAATTTCATATGGTCCAAGCCAATGTGTTTGGAATTTACCTTGAAAATCCTTGAACTTTGAATCAAACAAGAGAGCCCAGTCACCTTCTTTGAACTTCTTTTCCTTGATGTACTTGTCATGCCATCTAGTACTTTGCTGTTGGACTATACTTGTTTTCTGAACTGCATCTTGTCTGATCTCATCCAATTCATTAATATGCTCCAATCTATGCTTTTGTGCCTCTATTAGATCAAGTCCTAGCTGAACTGCCATTTTGAAAGTTTGAATCTGGAACTCTATGGGAAACAAAACTTGCTTTCCATAAACAAGTTCATAAGGAGTATGGCCTGTTGTGTTTCTCCATGTAGTTCTATAGGCCCACAAGTCTTCAGGAAGCCTATCTACCCAATCTCTTCTATGTAAATGAACAGTCTTTGTTAGGATTCCTTCAATGACCTTATTAGTAGATTCCACTTGACCATTTGCTTGTGGATGATAAGGAGTAGATTTTCTATGCCTGATTTTGTACCTCTCCATCATTTGTTCCACTAGCCTTGATGTAAATTGAGCTCCTTGATCTGTAACAATTTTCCTTGGGACACCAAAACGAGTAAAAATATCCTCAAAAAGAAAATTAACTACAGATGATTCATTAGCAACAAGTAATGGTTTAGCTTCTACCCATTTAGTAACATAATCAGTGCAAACTAATATATATTTCTTTTGTCTTGATGGAGGACTAATAGGTCCTACAAAATCCAAAGCCCATTTTTCAAAAGTTTCAATATGTACCTGAGGCTGCAATGGCATCTCACCTGAAGGAGAAGGTTTCCCTACCCTTTGGCAACTGTCACACCTTTTGACATACTCTTTAGCATCTTTAAAAAGGGATAGCCAATAGTATCCTAAATGAAGGACCTTATAAGTTGTCCTTTTATCAGCAAAGTGTCCGCCACAAGGTTCATGATGATATGCCTTGAGGATCTCATGCATCTCATCTTTCCAAACACATCTCCTAATGATAAAATATGGACTTGTTTTGTATAACTCATTAGCAACCCATGAATATTTTGCACTGTCATAAATGATCTTTCTTTTGTCTCTTGCATTCATTATTGAAGGAAATTTCCCTGAAACTAAATAATTAGCAATGTCAGCAAACCAAGGAGTTTGAGTAGAAATTGCAAAAAGATATTCATCAGGGAATTGATCTTCAACTGGGGTGTTGTCTTTGATGTTTTGGAGTCTAGATAGGAAATCAGCTATTGTGTTTTGTTTTCCAGGCCTATCTAGAATGGTAATGTTGAATTCCTGTAAAAGCAATAACCATCTTATAACTCTGCCATTAGTAATTGATTTGTTCATTAGATATCTAATTGCAGAGTGGTCTGTGTGAACAAAAGTTTCATAGCCTGTTATATAGTGTCTAAATTTATTTATAGCATGAACAACAGCTAAGAACTCTTTTTCAGTTACAGTATAATTTAACTCTGAAGGAGTCAAATTTTTACTTGTATAATAGATGGCATAAGGAATCAGGTCTTTTTGTCCCAATACTGCTCCTAGAGCTGTATCTGAGGCATCTGTTGAAATATGAAAAGGTAACTTCCAGTTAGGTCCTCTTAAAATAGGTGCTTCAGAGATTTTTGTTTTCAGGGTCTCAAAGGCTAACTGGAAATCAGGATTCCACTTGAATTCACAGTCCTTGGTAAGTAATTTGAAAAGTGGAGATGTTATCTTGGTGAAGTTTTCTATAAACCTTCGATAATATCCTGTAAATCCTAGAAAAATCCTAACATCTTTTTGACAACTTGGAATAGATAAGTTAGAGATGACTTCAACTTTTGACTCATCAACTCTAATCCCATCCCCTGAAATGTGATGTCCTAAGACAATTCCTTCAGTAAACATCATAAAACACTTCTCATGACTTAGTGAAAGATTTTCTTCTTTACATCTCTTTAAGACTTTTTCCAAGTTTGCTAAGGCTTCTTCAAATGTGTTTCCATAAACTGTGAAATCATCCATATATACCTCTACACAATCATGTATTAGATCTGAAAAAATTCCTAACACTGCCCTTTGAAATGTTGCAGGTGCATTGCATAATCCAAATGGCAATACTCGGTAAGCATAAGTACCCCAAGGACAGGTAAATGTGGTTTTGTCTTGGTCCTCAAGTGCTACTTGAATTTGATTATAACCACTAAACCCATCTAGAAATGAGAAGTACTTTTTGCTAGCTAAGGTATCTAACACCTGATCTATGAAAGGTAGGGGAAAATGATCTTTAAGAGTAGCTTTGTTTAATTCTCGGTAGTCAATACATATCCTCCATTTACCATTTTTCTTTGGCACAATTACCAAAGGAGAAACCCACTGACTATCTAAAATAGGATAGATAAAGTTGACATTCAACAATTTCTGCAATTCTTCTTTAACAATCTCCCTAAGATTTGGATTCATCCGTCTTTGAGGTTGTCTGATTGGTTTACAATTTTCTTCTATGTAGATGTGATGAGTGCAAGTCTTGGGGCTTATCCCTTTCATATCAGTGTACTCCCATGCATATGCAGAAGAATGTCTCTGTAATATCTTGACTAGCTCTACTTGTTGAGATTTCTCTAGGTTCTTGTTTATGTTTAAAGTTTTGCCTGGAAATATCTCAATTGTGGAGCTACCAAATTTATCCATGGAATAGAGAGACATCTGTCTTGATGATAAAAACTCAATGTTGGATTCTTCTTGAAATTGTTCATGTTTGTATTCTGAAGAGGATTCAAAGTTTTCCAAGGTATTCAGAATCTGGATATCTTCACTAATTTCTGAAATTGTGAAGAGAGGTTGTAAGTTTTCTTCATCCTCTATCCATTGAGTATCATCTAATTCCGTAATTCTTTTTGCTGGAGGATACAAGGTAAATTTCTTGGTTGAACTACCATCAGAGATGTACATATCACCGGATCTACAACTAATGAAAGCATCAACTGTAGCTAACTAAGGTCTTCCTAATATAATAGGATGCCCTCCTAGATTGCTCTTAAGAGTTAGGATCATAAAATCCACAGGATACTCCCAATAATCTAGGGACACTGGAATGTCTTCTATTACCCCATCAGGTTTGATCACAAATCTGTCTGCTAATTGTAATAATGTGGGTGTAAAAAGAAGATTAGGAAGTTTCAATTTATCCATGATTTGTCTACTCATGATATTGATTGCTACTCCTAAATCAATAAGTGTGTTTTGGATCTCAGTTCCATTGATGTGTATTTTAACAACTGGATTTCCTGGGTCTAGATACTTTGGAATGAAAATCTTACCCATCATGATATCTGTTATTTTTCCTTCCAGTTGAATTTTCTTTATCTCTCTTATTCTTTTTCTTGTTTTCTTCATGCTCAACTCTTTTATTGTCTTTGCTACAATTGGAATTTCCTTGATAGCTTGAAATAATGGGATCTTAATACAAACATTTCTCAGCTCATCTAGGAAATTATAATTAGGCACCATAATTTGTTTTTCTACACCTCTATCAATTTGTAATCTTTCTGGAAAGGGAGGTGTAGAAGTGGATGTTGATGGCTGCTCTAATATAGGAGTTGAAATTATTGGTTCTTTTTGTTTTGATTTTTCAATGTTTGGGTCTTGGAAAGGTGTGTTCTCTTCAAGACTTTTATTCACCAGTAGAGAATCTTCCTCAGAGTTGTTTTTCTCTTGTATGATTACAGAAGGTTTATTCTTTTCAAGTATTCTTCCAGACCTAAGTTGAACATCACTAAGGTCTAAAGGAGTAATCAAATAAGTTGGAAACTGTTGGCCTTCTATCATGTATGTATTCTGAGGATTTTTATTGTTGGGGTTTGGTATGGGTTGGGCAGACAAATGATTTGTTTTCTGAGGAAATGGTAATGGAAGTGGTGGATTTTGAGGATTTTGTTGAAAATTCTGTTGAGGAGGGAAATGTGGACATAGTGGATATTGATAGTATTGAGAGTATCTTCCATAGGGATTTTGTGCTCCTTGTGCCCAAGTTTGAGATTGATTTTGGAATTGAGGCCAAGGTTGCTGCCAAGAATTCCAATTTGGTGGGGGTTTATTATACATCTGATCATGGAATCCTTGTGTTTGAGGTCCTTGCCAAGGCCTTCTAGAGACAAAATTGAGAGATTCTGTGGAATTTGTAGAAGTTTCTTCTTGAAAGACAACTTTAAGACCAGGAAGTGAAGGACAAATCTTGGTATCATTTTTTTCTGAACAAATTACACAGGTCTCTACTACTTTTGCATCCAAAGGGCACTCTCTCAAGGCATGCTTCTTTCTACATTTGGGACAGAAGATTGCTAAGGCATCAGATTCAGTTTTCTGCTTGTTTTGTAACTTAAGGGTGTCTATTTGTTCACTAAGACTCCCTAAAATATCAGATTTGAATTCATCAAGCATATGTCCTATTTCTTCCCTACTTACTGTCCCAAAATCAGACTTACTTTCCCTTGCAAGAGCAGGGTTTCTTGGTCCTTTTATAGTTTTATATTTCCCTCTTGAAAGGTTGATACATAATTCAGCTATTTCAGGTAATGTGAGCTGAGAAATATCCCCTTTTCCCTTCATGTTAAGGATATATAATCATTCATTCTTAATTGTCTTCAATAAGAGAGCTTTCAAAGTGTCTTGATCTAAGTTTTCCATTTTTTCCCTCTTGATGTTATAGTTAAACCTCTCCAACAAATCTTCCAAATTTTCATCCTCTTTTTGTAACATTTTAAACACTTCCTCCTTATGGTTGACTGGCATACAGTAATCCAAATACCTCTCTAGAAATGTATGTTTCATGTCTTCCCACGTCCTAATAGAACTGTTGATCAAACTCAGAAACCATTTTAATGCTTCTCCTTTCAATGTTGAAGGGAACAGTTTAAGTTTTTGGGCATCTTGCAAATAATCATAGGTTCTACATAGGACTTCAAATTCAAATAGGAAGGTTTCAGGATCTTCAGTTTTGAGTCCATAAAAGTTTGGAAGGACAGAGGGTGAAATGTTTTTCATAGTTGCATTGGTTTCTTCATCTACTATAGGAAACCCAAAAGAGCTTCCCATTTCTCTTCTACCTCTTCGTCTGCCTCCTTCTCCTTTTGCACCTCTACCTCCTTCTCCTCTACCCCCTCAAAATAGTGTGTGTTCTTCATTAAAAAATCCTCCTCCCCCTTCTTCTGCCATAGTTGATTCTTCTGTGGAAGTTGAAAAGTTTATTTCCCTAGCAGGGGTCTCAGGATCTTCTTCTAAGACAGGTTCAATGGATAAAGTGGAAGGTCTTTCTAATGGAATATCTGATCTTAAGTTCTCTGGAAGTCTAGTATCAGTAAAGGATGGAATGTGGGTTTGAGTTGGAGGTGTGCTGGCTCTTGGTCTCGGTGAAACAAGTGGTGTTCTAGGAATCAAGCTTCTGCTTCTTATGAATCTACCCCTTGAGTCTCTTTCTCTACGCATGTCATTGTTTTTGGGACGTAAGAAACAAGGCTACCTAGTTACACTTCCCCGAAAACGACACAAAAATGTCAGGTCAACTTAGTGTTCTTAAATTGATGTCATAAATTGTCAACCATGGTTAGTAAACTGTTGAAGTGAAGTGCACTATATGTGCCTAGGTATCTGTTTTTCACTACGTTGTGTTTAGTGTTTTTCCAATGTTTTTGGTTTTGTGTTTTTATTCTTAAGAGGAAAAGAACTAAGTGTTGGTAAAGAGAAGTTGTTGGTCACACTAAAACAAAGAAAAACCTATTCTAAACTATGTATGGCACTTGAGAACAGAAAATGCAAAACTTTAACAAGAAAAATAACTCATAACATGAATTCAATAACTCATAACATGAACTCATTCCAATTAATTCATTAGAAATATGTTGGAATAAATTGAGAAAATGATAAGTTTAATGCAATGAGGTTCTTCTAAGTAAACAACAATCTACAATATCACAGAGAAAATCCCATCCATGGCTAGAAATTTGTTGGAACACATTTGGAAAAGATAGTCTGCAACATAGTGAGTGATTCTATTCTAAATTATCCTATGACACTGAAATTAATCCATTCTGCAACTCAAATTGTCACTACTAAGCCTCATTCGAAAGTTATAAATCTTTTGGAATAGTTTTGGAAAAAAGGCTATTTGTAAAATTATAAGAGATTGCAGAACAGTCAAGGCCTTGAACTGATATCACTAATTCCTGTCCATATGATGATGTGTTAGAAGAGATTAATAACAAGAGTAGTTTGTAAATAATGAAGGCCTTGAAGTCTAATGGAACAAAACTAGCATACAACTAACTAATGAAAATGGAAATACATTAAACAGAACTGAACAAGAGCGCAACCAATCAAACTTGAAATACAGTGAACAGAATTGAACTAGAGTGCAATTAACCTCCAGAGTTTTACAACTAAACTAAAGTGCAACTAATCACTGAAATACTACAACTCTATCTCATTCGGTGTTAGTGATATTTTGGAACAATTCATAAGAGCAACACTGACTGTAACAATTGATGTCAGTGAGCATAAAAATATGAAGTTCAGAAAAAAATGCAACTAGACTCTAAAACACCACAACTATGTCTCATTCAGTGTTAGTGATATTTTGGAGTAATTCGTAAGAACAAGACTAGCTGTAACATTTGATTTGAATGAGCATAAAAACATAAAGTTCAAAAAACTACTTGAATTAGGAATGAAACAAGGCTAAAGTTACTTATCTAAACAATATGCACAGAGCTTCTCGGGTAGTAGGGGCCCTCTACCATCGGATTAGCATACAAATCTAAAGATTGCCTTAGATCATGCAATGAATTTGAATGTCTTTCATTAAAGAGAAAATTCTTCAAAAATAGAGTATTACGGATTTTTGAGATCTAACAACAAAACATCAATCTAGCTAGCTGTGTCTCGGTCTCCCGAGTCATTCTTATAAAATAAATACATAACTACCCTTGAGAGGAAATAGGGATAAGTGTCTTTCCCAATTAAAATCAAATTAGAACTCTTGTGGAAGCCTCGTACTCTTGCTGGAGACATCTGTAGAGTCCTCGTCCTGGTAGGAATCTGCTTCTTAGTTTTGATCTCTTCCACGTGCATAACCACCTATAGATTCTTGCTCAGACTTCGTAGAGAGAAAGAAATGATGGGGGAGTGCTGTGGAATTCAACCATATGTGTTTTTCTTTGAATTGACACCTGTAACCTATGAGAACATGAAAAGAGCTGTGGAATAGGCGACTAGCTACAGAATGGCTGCATTCTGTAGCTGAGTCTAGTAAAAAATTACTACAACAACAAAACCACGAAAATATAGCAAGTCAGTCATTGTATACATTCTTAAAGTGAATTTAATTAATCCTATTGATCATTTAAGCCTGTAATTGATAAGGGACAAAGGAAATGGAGTGAAATTGGGTGAAAGAAAAGGACATCTTTGGGGCTCAACATCCAACACATCGGTAAAACGGCTATCCCTTACAAGGATGTTGGGGTAGGTTTGATTAAAAATTTTGGTTTACTAGGAAATTTTTCCTTTCCTCCTCCTAATGTATCGCATTCTATCGCAACTATTCATATGATTTCATTGAATACTATTACGTTTGATGATCCTTGGATCATACCTTCCGACTCCGAGTTAGATTCATTTTATGGCACGATGCCTTTGAGTCCATTTGAAATTGCATATCAGGCTGTACAGTCGCTTTCCGATCCTTCTTCAACCGAAACTGATCCAATGAATGGGATCCACGAAGAATCACTTTCTATATCTAGCTCAACAACAACAACATTTCCTGTTCTTGTTCATACTGATGAGAAGATTCGTGAACTTTTGTCTGTTGACAATTTACCATGGGAAGATCTACATCACCGATATTCGTTTTTACCTGAGTTGGATCATTTTGAAAATGATTTCGCTTCTATTTTTACTGCTGAATATGTCAAAGAACCACAGAATCCATTGCAAAATTCTGATTCTAAGTTAAATTTGGAAAATATCTCTCGAACAATTCCAATTGACATTTCAGTTAAGTTAGGAATAATTGAAAACATTCATATAGGTGCTTGCTGTACGAAAGATGAAATCCAAACTTATAAAGCCCTATTTCAAGAATTCCGTGACGTGTTTGCCTGTTCATATGAAGAAATGCCAGGGATCGATCCGTAAATTGTTGTACATGAAATCAAGACTTTCCCGGATGCCAAACCTGTCCATCAACGTTTACGTCAGATACATCCGAGAAAAGATGCTGCTATCAAAGCCGATGTTGAAAAATTACTTCGTGCAGGTTTCATTTATCCAATTCCTTTAACCGATTGGGTATTGAATATTGTTCCTGTTAACAAAAAACAAGGAATGATAAGAGTATGTATCAACTATAGGGATATTAATCGAGCTTGTCCTAAAGACAATTATCCAACCCCCTATATCGATCAAATAATTGATGATTGTGAAGGCACTGAAATGTTCTCCTTTATGGATGGTTTTTCCGGTTACAATCAAATAAACATACTACTTGCTGATCAGCCAAATACAACTTTCATTTGTCCATGGGGGACATTTGCTTATAGCAAAATACCCTTTGGATTGAAGAACGCTGGGGAAAATTTTCAAAGGGCCATGTCTTACACATTTCATGACATTAAGCACATTGTGCAGCCTTATCTCGATGATTTACCTTCTCATTCATCGCGTAGGGCCGACCATCTCACTCATTTACGAGCTATCTTTATGAGATGTAGGCATTATCGAATTTGGTTGAATCCACACAAATGTGTTTTCTGTGTAGAATCAGGTCGCTTACTGGGATTTTTTGTTTCGAAAGCAGGCATTCGCATTGATCTGTCGAAGGTTGAAGCTATTGTTAATCTACCTCCTCCTTCGACTCTGCGCCAACTCCAAAGTTTGCAGGGGAATGCAAAATTTTTACATTGGTTCATTCCTAACTACGCCGAGGTAAAAAAGGATTTTACCAGGTTGCTAAAACAGAATATTCCATTCTTTTGGGATGAGGTCGCTGATCGATCTTTTGATGCACTCAAACACGTGTTGACCCATGCACCATTATTGCATCCTCCCAATTACAACCGAGATTATTTTTTGTACCTCGCCACTTCTCATTCCATCACTGGGATGGTTTTAGTTCAGGAAGATGAATTCAACAATGACATGTCATTTACTATCTTAGTCGAAATTTGCATCCGACTGAGATCAAATACACGCATGTGGAGAAATTAGCCTTGGCAGTTGTTCAAGCTGTCTAAAGATTTCGACACTACATCTTATTACGAAAAACCACAGTGATTTCTGACTGTAACCCTATGATGTACATCTTGACCAAACAATTTCTAGGGGTCAAGTATTCCAAATGGATAGTTATCCTACAGGAATTTGACTTGGAATTTGGAAAGTCCAAGGCAAATAAATCTTTGGTTTTTGTTAAACTGATGTGTGATTTCCCGTCTACTGATACTAAAACTGTGACAGAAGAGCCCATTACGGACGAATCCTTATTTCTTATCAATAATCTTTATCCTTGGTATGGGGATATTATTGTTTATCTCCAAACCCAATCTTTTTGGCCTGAAATCTCATGATCTCAGTGACGGAAAATACGTTTCCAATCACAACAATACAATATTATTGGTGATACATTCTATCGTCGTGGAGCAGATTTTGTTTTCCGACGTTGTCTTAATCATGAATAAGCTGAGAAGGTTCTAAATGACTATCATTTTGGAGCATGTGGCGGTCATATGTCTGGGTATGCCACAGCCCAAAAGATATTGCAAGCTGGTTATTTCTGGCCATCGTTATTCAAAAATTGTATCTATGTAGTCCGGAAATGCCACAATTGTCAGGTCTTTGATCGTAAAATGTGTGCACCACCCGCTCCTCTTCACCCTATAATTGTTGTCGGTCCTTTCGCAAAGTGGGGTATTGACTTTATTACATTTAAACCTCACTCGGTCGGGGGCATGCATATATTATCCTAGCAGTAGATTATTTTACTAAGTGGGCCGAGGTGATGCATAAATTTTCGGTAGACGGCAAGACTACTGCAACTTTCATGTTCAATCATATAATTTCTAGATTCGGTGTTCCTCAAGCCATTATTACAGATCATGGAAGTCATTTTTGAAATATCATGATGACTGAACTAACAGATCAACTTGGCCTTCCATGTTATTTTCATCACTTTGGGCATATCAGACCTTAGTAAAAACATCAACTGGTTTCACTCCCTTTCAATTGGTTTACGGTTTGGAAGCTGTGTTGCCTATTGAATGTGAAATTATATCATTGAAATTAGCCATAGAATTACTTTCAGCTACGTCTGAAGAGGAGAAGCGTTTTTTGTACTTGGCTCAGCTAGATGAGAATCGACAAAATGCTGCATTACAAACGAGGCTCATGTCAAACGAATAAAAGCTCAGTACGATAGAAATATTACCCCTCATAATTTTTTAGAAGGAGACCTAGTTTTAGTGTACGATCAAGCCAACGATAAGCTAGGAGCTGGAAAATTTGTGCCCATGTGGCATGGTCCTTTCATTGTTAAGCGAATGTTGGCAAAAGGGGCCTATGAGCTGATAGATTTCGATGGTGTCCCTTTAGATAAACCCAGAAATGGGCTTTATTTGAAGAGATATTATGCTTAAACTTGGTGTGGAGATTTTTTAGATTAGATTCTTTATTGCTGGTGTGTCTTAGATTAGAAAAGCGTGCCTAGTTTAGAGTGTGTTCTTATCACTATTCCTGCTTATCTGAGTTTTACTCTTGATATTGCAGATGTCGACGTCTCTTCAAACCTACATTGGTTTTGCTGATGGTGCTTGTCATAGTACACGGAACATTTCTTCCGCAGCTTGGGTTATCTATTCACCCTTTGATGAGTTAGTATCGATGCATGGGGTAAGCCTCGGTCAAACAACGAATAACATTGCAGAGTATAGTGCAGTGATTGAGTTATTATCTGAATCCATATCGTTTGGAATTCGGAGTTTTATTGTTAGGTTGGATTTTGAACTTGTTGTATTGCAGCTTAACAGGGTTTATGCCATTATAAATCCAGTGTTATTACTGTTATTTTTAAGAGTTTGTCTCTTAGAACATGAATTTGATTACATTGAATATCAACATATTCCAAGACATTTAAATACTTTAGCAGATGCAGTTGCTTCTAATATGATAAATAGACATTTGCAATAATCACAACAGTAAATTAAAAAACATTCGATAACATGTACACAGATAGCCGGTAATAGTGATATATCATAGCATAGAAGTTTGCTTTCAAAATATACATCGTCTTCGATCATAGGTTGAAATACACCTTATGATCAGCAAAAATGATAATACAAAAGGTCAAAAATATGAGTCTACAAAATGATCATCCTATCCCTGATGATGATCACGATAAGAGACCACTTCCTGGGCCACCCTACACTGGAACCTCCTAAAAGGTCCTGGGACACCAATCACATATCTCTGTAATCTGAGCGGAATATCATCTATGTCGGTCTCTGGAATGTCTAGAGTCAGGCGCTCTAAGTGATGCTCTAAATCAGACAAGATATCTGCTGATTGGCCCTCTGGGGCTGGTGCTGCAGCAGCTAGATGCCTCCTCTCATAAGGCTGGAGATGGGCTGGTCGCCATGGGCCCACATCTGCATTTAAAACTTTTGATTATTAGTTTTGAGACGATTAAAATACAAAAAAAAAAATTAGAACTTAGAAATTGTTGAAAATGATTTTTACCTGAGTCATCCCACTGTTCCCCTGTTGGGAGAGCCATCTCTCGGTCACCACGGAAATCTATCTTGGCATATGGAAAGTCCTCTATAACAAAAATTTGGCGTTCCAGTCAACGAAAATATGAAGAAGAAAATCAAACAACCTCGATGCCCTCAGCATGACGGGCCATCAATGCAACCCAACGAACCATCCTAGGTTCTCGAGGTCAACCAGCATCAACATGAATGTTCTGTGGAGCCAACATGGGGATCCTCTCTAGAGCAAAGGTGACTACAATGGATCCATATCCGAAGTTGTTGAGCTTTCCATTCTTTTCTTTGGTTAGTTGGCCTTTTACATTGGCCAACATAGCTTCGCACCAGTTGAAAATGGTGCCTTGAAAATAGTCTACAGCAATGCGCATCTGGGAAACGGTAGCCACATGCAACGTTGCGCTCCCACACAGTCTGGTGACAGTAAATGCAATAACTTTAAGCTCGGGATGGATGATAGTTTTTATGTCAATCCGTTTGTCTCGGGGGTCTGCCTGATCATCACAGAACTCTAGTCGAAGACTAGCGACAGACTGGCCACCTGGCCTAGTCCCAAACAGAGAAATTTTTTCGCCCCTCTTGGACAAACCAGTTAAAAAATAGATATCCTCCAGCTCAATTTCGAGCCGGTGGCCACCAATAATAAAACACTGGTCCTGTACATTCCACCTGTTCACCAGCCACATTAGGAGGTCTACTTGAGCCCTTACGCCCTGAATGGTCCAGAATTTATACAAACCACATGCTCTCAATGCCTGCATTGTAAGAAAATGATTCATTGTGGCATCATATGCATCTTCATGCCCACATTATCTCCAAACAAGCATCTTCTGTGTCCTACAATGCATAAAAGACATATTAGAACAAGATTTTTTGAAAATTTTTGGTCGGAAATTGAGAAAATTTAGTTTGAAATTTCATTGTGCGGGGTCTGCACCTGAAGTTTATACACAGTGCATAGGTTCGCACGGGTTCTATGGAACAAGTGCAGACCCACGACTTTTTTCTATGTAGAAAAAAGTCGGGGTCCGCAGGGCCCGCGTGTTGCACCTGCGGACCCCCGCGGGCAATTTTTTCAACATATTTTTGCTTAAAAAATGAAATCTAAAGCCTAAAAATGAAATGTAAATAGATGAAATGCAAGATAAAGAGGTCATGGATTACCTGGAGCTGACGGTTCTCGATTTCGTTGGACGGATTGTCACCAAACCATCTGTAGTGTCGTTATGTGTTCAAGAGGACAGTTCAAACAAACCATTCATTTGCGAAATATTTGTCTTCCCTTTTGACCATCCCTGAGTCAGTCCTTGCCAATATATTTATTCAAAACTTGATCTATGATTTTGTGTTGTGGGTTTTCCTACGACGGATCACTTTCTATCGACGACAACTCATTATCTAGGAAGTTGATCCAGAAATCGTCAGTACCTTGAAATCTGCATGCCTCAATGGCATGTTTCTCGCCTTCGATGACAGGTTGCATCATTGACCTTCGATCGAATGATTCCGTGACATGTTCAACTTCAGCTCATTCATTCATGTTTCATGGATTATACTGAGTACTTTGAGAGCCATTGACATTATTGGTGGTTACTCTCACACTTGTTAACAATTTACATTATTGACTGGTAATCAAGTGGTTTATACCATGTTCTACTTTGACACATTTATTCACATGGATAGAATCGTATTGGTTCGAGAAATGGAAATCAAGACCCTAGATCTAGTTTTTACCATCCAGGTTGCGAGGAATTTTGTTATTCATTTATACAGTGGACTATTCATAAATAGATGGCTGCGTCCATACTATGTCTACATACGTCTATACTGTTGATGTATTGAAAATCATTCCTGTATCAGAACAGTTTAAATAATTTTTCTAGTTAGTTTTGATCTGAGTATGGGAATGCCTACCTCAGAGATGATATGTTTACATATATATATATTTTGCATTGAATGTTTTTATAGGTTCTGACTAGGGTGTCCACAGGATGATCCTTTAAATGATAAAGTACTTCACTCTTCATATATGATAGACTTCATCTTCATCTATTCCAAACTTCGCACTTTAGGGGGCAATCTGTTGCACTAAAATATGTCACCTTGACATTCTGCTGACTATATGAGCTCATTTTCACTCATACTTACCTCCTCTGCAAGTCTTACAACCTCTACTCCTCATGTCAATCCCTAAAACAGGAGAAAAAAACCCTAAAAAGCTCCAAAACCCTGGGTACACAGGTAATGTGAGCCTTACCTGCGTTCCTGGGTAGGGTACGTAGGTAATGTGAAGCAGAACTGTGTTCCAGAATGCAGTTTCTCTATGTAATGCCTGCATACCCCCTTCAAAGTCAAAAGGGTGAGAAACCAAAGTAAAAAATTTGTTTTTGGTCAATTCTAGAAGCTTTTGGGTGAGATTTTTTGGGGATGAGTACGCTCTAATAAGGTTCATGCATCCCACACCTTAAGGAGATAACCCCTTTATGTGAGGAGCTTATCCCTTTGAAGGAGGATTCTATCTCTTCATAGGTGGAACCCTAACCTCCTCATCTGCTCTATAAAAAGAGGCATTGGGTAGCCTCAAGGGGAGTTCAAGCTTTAGAATTATTTGAGGTTAAGTGCTGTTGGGATTCAGACTCATTTAACTGAGATTTTTGTGATGAGAGATCACATACCTCTATTTGTCTTGGTTGGAAGAGTGCGAGGCTTGTCAGAGTAGAGGAGATTCCTGCTTCAGACCCTGGGAAGGCCTATTCAACATCAAGGCTAAGGTTGTAAGGTTTTCCTTCTTTCAAAGTTAGTACAAATGAATTCATTTTTCTCAATAAGCCGTTAATTAATTGTTTATTTCATGGATTTCTTGATCACCATGATAGGCATGATTTATGATGTTTACTATACAGGTGCTATTTAATGTTTACTTGTTTGTGACTACAGGTTTATAAAGATAACTCCTTCAAGTGACCGAGGGACGACAACTTCGAACAAGCATTGGATCTACGGTAAGACCTTAACACCTTTATAGTATTCTTTTGTAAATCACATATGTCTAGAGAAAGATAGGTTTGTTTGGCTGTTTGTTGCTAGATTACCTTTTGGTACTAGGGAGATCGATCTTGTCCGCAAGATTGATTTATCTGGTCAACATCTGCATATTCCTAAATTGGCCAGAAATCTAATTTTTTGTAAGTAAGATGGATGATGCAAGTGTAAAAACAATGTTAGAGAAAGATACCTGCAAGATGGTTCAGGGAGAACTGGTATTAATGAAAGGATTCCGGATTGGAACTCTGTATAAGCTTCATGGTAGTGCTGTGATTGATGGGTGCAACAATTATGTGGTTCCTGAAAGTGGAGTGGAAATACTAGCGGTCTCTGGAGAAAAGACCATGCTATGGAATCAATGGCTTGGACATATTGGAGAGAAGGGCCTTCAGATACTGCATGGTAATGGTATGGTAGAAGTTATGTCTAATTTTTCTATGGATTTTGATTTCTGTGAACATTGTGTATATGGGAAGCAGATTCGAGTGAGTTTTCCTTCTGGTGCTAAGAGGGCGAACATGATATTAGATATTGTGCACAATGATAATTTTGGACTTGTGTCGGTTGCATCACTGGGAAAGTCTGTGTAATTTGTTTCACTCATATATGAATTCTCAAGGAGCACATGGATATATTTCTCGAGGAATGAATATGAAGTATTTGACAACTTTAAAGAATTTAAGGCTTTGGTGGAAAACCAAACAAAGAATAAGATAAAGGTGTTGAGGATAGATAATGGTGGAGAGTTATACATGAAGGAATTTGAAGAGTTCTGTAAGAAGTGTGGTATAGCACGACAAAATAATACTCCATATACAAATCAACAAAATGGAGTTGTAGAAAAAATGAGCAGAACGTTGATGGAAAAGGCAAGAAGCATGCTCAGTGGTACTAGGTTAGGACAAGAATTCTGGGTAGAGGTTGTGGAGACTGTATGTTGCCTAGTTAAAATATCACCTTCATCAACGTTGGAAGATAATATTGCATATGAGGTATGGATTGATAATAAAACCTTTCTTTCACATCTGAGAGTATTTGGATGTGAGCGGCATATGTACATGTTCCAAAGGAGAAAATTACCAAGTTGGATAATAAATCTAAAAGGTGTGTATTTATTGGGTCTAAGGATGATTTAAAAGGTTACAAGAATTGGAACCTAGAAACAAGGAAGGTTGTGTACAATTGAGATGTGGTGTTTAGAGAGGTGAAAGATGTTGTTAAACATGAAGTCCTACCAAAGGAACCTGAGAAGATAGAGTTTGAGCTAAAGGAGGATGAATTAGACTCTAAAATAGAACACGATTCAGAAGACGAAGAACCACAAACTCCAACTGTGAGAAGGTCAGTTTGGGAAATAAGGCAGCCCAAAAGGTATAGTCCATCTGCTTTCTGTTCAAAGTTTTCTTTAACTATCACTGATGATGATCCCAGAATTTTCAGGGAGGCAGTGGATTTAGGTGATGGAAAACTTTGGAAGGAGGGCATGGTTGAAGAAATGGCATCCTTGCACAAAAATGAGGCATGGGATCTGGTGGAGTTGCTGGATGGAAGGAAGCCCATCGGGAGAAAATGGGTGTTTAAGAAGAATATGAATGTAGAAGGCAAGGTGGAGAAATAAAAAGCTCGGTTGGTAGAAAAAGGCTATTCCCAAGTGTCGGGAATTTATTTTGGTGATATTTTTTCTCCTGTTTCCAAGGTTAATTCTATTAGATTAATTTTATATTTTTATGTTGCATTTTATTTTGAGGTAGAACAGATGGATGTGAAGACATAATTTCTTCACAGGGATTTGGAAGAGGAGATATACATGAAGCAACCTTAATGCTTTATGATGAAGGGTAAGAAATAACTGGTATGAAGGTTAAAAAAGTCTCTGTATGGCTTAAAACCGTCACCAAGGATGTGGTATCTGAAATTTGATACCTAAATACAGGGAATTGGATTCACCAGAAGCAAAGAGGACCACTGTGTGTGTTTTAAATTAATTGGTGACCGTGTTATTTATTTGGTCTTGTATGTGGATGATATGTTGTTGGTTGGAATTGACAAAGAAATTATCCAATATTTGAAGACCCAATTGTTCTTCAAATTCGATATGAAGAATCTTATTGCTGGAAACTATATTTTGGGCATGGAAATTAAGAGATATCGGGCAAAGAGGAAGATCTAGTTAAACCAGAGGAAGAATGTCAAGACAATATTGTAGAGGTTTAATATGCAAGATAGTAAACCGGTGAAGGTTTCTATTCCTATAGGTGTAAATATATCTAGTGAACATTGTCCCAAGACACAAGAAGAAGAGGAGGATATGTCTCATGTTCCATATGCAAGTGCAGTAGGTGATCTGATGTATGCAATGGTCTGTACTAGGCCAGACATTTCACATGCAGTGGGAGTATTGAGCAGTTTTATGTAAAAATGAGGGAAGGAGCATTGTAAAACTGTTTATCATTCAATGACAAAGAACATTGATGTTCAATATCACTTTGTGAGAGATATGGTTGAGGATAAAAAGGTGTTGCTGGTAAAGGTGGTCACTTTGAAGAATGTTGCAGATGCATTGACGAAGTATATGAGCACTCAAAATTTCTCTTGGTGTGGAGAAACAATGGGTGTTGCAGGGTTGTACTAATGAATAAGCTCTCCTATGACCCCTCGTGGAAAGAAAATAACAAGTGGGAGAATGTTGGGTATGTTTTATATTCTTTCCAAGAATAGTCGCACCCGCCTATGGTTTTGTGCATGGGTTTGCACATGGTTTTGGGGCATGATGGTTTTCAACCTCTGGTATTTTGTAGATCCGGTCAAGGGAACTACGATTATGTTCTAATATAGGGTTAATGGATTGGGGTTTATGAATTATTTGGCATGTATATATATGTTTTGTAACAATAAAAGGAATATAATGAAAAATCAAGTTGGTAGTCCCGATTTGGGATCCAAGGGAAAAATATCTATGTATATCTGTTTTATGTTTTATGCTCTAGATATTGTTTATTTTATTTTTCTAAGACTTCGTTTGCAGATAATTTCTGTACAGGGTTAAAACCTACAGACTCCAGTCTGAATATTATGAAACGAGGGTCAAATAGAAGAGTGGGCTGGGTTCTCCAACAAAATCAGATAGAGAAAAAATTTCTTCATAAGTCCAATGGGTGTTGGGAAAGGCTTGTTGATCATATGGGTGTATGTAGAGTCGTGAGATGAGGATAATAATTCTCATTGATAATATCAATTTATATATGTTCTATGTAATTTAATTTCTTGATGATTAATATAATTATTTGAGCAACAAAACAACAACATGTGGTTTTTTTCCTGGAGAAGGGTTCTCCACCAGAAAAATATGTGTTCTCATGTTCATTTTTCCTTATGGTTCTCATGTGTTTTGATTTAATATACTAATGATTTAATGAAGATTGTGTTGAATAATTTAAAAGGATTTTAAAAGTTAAGAAACAAAGTCACTACTGATTCACCCCCCCTCTCAGTAGTGAATACATTTCCAACACACGATTTATCTTTCTTGTCTCGTGTTATTCTTGAATATCTATCTATTGTCTAGGTAAATCATCTCTGTGGACAGAGACGATCTCTCTATCCCTAGAGTGGGTCTAGCTACAAAGGGAACACACAAATATCTACTTTCCTAGATTACAATTGAAACACAAAATGAAGAAGATGGCCTACCTCGGCCTGATGCTATGATGTTGCTCCTCGTTGAAGCCTTTTGGTCTTTCGCTCTTCTAAGCTCGCTCCTCGCTATTACCAACGTTTGATTAATTGCATAAATTAGCAGAAAACAACAAAAAATGTAAAGGTGCAACAAGCATATATCAAAAGTAATCTATCTAACTGATCAAGGAGTGATAGAATTATTATCACAATCATAGACAATAATGAAAATACCAGTTGCATTATATTATTAATCAAAAAAAGGGGAGTTAAAACTTGTGCCTTGATGTCGGAGCTCTCCTTCAACGGGTACAAATCCAAGCACGTCTCCAAAGCACTCTTTTTCCAACCCAATACGGGGAGGTTAAGGGTCTCGACTCTCTCCTTCTATGCCAAAGGAAATATTAAAATGATAGTCTTGTTGTTCTTCTCTTCTCTTCTATTCTATCTATCAAAGGCATTGGAAAGAAATCAATTTATAGTGATGGAGGAGGGGACATGGATCCACTTAAGATGGGAGAAAGGCTTATCTATTTGGGTGGTTCCTATTTTGTAGGAACAAGAGACCCAAAAGAGGAAGCTCAGCCATATCCTGATCAACAAACATCTAGCTCTCCGGTCTCGAAGATTCTAGGAAATGATTCTTCATTTCCATTTTTAAAAAACTTCAGGAAGTAGATCGGCGTGACTGTGGGGTTCATACCAGTGCTGATCGGTGCTAGTCACAAGCTAAGGATTTTCCATAAGCGCTGGTGAGACACTGAAGGGTCGTGATGCTCCAAAAAAGTGGGTTTTTAGGGAGCTACTCTAGAAATGACTAAAAGAGGGATTGATCTTCATATTGTATGGGATTCAAAGGCAAGTTTTACATGATGGTAAAAGTACACAGGGACCACTTTAGGGGTTCTCCAATATCTAGGAACAGGGAGTACATGGACAATGACAAAAGACTATGTAACAGATGCCCCCTAAGGCATGAATGCAGAACGAGAGTGAGGGTTGAAATTATTTACGAGTATGTGCAAGAACCAGGACGCCGTCATCGGAAAAATTGTGAATCAAGCACATAACTAAAATCTCTGATATAAATACATGAGTATAAGGCATGGATGTAGCCATCCGAAAAAGAGATCATGTAGCAATTATCCAACAATAAGAAGGATCACAAATATGGACTCAGGTATGGTCATAGCCATCCATCTAAAAGAGTCATGTATACAATCATGAATAACTCATATTTCCTCACAACCTAGACTTTATAAGACAAAATCTATGGTGTTTCTCTCCGTCACGACCCGATCAAGTACATATTCAGGCATGTGAATAAGTGAACTAAAGTTGAACATGCAAGAAAAGCACCCAATTACTAGTCAATGATGAAAATTGTTAATAGGTGCAAGAGAGACCACCAATAATGATAATGACCCTCAAGGTACTAGCAGTACGATCCATGAGATGTGAACAAGGAACTGAATTCAAACACTCGTGAAATCACCCTATCAAATGCCAATGATGTGAACCTGTCCTCGAATGCGAACAACCCGCCATTAGGGCATGCATTTTCGAAGGTACTGGAAGGGAGTCTCTAGAACAACTTCCTGCATAATGTGTTGAAGTCGACAGGAAGAGACCCATCGAAGGAGGGTCATGATGTATCCCACATCACCGGCACGAGACAGGGGAAACAACATGGTTATGAATCAATACCAGAACAGAGAATTAGGTAATGAATGAACTGCAGAAGGGACTTCTCTTGAACATATCAGCGACACGACTCTCGAGTTTGGCAGTATTTAAAATAATCATAGGATCAAAGGTCATGGTGACATGGCAGGGACCAAATGAGAGGAAGAAATTTATAACCCAAACCCAGGAAGGCAAGTGACGAAGTGAGGATGATCCAAACCTAACACGAAATAGAGGATGTGTCATGTTCAAGAGTGACGTACTGTTGACACAACTGATAAATACTTTCATTTTTCCCCACCATTTATGGCGAGTACCCAAATTAATTTTTAATACAAGCTTGAAGGGGATATCATATGCTTGTCACATAAGTTTTTCCTTCATAAAAATCCATCTTAGTATATTTTACGAGCCCTAGGAAGGAGGAACTCGGTATCTTCATGGTGACGAGTCCAATGTCGTTAAATTTTAATGAGTCTGGAAAAGGTGAGACTTGACGCCTTCTCATGTTTAGATATTTTGAAAAGAGGCTGAAAATAAAACTCCGTGGGGCCCTTTTCGTAGATAGTCCCTTGAATCTGAAAAGGTAGAAAGCAAAGGTCGAGAGAACCTCTTAGTCATGGTTGACTAAGGTATTCATTTTTCATTAATAGTTTATCCTAACTAAAAAAAGGGGTAAACTAATACTAGGTAAATAACGTTTCATTTACTTTAAAAAGTTCAAAATGAAAAATACTCAACAATCTTTTCATATTTTGAGAGTCAGAAAAGAGCTTAAAGATAACTCCAAGGAGGTGAATATTTCATTTTTTTTTACCGAGTCTGAAAAAGTAATAAACTAAAACTCGTTCTTGCATCATCCATCAAAATTTTACACTGTCACTGTATAAAAGTGAACATATTATATGTTTCCAAGGGAAAATACTTAAAATGTTGACAAAACCCTGAAAAATGACTTAAATAGTTATAAAAATAAAAAAGTAATTTTTTTTTTAGTTTTTACTTTCACAAGCCATTGGAGGAGTTTTTACCCTATTTTTACCTTGATCTTTAGGAGCTGACTGCAGCTGATCCGTCGAATCGTCTGTGCCAAGTAAGAACTATGCTTGTTTTCTTCGATTTCATACCTTTTTCAGCAATTTTAATGGTTTATTTTGAATTTTGGGAATACTTATTAAATTTTTTTTCGGCGTGGATCAATGCGAGTACCATCTTCAGGATCACATCGATCGGCACTCCCGTTTTAAAAATAGGCACGCTGGACACAAAGAATGAAAAAACAAGAAATATTTCCCAAAAACACCATTGAAGAGGGATTTTTAAGCTCAAATATTTAACAATGGGTTGAATAATTGCTATTGGTAGGAAGAAATAAAAAATCAAAATGACTATTGAATGGAGGGAGAGAGAGCATGAGGAAGAGGATAAAGAGGCCATGGAAGATCCATATTGTCTAGCTACCTTGAGGAACTGTGGGCTCCTCAAGTTGTTCATAACCCCAAGCTTAAGATCTCAACCTGATTTGCTACAATATCTGGTAAGCATATGGAAAATGGTCGAGAAAGATTCATAATTGGTGACCAAGAGCTAGAGATCGATATATCTGATATCTATTTCATTACTAGATTTTCACGGAGGGGGGAATGATCCTGTTTAGCAGGAAGTCGAATTATAGGTGAGAGCATGGACATGTTGATAGGGGGACACTACCTAGAATCAAACAAGTCTTCAAGCGGTAAGGTTGACATAAGTAGAATAAATAACCTGCCTTTAAAGGTAGTTTTGCATACCATAACACGTGCTTCTAGGGCACACGATCTACATGAGTCTACAAAGTCTCACCTTTAGACTGCCATAGACTACATGGCACCCACCATATCCAACTGGTCAGAAGCAGTTTTAGCCAACATGAAGAAACAACTTACTAAATGCGAGAAAAATTGCCTTAAATAGTTCGAGTATGGTTCAATTCTAGCATCATTATTCTTGGAACAGGTACCATCATTTCAATTTCAAAGGGTGGAAGTAGTTGGGCCAACACCACAAGATCCTTAGATGATTCGATGGAGTGAGTTGATGCCTTGCTTAAGAGGTGGTCAAAATATATCATACAAACCATATTTATTTGTATGGTTGAGGTGTCAACTCATTATAGTGGAGGACTGGCCATATTCTGGGACCGATTTCAGAGGCGACCCAAATATTCCTCTTCTAGAAGGCGATTATTGGGATGATGGAGGAAAAATTTATTTTTTTGTTAACTTTTGCATGTTTATATTTTTTTTGGTATACGTGTTATAATGTTTAAACTTATATATACTGTAGAAGTTGGACCAGAAATACCTACTGGGATGTCCCCCATAGTGAGAAGAGTGGCGAGGCAGTTCGAGGCCACTCCTTGTGAAGAAGGAGATGATAATGAGGAGGAGATAGCCCAGAATTTGGATGCATTGACCAGTGGGATTCCAGAGTACACCCATGTTACCGACATCCCTTGTCGTTATCAAAGACACACTGTGGGGGTTCCAGACCGTATTCACTCGCCGTTGACCTGAGTTATCTGGGCGGTGACCTATTATTGTGAGAATCATGTTGACTAGTTTATTTTAGTTTTATTTATGCAGTTTTGGGACTAACAAGTCACTTATGTACTAGAACACATATGTATTTTTTTGGACCATGATGTATTGAAAAAATTTGCAAACATTATCGTCACACACACACACACACACATATATGATATATTTTCCTATTTAATGTATGATGTCATGATGATCATGGTTTTACAAATTTCGCAAATGCCTATCTAGAACATAATTAGCTAGTGCATATGTTAGTGTATTCATGTGTCTTGGAATATGAAGATAAGTAATATAATCAAAATTTATTTCTAAGAGATGAAAACGTAGATACATTCTCAAAATTTTAGGATTTCCTACTAAATATTTCCCATTGAGTTGAAGGAAAACACGATGTGAATCAAGATTTACAACTAGTTCCCTAATGCCAAAAGTAATAGCATCTAACATAAGTTTAATGAATGCACTATAATGTGCAATATTGTTGGTTGTATGAACTAAAAAAATACCTTGTAGATCCACTAACTCATAATTAGGATAATAGATTTCCCATGTTGCAGAGGATAGGTTTTGAGTGCTATGACAAGCACCATTAGCAAAACTGACATAAGGAGTTAAAGACATATGCAAACCAGGTAAAAAAAGATAAGCAGGAAAACTACTCGGAAAAGCACACCAAACCAAATTGTAAAAAAATGAAAACACACTAATGTAAAAATTAATTATACGAAAGAAATTACACATAATAATTTTTGAGGTAAATCCCATTCCGGGGCTTATCCAGAGGGTTTCCTTCATAGTCGATTAACTCATGGGCTCATTTTTTCAAAACATGTTTGACAATGTATGGCCCATGCCACATAGGTTTGAATTTCCTTGCCCCCATTTTATTGTGAGCTTGTTCATATATAAGAACCAAGTCTCCTTCAAATAAGGCACACAGAGAAACAATATGATCTAAATGGGATTTGACCTGTTTCTTCTAAGCTTCAGTGACTAAAGCAACAAATTGACGAGTATCATCAAGCCTTTCCAGATATAGAAGACATTACTCTTTTGGTGAGATATTTGGGAGTAATTCAACAACTAACTTGAGTGAAGGGATTTTTCATTCAATTGGTAAACTTACTTCCAGAACATATACTAATTGAAAAGGAGTAAATCCGGTAGAATTTTTGTCTGAGGTTCGGTAAGCCCAAAGAGATGAAAAAATCATGAGATGCCAGTTTGATTTGTGCATCCCAATGGTGCGCTGAAGCATGGTAACTAAAACTTTGTTGACCACTTCAACTTGGCCATTGGACTGATGGTAATAAGGAATCAATATGTCGTGTTGCAAACCCAACTGTATGGTAAACTCAACCATCATGTAATGGCAGAAATGGGAGCCATGGTCGGTGACGATGGCTTGAGGAAATCCAATCCAGGCCATAACAAGATTGAATATAAATTGAGCGGAAGTTTTACCGACAATGGAATATGTACGTATCACCTTGGCCCATTTGGTAAAGTAATCGACGACGATGATAATATAGCCATGCCCCCTGGCCGAGCGAGGGTGACATGTCATAAAATAAATGCCCCATTTAGTGAAAGGGCCAATGATAATAGCTGGGTGTAAGGGTGTGGGTGGGGCACACATTTTCCATTGATAAATCTGGCGAGCGTGACATTTACAGACAACAAGAATACAATCCTAGAAGATGGAAGGCCAGAAATACCCAATGCGAAGGATCTTCTGCGGTAGTGGCATATCCAAACATATGCCTGCCACATGCCCCATATTGGCAATCATTGAGTACTCTCTTAGCCTCTTCGAGAGTTAAACATTGATGAAGAATCGAGTTGACATCGATGCAGTGAAAAGTATCTCCTATGATGCGATAGGGTTGAGAGTGATGTCGAATGCGTCGACGATCAAATTTAGTCAAATAAGATTGAACAAGGGTAGATAGTGCTAATAAGAAAGAGAGTATCATCCAAAATCTGCTCATCAAAATTGGAAGAGACAGATATAGAGGGAAGGGAGCATATTAACTCGGCAAAGAGTAGTGATTTTTTATATTTGGCAACAGTAAATTCCAAATCGAGTTCTTGTAGGATGAAAATACATTTATAGTACTTTCCCCCTAGTAACTGATGATTTAAAATGTAGGTCATGGGGTTTCAATCAGAGATCATGATAGTTGTGCGAAGTAAAATGTAATGCCAAAAATGTTGAACATTGTGAATCACAGCTAAAGCTAATTTCTCGACATAGGCACATTGAGTCTCATTTTCCATGAGATTGTGGCCGAGGTAGTAAACAACGTGTTCAGCGCCATCATCGTCATCTTGGAACAGTACCATACTAATAGTACTAGAAGCAGCTGCTAAGTAGTGGAAATAATCATGATGGTAATTCAAGGGATGCAGTAAAGGAGCATTGATAAGTATTAAGAACAGTATTTAAGGCATCAAAGGTATTTGAACGACCTCATCCCATATAAATGGGATCCCTTGTTAGAAAATTAAATATTACAGAGAAATGAAACATATAAAATATGCGGAAAATACAAGCACACAAAACACATAAAACTAGAGAGACACAAATATACGTGGTTCACCCAGTTTGGGCTACGTCCACCCCGAACAGCCAGTCCTTCCTTTCTATTATCCAGAAAAATGAAGAGACACAACCTACAGAAGATCGCTTGTAATATCCTCTGTTCTCTCTCACAGTCTCCCTATCTATTTCTCGCTCTGAGAATACACATACCACGCACAACCGCAATACAATACCCTCGTAAAAGTGAGGGGTTTCCTTCTAGGGCAAAAAACCATAAACTAAACATAACTTCTACCGTCAGATCATCCGCCTACTGAATGGCCCAGATTGACTAGAAATTACTATACTTTTACAAGGCAATTTTACATCTGTTCTTAGCTTCGGGGGCACTGCCCCTGAAACCCCCCGCCAGGGGGGGGGATCCATAAAGTCGCAACCACCTCCCCCTGGACCCCACAAGCAGCATTGAATTATGGGCAGTGTTGCCGCCCCATTAAGGTATAGGGGTCCAACACTGTGATACAAAATAAACAAGATAATCAGGCTCCATGCCCAACAATCTCCCACTTGGAGACTGATTGTAGCAACTGCACCGCTACTTCATTTGCTGGACAATAAATCCTCTTTGGACCTGGCTATTTATCATCTTCATTGTCATCCTTGAAGACCAATTGAAACTGAAAATAATCTCAGTTTCTCCCTGGTTACACTTTTGTTAGCATATCTGTAGGATTCTAGCTAGTGTGTATCTTTTCCAGCTTCAACTGTCCATCTTCCAATACTGACCGTATGAAATGGTACTTGAGCTGTATGTGTTTAGTCCTGGAATGAAATGCTGAGTTCTTTTTAAGATTAATGGCACTTTGGCTATCACTCTATAGCGTGCCCATATCATGCTTCTTACCTAATTCATCTATAAACCTTTGTAACCAAATCATTTCTTTACTAGCCTCTGTAGCAGAAACATACTTTGCTTCTATTGTTGAAAGTGCAACAACACTTTGGATTTTTGAAACCCAACTGACAGCTGTTCTAGCTACAGTAAATACATACCATGTAGTGCTCCTCCTGTTATCTCTGTAGCCTGCCATATGTGTATCAACATATCCCTGTAGAGAAATGTTTGAACCACCAAAGCATAATTTTTGATTTGTGGTGCCTCTCAAATATTTGAGAATCCATTTTACTGCCATCCAATGTTCTTTTCCTAGATTGTTCATGTACTTGCTTACAGCTCCCACTGCATGTGCAATATCAGGCCTTGCGCAAACCATTGCATACATTAAGCTTCCAACTACTGATGCATATGTAACTTTAGACATATATTCCATTTGTTTGTGGGTCTTGGGGCACACCTCCTTCTAAGTTTGAAATGGCTAGAAAAAGGTGTACTAACTAGTTTTTCATTCTGCATATTAAATCTTTTCAACACCTTTTGTATGTACTCATTCTGAGACAGTGTTAATTTGCGATTTTTCCTGTCTCTAGTTATTCTCATACCAAGGATTTGTTTTGCAGCTCCCAAATCCTTCATTGCAAATGAATTTTCCAATTTTCTTTTGAGCACATTTATTTCCTGCATGTTAGACCTTGCAACAAGCATTTCATCTACATACAATAACAATATAATATAGCTGCCATCATTTTTCCTTTTCAAATAAACACAATGATCAGAGTCACATCTAGTATAACCTTGTTCAGACATAAAATTGTCAAATTTTAGATACCACTACCTTGGAGCCTGTTTTAATCCATACAAGCTCTTATTTAACCCGCACACTAATTTTTATTTCCCTTTGACCTCATATCCTTTTGGTTGCTCCATATAGATCTCTTCCTCCAAATATCCATGGAGAAATGCTATCTTTACATCTAACTGTTCAAGATGTAAATCTTCCGCTGCTACAAGACTTAAAATAGTTCTGCTTAAAGTCATCTTAACAACAGGAGAAAAAATTTCATCAAAATCAATACCCTTCTTCTGTGCAAACCCCTTCACTACAAGTCTAGCTTTGTACCTATGTTTTCCTCCATCTTTTTCCTTCAGCCTATAAACCCATTTATTCTGCAATGTAGTTTTACCTGCAGGCAACTTGATTAAGTCCCAAGTCTGGTTATGCATTAGGGAGTCCATCTCTTCTTCCATGGCTAGCTCCCACTTCTTCCTGATTTCAACCTGCATTGCTTCTTCATAACATTCAGGTTCACCAGAATCAGTCAACAATAAATAATATAATGAAGGAGAGTATCGTTCAAGCAATCTACTTATCCTGGTAGATCTTCTAACACCACTTTCAGGTGTTTGAGGTGCCTGTTGCTGTTGTGGTGGTTGTTGTTGTTGTGGCTCTTGATTATTATTATTATTTTCAGGCACCTTTACCTTTCTGTGATCTCATTAAGAACTGTGTATTCTTTGTTTTCTTTTTCCTGTTTCTTTTCCTGCAACTGATTCTTATACAATACCTTTTCATTGAATATTACATCTCTGCTCCTAATGATTTTGTGATTTTCATAATCATATAAGAAATAACCAAAATCATTAACACCATATCCAATAAAGGTACATTTATTTGATTTTGCCTCAAGCTTGGTTTTGTTTTCTTTATTAATATGGAAAAAGGCCTCATAACAAAAAGGCTTTAAAAAAGAGTAGTTTATCTTTTTACCAGTCCATGTTTCCTCTGGAATACCACCATCCAAGGAACTTGAAGGCCCTATGTATGTTAGATAAACAACAATATCTATAGCATCTGCCCAAAATTGTAAAGGAAATCTTGCATGCAATCTCATGCACCTTGCATGCTCCATGATTGTTCTGTTCATCCTTTCTGACACACCATTTTCTTGTGGTGTTCTTGGAACTGTCTTCTCTCTGCGAATTCCATGCTTTGAATAGTACCTATCAAAATATTTGCTACAATATTCACCTCCATTGTCTGATTTGAGACACTCCAACTTCCTTCCTATCTCAATCTCAACCAAAGCTTTCCATTTCTTGAAAGTATCAAATACATTAGATTTATTCTGAATATAATAAGTCCAAGTTTTTCTAATTGCATCATCAATAAAAGTAACATAATAACGAGAGCCACCAAGAGATGATACCTGAGCAGGTCCCCATACATCTGTATGCACAAGCTCTAATTTTTCGCTATTCTTTTCTTTCCCAACTCTGAGAAATCTGACTCTCTTCTGTTTTCCATAAATGAAATTTTCACAGAAATCCAAATCAACATTCTTCAAACCAGGCAAAAAATTTCTTGAGTGAAGAATCTTCATCCCCTTCTCACTCATGTGTCCGAGCCTATGATGCCATAATGATGAATCTGATCCTTTTGAAGTTAAAGCATTAACATAGTTATAAATACCATTTCATAAATACAATGTACCAACCTTTTCGCCTTTTGCTATTACCAGGGCTCCTTTGGTGACCTTCCATGTTTTATCCATGAAAGTTGTCACACAACCTTCACCGCCTAACTGCCCTGTTGAAATCAGATTTTTCTTTAGATCTGGAACATGCCTTACCTCCTTTAGTAGCCATTGGTTTCCATTCTGTTGTTTTACAAGAACTTTACCCATTCCAACAATTTTACAGGGTTTATCATCACCCAAAAGAACTTGTCCAAAATCTCCTTGAACATAGTCATGAAAATATTTCTTATCAGGTGTGGCATGGAATGAAGCCCCTGAATCTACAACCCAAGAATCAGTAACATTTTGGAAAGAAAGAATCAAATCATCTTGTAACACATCACCTATCACATTTTCTTCATGATTGTTTTCTTGCTGTTTGTCTTCTTCTTTTCCCTTTCGAGATCTACAGTCTTTCTTTAGGTGTCCTTTCTTTCCGCATTTCCAGCATAATATCCCCAATCTAGACTTGGATCTGCCTTTCCTTGATTTACTGTGATATCCCGAGCTCTTTCCTCTTTCCATTATTCTTCCCCTAGACTCTGCAATCAAAGCATTACTCGATGTCTCACCGGAGCTTTTCCATCGCATTTCCTCACTAAGGATAGCACCGACAACATCATCAAACTTTAAAGTACTAGATCCAGAGATAGAGTTACTAATGGCCATAACTAAACCATTCCAGCTTTCTGGTAATGAGCATAGAAATAACAGAGCTCTAATTTTATCATCAAAGTTTACCCCTAGAGAACTTAACTGACTGGTAACTATATTAAAATCGTTTAAATGGTCTGCAATAGATCCACCTTCTGACATCTTCATATTAAATAAATGTTTCATAAGAAATACCTTGTTTGAGGCCGAGGGTTTTTCATATAGTTTTGCCAACGCCTTAATCAAACCCTCTGTTGTTGTTTCCTTCGAAATATTGAAGGCTACCGATGCCGTGAGGCACAACCGTATTGTTCTGAGTGCCTTTCTATCTAGAATCTCCCATTCTACATCTGTCATAGCTGTTGGCTTCTTTGTTTTTCCGCTCAATGGTAGGTATAGATCTTTCTGATACGGATAATCTTCCATCTGCATCTTCCATAGTGGGAAGTTTTGGCCGTTAAATTTCTCGACCCTAAATTTACCATCTTCCGCCATTGATCCCACTTGAACCAGGAAACCCTTCTTTCCTATGATTTTATCAGCCAAATAGACCTTCGGCTTTGATACCAGTTGTTAGAAAATTAAATATTATAGAGAAATGAAACACATAAAATATGCGGAAAACACAAGCACACAAAACACATAAAACTAGAGAGATACAGATATACGTGTTTCACCCAGTTTGGGCTACGTCCACCCTGAACAACCAGTCCTTCCTTTCTATTATCTAGCAAAATGAAGAGACACAACCTACAACAGATCTGCTGTAATATCCTTTGTTCTCTCTCATAGTCTCCCTATCTATTTCTCGCTCTGAGAATACACATACCATGCACAACCGCAATACAATACCCTCATAAAAGCGAGGGGTTTCCTTCTAGGGAAAAAAACCCTAAACTAAACATAACTTCTACCATCAAATCATCCGCCTAATGAACGGCCCAGATTGACTAGAAATTACTATACTTTTACAAGGAAATTTTACATCTGTTCTTAGCTTTGGGGGCACTACCCCCAAAACCCCCCGCCAGGGGGGGGGCTCCATAAAGTCGTAGTCGCCCCCCCTGGAACCCCCTGGAAGCGTTTAATTACGGGCGGCGTTGCTGACCCATTAAGGTACAGGGGTCCAACGCTGTGATACAAAATAAACAAGATAATCAGGCTCCACACCCAACATCCCTTTTTTAAGAAACCGTGTAAAACCTTTAGCTAGCTCACCATAGTTAGGTACAAAAAGACAAAGGAAATTGGCTTTCCCTTGTAAGCTTTACAACTGAGGTAAGGAGGAAGGAGGGGGTAAGTTGACAATAGCCTCGAATTTCAGAGGATCTAAACGGATGCCTTCCTTGCAGATGAAAAACCATAGAAGTCTGCTAAATTCAACGCAAAAGACACATTTATGTGGATTAAGTCGAATATTATAATGTCTACAATGGAGAAAAATTCTCGAAGGTGATCAGGATAGTCACGACACTTAGCTTAATCAGCGGGTAAATCATCCGGATAAGGTTGAATGACGTGTTTGATATCATGAAAGGCATATGACATTGCTCGTTGAAAAGTAGCGCTGACATTTTTTTGTTTGAAAGGGAGTTTCTTGTACGAAAAAGTTCCCCAGGGACAGATAAAAGTAGTCTTATGTTGATCAGCGTGTAGGATATTAATTTGGTTGTACCCAGATAAACCATCAATGAAAGAAAAGATCTCACTCCCAGCACATTCATCAATGATTTTTTCAATGAAAGGAGTGGGATAGTTATCTTTAGGGCAGGCACGATTGATGTCGTGGTAATCAACACAGACGAGGATAGTACCCTATTTTTTAGTTACGGGGATGATATTAGAAACCCAATATGTTAAAGGGATTGGATATATAAATCCATCCGTGAGAATATTTTCAACTTCTCCCTTTATAGCAGCTGCCTTTCTAGGATGCACGGGGTAGAGTCGTTGATGAACAGGCTTTGCATGAGGATAAGTGGGTATCTCGTGCACCACTATACTAGGATAGATGCTGGACATTTATTCATATGACCATGCAAATAAATCACAGAACTCTTGAAAATGATGAGTGTAAAGCTTGATATCATCTGGAGAGAAAGTTTCCCGATATGGATGTTCTTGACGATTCCTGGTTTGAAAGAAATGTCAATAGGAACCGTAGTAGTGATGTTTCCCATGTTTCCTTTTAGAAAAAACCTCATGTGTTAAGATGGTTGTCTGAAGTGGATAGGTTGGAGCATGGGAAGCAAATTTTTTAAGACACAAAGAAATTACTCCAAAACTTGGAAGAAATGAAGAACGATGATGGGTATCATCCAAGGGTGTTTCCTCAAGAGATATGGTTTCAATGATACTTTCGTTAGTGGGAAATTTCTCATTCAAGAGATCAAAAGAATCTGAAGAACCAAGCCAAGGAGATTGAGAATACACGTCTAAGTGCATACTAGGAGTAGTATGATTATAAGTGAGGCTCGAAGCTGAGACAATTTCAGAATAGTCAAGTTCAACAAGGCTTAATGACATAACATCGTCGAAGGAATCAATTTGATCAAGAGGAGGAATGATCCAAGGATTAGACGAAGTAGAGATCATGTTGATCGGGATGATGTTCGACGGTGGGAGAGGAAAAATATCCATTAAGGCAGAATCTTTAAAAATTTCTGCCCTCACACTCTCATATGGTCCGGTGGTGTTATCAAAAAATCTGAACCTAATAGGATGCAATTCAATTAGACTTTATGTAACTCTTTCAGACCAATCTTTTGGCTGAGGCTTAGCCTCCTCAACCTGAGAGGGCTCTCTCAACGGTTTATGATTTTTGTTTAATGGATATATGGCTAACTCTAACATAAAAATATAAAATGGTATAACTGGTTGTATCACAGATTAAAAAACTTTCGTTGGGCCATGGAGTCAAGATAATCTTCAACAAAACATCACAATCTGTTAAGCATGGAAGTCAAGGCATTTGGAGTCTAGGTAAATGAATAAAACAATCACACAGTGAAAAAAACAGAGTTTATTTGCATGTAAAGGAAGTTAGAGAATTTTCAAATGAATTCTAAGTATCACATAAAAATACTACTGCAAATATATAATTAAGGAAGGCCATAGAAAAATGATAAACATACACTCCTTATGAATCTTGAGTTGTCAAAACAGATCTCTGTATTAAGTTGAAAAAGACAGTGACATACAATAACACAGTCTATTGCTAATGAAAATGCCCAACCCTTGTATATTTCGACCTCATGCTCTTTATAGAACATTTTCAAGATAGAATTCCCTTATCCTCCACTAGAGAATTCGAATTCATAGTGTTTGACACCTTTCCTAATCATGAAACATGATATTTATTACAAATTGACAGCTAGAACCCTAATGAGCAGTCCTATTTCAAATAGGAATAAAACTCTTTTCCTTCCTAACAACCTTATCTAGTATTCGTTACATATTTTTCCAACTGAAATCTCATGAAGTCGAATTTGGATGATGATATTTAACTTTATGTAACCACGCTGTTGATGATAATGTTTTCCTAAAATCTAGGAAACATGTTTTCCTGCTTTTCAGCCCCTTTGATTCCTTTATCGGTTTTGAGTACTTTGATAATTAATAGATTAGTTCTACATGTGTCATGTTTCCAAAAATTCTCCATATATCTTTAATCCTCCAGCTCTGCATAAACTCTAATCCGAATGATGCAAAAAGACAAAGGATAAACCTGCGCTACGAAAGCAGCTTGGTTTCGTAGCACTTTTAGTAGCGTAGTGTTTGAATCCTTTTTTCAATCAGATTTTTACCTGTTTTCTTCAAGGGAACCTTCATATGCCATAACCACACTTCCACCAGCAATTTCAAGACAAAAATCATCAAAATTCTCCCAAAATTTGCTGTGAAAAAAGGATGAAAATACTGCTACATTTACAAATTATTCATGTTTCCTCCTGAAAATTAGGTCTTGGGACAGAGCCTATATCTCTTCATCCATGATGTATTTTGAGAAACTGAAGGAGGTTTTTGTAGTCCATTCTGTCTTGAATAAAAAACTCTCTTTGTTTTTTGAAATAATTCTCTTGCCGTCTAGAAACCGTCTTTGAAGAAAACGTGTAAAACAGAAAAAATCTATTTTCTGAAACTAGGGCTTCAAAGAAAGCCTTGTATCTCCGAAATGAACACTTGTGAAGAAACTGAGAGAGATTGTTGTATTTAGATATGTTAGGAAGAAAAACCTCTTTCACTTTTCAAAAATTCGTTTTCAGTTGCGCAGAAACCCCCTTTGAAGTTGACTACTAAAACTAGAAAACAGATTTTTTTACTTCATAGTGAAAAAACTGCTTCAGCAGTTTCGTAGTGCATTTGATCAAATTTTCACTAAATGCGCTACGAAACTGCTCTGTAGGTAGTTTTTTAAAACCTGTCTTCAAAATTTATGCTTTGGAAATGCTTAAAATTTAAGGGACTTGGGTATCATTTCAAAAATACAACCATATGACCCTGAAAACATAATCTTCATCAAATTTTACGTTTATTTTGACCAGAGATTGTCTTGTGGATTTATCATTCTATTTCACTGCCCTTTTAACCTTTATTGAGAGTTTTTCAACTGTATCTCCAGATATTCCACCTATATTTTTAACCTTCTATTTTCAGGTTCATATCTCAGACAATGACCCCCTCTATGGATCTTTTTCTCCTTAGCCATGTTTCTTTCAGAAAAAACCCTGTTAGTTTCTTTAGAAATCTGCAAAACAGCCTTGCTTGCAAACAACCTCTCTTGATTACAGCCTTGCTTGATTTAATATAGAAACCTCGCTTGATTATAGTGAAATTTGTCTATGTATATAGCAACCAATGACTAATTTTCACTGTTTTAGAGCTCATGCAGTTGCTTTGGAGGTAAATGAACCGAGGATGGCTCAATTAGGCAAAGAATTTGAATTTGAGATATTCCTTCATAACCAAATGATGCTTTCTTGAATTCCTATCATGATTATGATGAGTGTAGGACAAGTGGGTACAATGGATTTATTGACTAACTGACTCACCATACTCCTATCCTATCATTCCCAAACGAATATGACAATTTTTTGGCTTATTTGACATGACAGCTAAGAAACCACGCGTTCGTAGCGCACTTGGTGTAAAATTTTCATTTTGCGCTACGAAAATAGCAGCGCATTCGTAGTGCATTTCCTGATTTTTGAACTGGCTGCGCTACGAAACTGCGGATTCCTGGCTAAATGCAAAATTCAACTTGAAACTTCATGGCATGACCCCTAAATAAAAAATATGACTTTTTTAATCATGAAATGAGCCTAAAGGACTTTATTTGAACTTGAAAGGTGACCTTTAAAACTTATAAAACTATGACCTACCCTTTACCAAGACTTAAAATGACCTTTAGACCTACTTGAAAACATGAACAAAAACAGTGTAGACACAATGATGTTTTGAGAATTTTTGAGTGATAACAGGTGGTATAATCCACATATGGCACGTCGCCTTCTGAGGAAGAAGAAGAAAAAAAGGACAATCGGTCAATAGTAAAGATATTCCCTTAATGTGGGAAACGAAGGACATGAAACAGAGTGGATGCCACACAAACCATGGCATGGGTACAACTGCGACTGAGTAGAAGATTTTAATTGAGTTTAGTGTCAACAACCTCTACTTCGATATTGAACATTTTGCCTTCCAAAGTGATAGGCAAGTTAGGAGAATATCGAAAGGACAAGAATCTCTTCCATTGAAAGCCTCCAAGGTGTTCAGGGATTGGCTAAGAGTCAGAGAGCCGATGGCTTTCTAACAAGACACATACATGATGCAGGTGGATTCATCCTCATCCATGGCTGTCTGATGGATTTTATTTCCATTAATGATGACCTAAATGAGAAAAGAAAGTTGATGGGGAAGGTGCAGAACATGGTTTTATAGATCGAAAGAGATGAGATTCAAATTAGTTGGATCAATTCCTACAATTGAGGATAGTAGTGATTTACGTTGTGAAGGACAACTCTAAAGAACCTCTAATGCAGAAATTGTGGAAGGTGCTTGAGCCAAATACTCAACAATGTTATAATGTTGAGTAGCTCAAGCATTCAGGTTATAAGATTATTTTCGAAGCACACCTTTAGAAGGTGGTCGGATGATGGAATCAGGATTAGGTATTCTGATATGAAGATGATTGGAAGTGGGCAGAGTAGAAGGAGAAGGAGCATCGAAAATTTCTTTCTCTGCTGATTGATGAGGATGAGTTGAATAATATTTGGATCTGGTGGCCACAGAAATGGGTGTTGTTCCACTCATCATAAAAACTTTGGAACCAGATGAGGAAGAAAATGGGGGTTGGTCAACCATCTGAGTTTTCTGAGAGATAAATGGTTCTTTGAGGACAACCCAACTTCCTTGAGTACCTTTGAGTAAATGACTAACTTCAGCCTATCGAGGGAATATTTAGTGTAGTGTTCATTATGAAAGATTAGGCAAGGGTACTTAGGCTTGCGCTTAGTTCCATCATCAGTATTAGGTTTGGGAGAATCCTATTTCAGGGCATCAAATTTGGATTTTCCTTGGCCTTTCTTTTTACCTTCGGAATTTTTTTCTGTTGTGGTAAAATAGATGGCATTAACCTCCACAGTTTTACCAGGATTCGAAGGATTATGCGGGACATAATTGACTGAGGAAATCGATTTCTACTTAGTAGAAGTAGAGGAAGACTTTCAAGAAGTCTGGGTAACTAACCCATTGACACCGTCGACAGGTGGTGCCGTCAGAGCTTTCAAAGTTTCATGATTAGTAGAAGTGCGTGAAGCATCAGGAAATAGATCATACAACGTGCCAGACTCGGAGTAAACCAAATCAAGATATTATGCATGAGAAACGGATTTTTATTCCATGACACATGCCCCCATAACAATATCCTTGGCGATCTCATTGACGAAGGATTTGGTGAACCATTTGGTCAAGAGTTGGTCAGGAATTTTGAATTTGATCAAAGAATGACGCCGTCTCCATTCATGGATGTTATCAGAGATGTGCGTAGTTGTATCATGTTTCAAGGACGCGAGGAGGTGATTTCATGTTTCAATGTGAATAGGTAACTGGAAGTGCATGAGGAAATGTATAGCTAGAGATTTTAAATCCTGGAACGTTCCATGAGGAATCCCGATGCACCACTTTGCAGCGACACCAGTCAAAGTTCTTTGGGAAAGACACATATGGACGGATTCATCAACCTAGGAGTTAGCAGAGCACTAGAGATGGTATGTCATGACGTGTGCCTGGGGGTCTTATCTAAACTTTACTTCAAATTTAGGGCAATCAGTTAGGATATTAGTAGGAATTGGAACCCAATATGGATTATGGAGAATTAGATCATTAGTCAATCTCGACACATAGGATAGTTCCAATGTTGCAAAAAAAGGAAATTGTGGATTAAAAGGAATAATCGACCTTTGGTAAAGGCCCATTTTGGGATTCCAACCAGGTTGGGAGAAATTATACCCCCAGGGGTTTTGTCTAGAAGGATTTTTCCCATAAGGATTGAAACCTTGGGGGTTTTGGACGTATCCTGGTTGCGGAAAAAAAAACGGATATTGACTTGTAGCAGGCCATTGAGGTCTAGGCTGAGTATAACTCATAGATGCAACATATGGATTTTGGTGTTGTTGAATGTTTTGCAGCATAGTACCTTGAGGTTGACCTTGTGAACCCGAAGGTTAACCTTGAGGCTGTTGAGGATCGAGAATCATGGTACCTTGAGGCCGACCTTGTGAAATCAAAAGATGACCTTGAGGATTTTGCATGATGGTACCTTGAAGCTATTGAGGTTGGGAAGGTTGGCCCTGAGACGTAGGTTGACCTGGCTATACAAATATTTGACCTTTTTGAGACAAGGTTTGTCCTTGTTGAACAAAATGTTGTCCTTCCTGAGTTTAAGGTTGTCCTTGTTGAACAAAATGTTGTCCCTATTGAGCATAAGAAAACTGTTTCTGGTGAGAAAAAGGTTCACCGGATTGAACATAAGGTTTTCCTTGTTTCACATAGGGTTGTTGTTGAACGAAAGTAGGCCCCTACTGATATGCATAAGTCCTTGACTATGAAGGAACATGAATCCCAGACTAACCTTGAAGCCCTTGCGGATTCAAGAGTGGAGATTGCAATTGTTGAGAACCATAAGGGAAATAGGGTTGTTGGTTGAGTATTTGGTTTTTCAAAATCTTGCTAATACTAATCATAGCTTAACCTTGCCGGAATAGATGATCCGAAAGAAATAGGGATACTACCAATAGGTTGAATAGATCCTAGAATGTGAGTTTGTGATCCACTCACAGATGGTCCAGTTGAAGCTTGGGAAAAATTTGACAGGGTTGGCTGCCCCCCAACAGTTGGGATCGATGGAATAGACGTTGGTACACTGACGGGAGGTGTAGAAGCACTAATGCAGATGGTTGGTTGTGTTGGAAAAAAAATAACTGTAGTTTGAGCAGGGATAGGAGAGGATATTCTAGATACACATTTGGGGAATTTTGAGGTCTAAAATGGGCCTCCTAAGGAAAGTATAAAATAATAGTGGAAATAATAAAATAATATTTGATTACATCATCAAATTTTAGAGGGAAAAAAGGAAAAACTATTTTTTCAACTTGTATTTTAGCTTATCTCCCTATGGGTTTAATCAAATTTTGAGCGGAAACACTTGTTGGATGCATAATTTGATTTGTCATCCAAGAAGTACCCATGTTGCATAATTTTGATGGACCATGCTACACGAAAAATGAGAAATACATGAAAGCCATGATTACAATCACGTTTTTTCATGTATTTGTCATTTTTCATGTAGAAGGGTTAATAAAAAGTATGCAACATGGGCACTACTTGGATGAGGAATTAAATTTTGCATCCAACGAGTACCCCCGCTTGAAATTTGAGTAAAACCTTAGGGATATAAGTTGAAAAAGTAGTTTTATTATTTAATTGTTTTTTAATATTTTTACTTTTTACTCCGAAAAAGGTGAATCATCACCCATGGTTGACATCATGATCTTGAATCCTATTTTTTCTTATAAAGTTTATTTTTGTTGTACATTTTACTTAGGAGGCCCATTTCAAACCTCAAAATTCCTCTAATGAATGGACCAGATGTAGGGACCGTAGTATTTTCCAAATGGTTTTGTGGTATAAGAATGTGGCACTTGAAACACCAGAAACTAAGTGACCCAAATATGTGTAACCAGCTGGGATTAATGGATGGGTCGATGGATGTGAAACAGAGAGAGGGATCTGTTCCTATAAGGAAAATGCTCAGGAGGGAACTGCTGCCCTTCATACAAAGAATCGTCCACACCACTAGGAGAACTTGAAACTTCAAGGGGAGATGAGACCTCACCTTCGAAAGCCATAGGTGGTGTTGGAACACCTAATCCTCTATGGGTAGGTGTGGAATTCGAAAAGTCACAATGGAGTCCAAGTGACCTTGGAATGTGAAACCAAGAGTCACACCATTGTACTATAAATGTACATCATGTATAATGGAAAAATAAGAAAGCCTCACGCTTATCCTTCATTGTGTGTTGAGTCTCTTGTGTGTGTGTGTGTTTATTCTTCTCATACACCATGTATGTGTTTAACATGGTATCGGAGCTGAGAAGTTCATAACCAGCTCAACCTTGAGTGAGCCATTTGTGTTTATGGCCTGTGCATATCTGCAAAAATTGTTGGCATTTTTTCAGCATTTAAAGAGTTTCTGCAGCAGACATTTTGCCGCATTCGGAAGGTGTTTTGAAGAACAGCAGCAGTGGTTTTGAAGAAGAGCAGCACTGCGCATCTGAAGGTTTTCATTATGATTTCTTCCTGCAATTTCTGCCTATTAAATTCTTCATTTTGAAGAGCTGCTGGAATATTATTTAAAGTGGGTTTCTAAAGAAAAGTTATGGGTTTTTTTAAGTAAATATTTCGGGGTTTTTTCATTGAATTTTTTTTGCATTTTTTCCAATTCTCTACTGCTGGACTATTGAAAAATTTTTCTGGTTTTATTGGCAATTTCTGCACATTACTCTGCTGTGTATCACTGCTTAAAATTTCGCTGTTTCTGAAAATTCAACTTCCTACTCTCTGTTGTATTTAATTTAATTAAAAAAATAAAAAATAAAAAAAATATTCTGAATCTCCCTTATCCACCTTTCGGCCCTGCACTCATCGTACGACCTATGCTCTCTCATCCCTTTTCACCCAACCTACATACCCACCCCAACTCTCCCCACACATACGGCTCTACATACCCCCCATCCTAGCCCACGCCTTCACCTCTCAACACACAGCCTCACGGCCCTCCTCTTCCCTACGCATCCCTCCCCACCTGTCGCTCCTCCTCGCACCTGTCCACCCCCCTTGCTCTATGCCATACCTTCCCCACGGCTCTCGGCCCCTCTCCCCTTGCACTCTCAGCCCGCCTGCCCTAAACCGCCCCCCCTCACCTCTGCAATACGCCTTCGCCCATCCCCCTACGCTGCTCTACTGCCCCTCCCTAACTCTACTAGCCTACTGCCCTCCCCTCCCTCACGGACTTTGCCACCGCTCGACCACTCACTCACCTCATGGTTGCTCCCCACATTCACACCTACTGCCCTCTCCTTACCCACGTCATTTCGCCCTCCCTCCCTCCACCCAGTTTTTAATTCTGCCTTTTAATTGTTAATTTTTTTTTAATAAAACCCTCCCTCCAATAAATTTCCCTTCCCTCCCACTAAATTAATTCCATTTATAATTAATTCAGCTTTTAATTTCATTAAAATTCTCTCCCTTCCCTTTTTTTAATTAATTTCCTTTAGTTTGCTTTCCCCCTCAATTTTAATTAATTTCCATTTAAATTAATCTTTTTAATTAATTAAAAAAAAAAAAAAACAATAGAGAGAGGAAGAGAAAAAGAAAACAACAGAAATGGCATATGAAGCAGTTGGATTTTTACATTGAATTGTTTGTGGCATAGAAGGTTGATTTTCTGAAAAAATTGACATGTGAAGACAAGCAGCTCCTTGAAGAAGAAAAATTAGCTGCCTCAAAGGCTTTTTGCACGTTGTTTTTGCTGCACATTCAAACAAATATTTTGCAAAGATATGTATTGAATTGACATTGTATTGTGATTGGAATTTGCATCTTCATTCATAGTTGCAATCAAGACTTGAAGTGTATTTGAGTTGAAAAATTGTTGATGTAACTCATTGTTGATTGTCCTCCATCATTTGAGGAGCAGATTTTGCACTTGATTTCCATAGTTGGAAGTTCTCTTGAGTCATTTGTACTTCTTGTTGCATCACATTGTAAACGGGTGCATTTTCGGTTGAATCCGACACCCTTTCATTTTTTGAGCCTAAGTTGTTGAAAATGGCTAAAATCAATGAGGCATTAGAGTTGTTGAGTAACCTCATTCATTCCAATGTTGATGATATAGTAAAAATGAGCAAGAATGCTCTTCTTGATATTCAAAATTGTTTGTAATATGCACATGAGAAGATTGAGCTTTTGCAGTTGGAATCTCAGCTCCAACAAGATGAACTTCAACAAAAGAGTCACCATTCTGAACCTGTTTCTGTTCAGAAGATTGAGAAGGACTCCCATCAGCAGCAAGAAGATAAAGTTCCAGTTGATTCCTATTCAGTTCCTTGTACTAGAGCAGATGTACATGCAGATGCAGCAGTTCAACCTGCACTTCTCAAGCCCATCATCATACCTTGGGAAGATCTTGTCCACAGCAACCACCGAACTGGTCTTGGATATGAAAATGATGTGACCTTTCATATTCTAGACTACACCAAGCCCATCATATTTCAGAGTGCCAGATTCTTGTATGACAGTTCACCTGCAACTGTTCCAGATCCTGTTCTGCTTCCACAACAGATTGTAAAATGCCAACACTGTGATCGAGTTGGCCATATGAAAGATCACTGTTTTGATCTTCATCCATGCAAGCACTGTGGTTGGCACACTAATTCTTCAGACAGATGCTTCAGAAACAAGCCTTCTGCAAGAACAAAGATTCGTCTTGGATGGATCGCTTCTTGGAAATGGGCATCAACAACCAAGAAGATATTTAAGACACATGTCAGAACTTTTTCATGGATATTGAGCAAACTTGCAGTTGAGTTTTCACCATCATCTCACCTTGTCCCTGACAGGGGGGAAATGGTGGTCATGTACAAGCTTCGACGTCAGATCGTGCGAGCCTGAGCCACAATCTCTCATTCCATGTTCAGAGTTGTAGCCAAAGACACAATAGTTCAAGTGAGCCTGAGCCACAATTCGTCATTCCAGATTCAGAGATGTAGCCAGAGACACGAATTCCCATGAGCATGCCTTCGGTTGGTGGACAACCTTAAACCATCATCTTTGGTTGGTGGAAAACCTAAAACCATCACAGGTAGTAGACCTCCCTTCTTTTAGGTCGAAGGTCTCCCTTTCATATATGAGGAACACTTCCTCTAGTAGAAGCCTTCAGCTTCTTGTTAGCTTTGGTTGAGTTCCAGGAAATGCTTCAAGAATTCCAGAGTTGTTGGTAATCCTAAAACCATCACAGGTAGTAGACCTCCCTTCTTTTAGGTTGAAGGTCTCCCTTTTTTATGAGGGAAAATTCCTCTAGCAGAAGCTTTCAACTTCTTTCCAGTTTTGGAAGAGTTCCAAGAACTGCAACAAGTTTTGCGTTCCAGTGTTGGTGGTCATCCTCAAACCACCTCTTTTTTCCAACATTTCAGAGAGTTGATTCAGCCCAAGTGCTGCCATGCATACTTTGCAGATTTGTATTACAACTCTCTTCTTGGACTCACACATACCCCTTCAGATTAAGGGGGGATGTTGGAACACCTAATCCTCTATGGATAGGTGTGGAATGCGAAAAATCACAATGGAGTCCAAGTGACCTTGGAATGTGAAACCAAGAGTCACACCATTATACTATAAATGTACATCACGTATAATGGAAAAATAAGAAGCCTCACGCTTATCCTTCATTGTGTGTTGAGTCTCTTGTGTGTGTGTGTGTTTATTCTTCTCATACACCATGTGTGTGTTTAACATGGTGGGTGGAAATAACTGAAGAGTAGTAGTACGATGTGTACATGATGAAGGAACCAAAGGTACATTTGGTGTATTGAACGGGCTATACTATCATTGAGGAGAGACTTCTACTGAATCAAACAATAGATTTTGAGGAAACAAGACATAACTTACTAGCTCGTTAGGAGGAGACCATGTAGCAAGGGGTTGGACACTTGGAAGAATCACAAGCTCAACACTTTGGGCTCCAACCAATGGTGAAGTGTTAGAAGAGACTTGTGGTGATGTCCCTTCGGTAGAAGATGATGAAGGGGAAGCCAAACTTGATGGTTCAGCCACGATGACTTTATATCAATAGAAAAAGAGGAAAATGAGTGATTTATTCAAGGCTTTAAAAATATATTTGTAAGTAGCTACTCATGATGTTGCCAAGAAATAACTTCACGAGTATGCCATGTTATCGTGGGTAATTGATTTTAGAACTTAAAAACAAAAATAAATCAAAAAAGGATTTTTCTAGGAAAGAGGGTTTACCAAGTATCTTTGAACTACAAAATACCTCCTGGAAAGCCAAGAAGTACAACTAGAAAATATCCCCAAATGCTGTTTTCGGTGTATCATGTTTACAAGGTAGCAGAATCGGTTACCTGTGGCTAAAGGATAACAACCTAGTGGGGTATCCTGTTATATACTCGATGGTACGGGGAGTAGAATTCTGTGTTGGAATTGTCTAATGTGTAATCGTTTAGTGAGAGTGTCCCCATATACTTACCATACGTGCCGCAAGTGCAATATACTTCTGTACCTGGGACGGGGTTTCACTCCCAGAATGCAATGCAGGCTATTAACGATAGCTGCTAGGTTTATAGACACCATAACATGTCTCTAGCCTAGACCTCTAAATGTTTTGCGTTAAGTTCCAAATTCTCCTTAGATTCATTGAATAAATTTTAAATTTTATCTTGAATTTAAGTCTCAGTTTTAAGGCCTTACCGATGTCACATGAATCCCTAAAATGCAACTATATTAGAAAAATAAAATTGTTCATTTCGATGAAAAAATACACTAATTAAGAGGAAGAGGTTCACACAATCAATGCAACAGTCAAGAAAATGTAGTAGATGGCAAATTTTCACTACTTATTTAAGTGCATAATCCAAAGCGAAAATGAAAATCTCTTTCACTTTCCTATTTTTTTACTAAATGCACTAGAAGCAATCAAAATTAAGTTTTTCACTTTAGATGCAAAATGAATGCAATTTTATTTATTTACAGCAGTCAAGAAAATGTAGTAGATGGCAAATTTTCACTACTTATTTAAGTGCATAATCCAAAGCGAAAATGAAAATCTCTTTCACTTTCCTAGTTTTTTACTAAATGCACTAGAAGCAATCAAAATTAAGTTTTTCACTTTAGATGCAAAATGAATGCAATTTTATTTATTTATTTTTATTTTTTAAATTAATACACAAACACACACACACACACATATATATAACACAATGAAAAAATGATGCAAAACACACTTCAAATGTAATCACTTGCTTCGAATACTTATCTAATGAAATACCTCAAAACAATACAAGATGAAATAATCAAAGTACCCAAGAGAAATCTCAAATTATTTCTTCAAAACAAAACATTCTTATTTTTTCACACTGATTGACACACAAAGAAAGATCCTTCATTCGAAAACAAGCAATGTAATTGATGTTTTTCGATGGAAGAGAGAGCCAAATGCACACAGAATGGATACTTGACAACTCCATTCATAGAAATCAACTGAAGAATGAAAGATGACCAAATCAAAAGGTTTGAAATAAATGACAAAACTAACTCATCAAAAAGTCTAGTATTCAACGAAGCATGCAACCATTCAAATGACACAAAGCACCTAGAAGCCCTAGGATGACGAGGATGCACAATTCGAAAGAAAAGAGACCAAATATGAGCTAATTGAGACAATAAAGTCACTGAACAGACGAGAAAAGGAGTTAACTGAGAAAATAAGGAAGCCTAGAAGGAAAAGACCCACTGGCATTCAATGAAGAGAAACCCTAATAAAAATTACTCAGTAGTCGACGCCCCTATGAGGCTGAACCTTTAATATTCCAAATAGGAAACAAAAATAATACAAAACACAATAAACTTGAAACTACATCAACATGGAAATAAACTGCAAACACCATAAAAATAGACAGAACAACTAAGCCATTTTATTAATAATGAGGTGGAATAAAAATACAATAGTGCTCAAGAATAATAGCACTCAAGCCGAAAAAAGTAGGCTGGAATGGCCCCAAGCTCTCCCCACTGAAAACACTGCGTAACTGTTGTTGGTGTCCAGATGTGAACAAATATTCAAACCCTTTTTCCACATTAATTATCAATCCGGGTGCGTTAGTTATTTCAAGAATAACGCGCACAGTATATGCAAGAGAAATAACATAATCTTCTATTGAATCACAAGCTTAATCAATGAAAATAAGCAAAACTACTGCAACAACAATTAAAGATGGATTGCATAATTAAAAAGGCATTTACAACAATTACAAAATTTTACCAGAACAATAGTTGCAATAATAAACCAAAATATGAAATAAACAAAGGGAAAATAACGCAACACCTGATTAGAAGAGTGGGCTCAACTCTATGATCAGGGTTGCGGCAAACTCACAACTCACAAACAGAACAACAAAACACTGTGCATTCAATGGATTGAAAACGTTTCTGTTACAATATCTGTCTCTTTCTGCTTAACCTCGATTCACAGCCCTAAGGCCCTCTTTATACAAATGTTCAATAAATCATATCTTTCCTCTAACAACTAAATATCTACAATTATACATTTTTTACAATAGAAAACTAGTTGCCAAAAGGAAACCACGAAAAGCCTGAAATAGAGCTAGAATAATATGGGATATGTTGCGCTGTTGTAGCAGGAGATACTGTCGAGAATTAGGAGTTGCTCCGTGGCTTGCAACCGTAATCCCTTTACTTTTTCCAAATATGTGAAAATAACGGAGTTAATACTTGCAAAGGTAAAACCTCCATGACTATTACTTCATTAATCAAACATTCCATGTAATATAGTGGAAAGTGGTTTACCTCATGTGTTTTAGAACAATTAATGATGCAAATAGATAGAAAGGTGGGAAAAAATGGGAGAGAAAAGTATACAGATTTGGTACCCAACATCTCCCCCCAACTGGTCTATCTACATGTCCTCATGCAGCTCATTGTCTTCTCATATCTGTGTTGGACTGACTGTGGCTGGCGTGAAGATGTGCGAGGTCATATTCTTCGGCCATCTCTATCCTAGGGGGTTTATATCCTTCCGTCAGAACAACATCCTTCCACCAATCCGGATCGACGTTGTATGCAGGAGTATATTTCTCTGCTAGCAACCAAATCAGGGGAAACTAAAACCTCAACCCCATCCATCTGACCCCACAAGTTTGAATGCATGCTAAAAAACGTGGCACTCTTTCTAGTGCTCGTGCAAAGCTAGGCGCTCCAAAAGGTTCTCGACCTCTGACGGTTGAAGGTGACATCATTCACCTCTTTTGACAAGTGTCCAACACGTCCTTCTGGAAATTTATTATATGTTTGACACAAAGGTCAACTCACCATTTCCGGGTGGTCAACATATGTCCCCTGTGCTCCTCAATAAGTAAAAAGGTAAAATGCTTGTTATAAATATTTGTTGCCTGGCCATGCTCAACCCTCATCATTAGCGACCTTGTGACTTGGTTTTCTTCAAAACCTATCATAGGCCTTTCTCCATTTAATCTGATTGATAGTGTAGGAGGTGAAGGCTCTTAAACGAATATCCCCCACGAATGGAACGGGGTTGAAGGCCTGATCGCTCCTTAAGAAGTAACCATGCATGTTGTAATATTCCCAATTAGTCATGAGCTAATTGGAATATTCATTTTTGTTTTATTACTTTGTTTAAAGAATAAAAGAGCAAGGGAGATCCATAATAATCCTTAATAATGAATAAATCCATGCCAAATATGAAGAGGCTAAATCTTGGCTGTTAAATCAAGCACCCTTAGGTGTGAAAGGGGTTGGAACATTTTGAACGGGTCAACCTTGACCAAATCTAGAACGCTGCCATGGAGGAGTGGCCATCAATGAGGGACAACACAGTTTTAGATGGAGGTGCCTTGTGTGAAAGAAGTGATCTCATTGGAAGTGGTTTAGGGTTTGCAAGCTCTTGAATTATAAAAGGAAGAGGATGGAAACATTAGAAGGATGTTGATGTTTATATTTTTGAATATATGGTCTGTTTAGACATATAACTTTCTTTGGCTGTTTAGCTAAGATTGCAAGTGTTCTTTAGCATTGGGTGTTCCTGATTAGGAATCCCACCTCTTTCCTTGAGAGGCCTCTTGGAAGAGATTTGTACTACATTCCACTATCAGGAATTTGGCCAAGACTTCAGTATTAATGTACAACACAGTTCCTGTTGAGGATTTGTGTTTGTGATGCAGGGAAAAAGTTGTGGAGGTTTGATTTGGGAGATTTCTGAGCTAGATCTCATTGGCGGGAGGTTTATTTCTCTTGGGAGGTTAGTAAAGAAGGCCCTAGAGCATCATTGATGAATTTGGCATGAGGCCATAGTGTTTTTATCCCGTACAGAACAGTTCCATTCCATGGCTGTGTAATTTTAGTGAGCTATTGCAGTGGGCAACTCAAAAAAGGCCGAAAATCCAAACTTAAAATCTGGCCAAACCATTTTTGGGTTTTTCTGGGTTTTTTTGAGTATAATCCATGGTTAAATTATTGGATAATTCTGAGCACTATAACAACCTTCTGCACATGGTTCGTCTCCTTAGAAGTAGTAGTTTCCATCAGCAACAGTAGTTTGCTTTCCACTGAAGGGATCAACCCTTCGTTGAGAGGGTATTTTTGGAGGAGTTCTTTCATATCTACATCATATTCAACCACCTCCTTCTATGTGCTTGAATTGTAGTGAATCTTCAACCCTAGGACTTCAGATCCACGATTCATATTTGTTGTGTTTCCAGAAACCCTTCCTAGGTTGTCTAGGAAAAGTGTATGGGAGCATAGATCTCCATTTTTGGCCTTGTATGAGCATGATATTTTTAGATCCATTTATTTATATGTCCCAACTGCAGTGTTATCACTAAAACTGTGCCGTGCTTGATTTAGTATTTTGTGTAGCAGTGTATTACATGTTTTGGGTGCATTTTGGCATTGGAGGCTTCTTTTGCCTATCTTGAGGGGCTTTATCCCCAATATCTTGTACTTATTTATTGCTGTTATACATAATACCATGGATATATCATTTGGCTCACATGTAATGTGTTAATACTTGCTTCCATTTCCATTATTATGAGCTATATTCCTGCTTTTCCCATTTGGGAATATTACAATGGTATTAGAGAATCATCTTGGCACATCCTGTGCATTCTAAAAAGCCAACATGTCATCTAAATAAGGAGAGCCTCTTACTGACAAAGAGAAGAGGTATCAAAAGAGAATGCACAGAAAGTTTGATTATACAAATGATAATGAAGACAAGGGTAAAGCCCCTTTATCTGGAGGTTAAGATGAAGAGAGGGAGTTCCCTAAGATCCTTCTTAGAGCCATGCAAGACATTGCTAGAGAGTTCAAAGAGATGAGAATGGACAGATTCAAGGAATCCCCTAAAGGATTTCATCATGGAGAAGGCTCTGGCATGTCTCACCACTGGAATGATCAACCAATGCATCAGCCTCAAGTTTCCCAACGCTCTACCATGCCTATGTTTTTGGTTGTAGGAAGTGAAGTGTTTCAAGAGCAAGAATCCTTTGAAGACTATTTTTAAGAATATGAGTCTCAAAATTAGAGATTCAAATATCACTTGAGTTTTTAGGAGTTTTTTCAAATAAAGGACAAAAGAAGACCAAGGAATCATCATAGAGGTGGTGGATTCATTCAGAATCATGATCGACACCACACTATGGGCAGATTATTTTTACCCAATTTTGATGGGTCATCCAAGTGTACTGCCAAATCTTGGGTAGAAAAACTTGGCATCTTCTTTCAGTTGAACAAGGTTCCAGAGATGGAGGCCATTAATATTGTAGCACTGCACCTTGAAGGTGAAGCACATGACTGGTGGTTCCATGGATTTTCTACATTGGGTCATGCCAATGTGACTGCTTATTCAGAGTTCACTAGAAGGCCAGTGGAAAGATTTGATAGAAGGGATCCAGAAGCACCATTCATGAGCCTTGCAAAGTTGAAACAATCAGGTAATGCAGAAACTTACATTTCTGAATTTTTAAGGCTTTCTGTTATGGTTCCTGATTTTTCTACAACAAGAAGGGTGTACATGTTCATTGATGGGTTAGATGAACCTCTTCATGGGTTGGTTAAGTCTTGTTGACACCTAATCCTATGGGATGGGTGTGGATATGTATTTTTGTATAATAAATAATAGTAGGAAATAAGGAAGGCCAAGAGTCATTGGGAGAGGAATCCCAATAGCCTCACCTCCATGTATAAATGCATGTAGATTCTTCAGCTAATAATACATTCTGATTTGAGGAGTTACCTCCTGGTTTGAAATGGTATCAGAGCCAGTCCCACTATTGGCATTTCTGCCTGTGGTGTAACTCCCTCTCCTTTGCTCAATCAATTTTTATTAATAGTTTTTGCTGCTCATTAATTGCTATACTGTTATTCTACATTTTTTTTTCTCTTCAATTATCCACATGTCTGACATTTGCAGCTCCTGCAGCTCCTGAAGATTCTGCAATTCTGCAAACCCTGAAATTCTGCAAATTGCAGCCCCTGCCACTCTGCAATTCTACAGTCCTGCACACTGCCATTTCAGTTTTTTTGTAACGCCCTCACTTCTCCCTCACCTACCCAACGCCCCTCACACTTCCCTCACCTACACTCCCCATTCGACTGTGCCCTCCCTTCCCATTCCCCATTCCCCTACGCACCAACACTATCGCTCTGCCCTTCATGGCTTTTACAGCCGGCTCCTCACACTAAATCTCCCTGCTCGACCTATCCATCTCTTCCCTCGACCACCATTAAACCACTGATATTCTCCCTTCCAGCACTGTCGACTCAATACACTACGCCCTCCACCATTCAATACATATCACTCATATATTCATATATATCAACAACACTCCATTTATCCATTTATCACATGAGTCATATATCAACAGCGCTCCATTTATACCTGCAACGCATCTCCTATACGCTGTCCCAATATATATATATATATATATATCACAGTCTCTGCATACAATACCACTGTGGCTGTATAATACGCCTCATACGCTGCCCCTCCCACATTCATTACCGCCCCCCTCCCTACCTGCGCTGGGTCGACTCACTCCTCATGCACCAAACTATTTCCGCCCCACCATTTGTATACAATAGCTGCCATGACGACAAATTCCTTCTAGCGGTAGAACCAGAAGCGTTATTTCATTTTTTCCATCAAAAGGCCATTGGCTCTCGAGGAAAGGCTGAGCTTTGAACGGACGCAAAATGTAAATGGCGGCCTCTGGCTTTGACCGTCGTTCATTAATCATCCGCCTTTCTAATTTCAATACCAACGCTGTCCATATATACCGCCTTCTATTTTAATACGCCATTCCATATAAAACGCTGTATATTGAGTTTGTTATTACAATACCGCTCAGGTTCCGTTGCTGCATCAACCTCCACGCAGTTCGTATTACCTGCACCCATCGGTCCTTCATATCATATTACATTCATAAAACCATACAACGCTGCACATCATACGTTGATTGCTCCACGCGTTTGTAATACCATAACACATTCACAATACCGCTCTCCATATTGTCTTACGCCCTTCCCATTCACAATACCGCCCTCGCACTAATAATTTCTGTCTTTGTATATACAATGCACTACTTGCATTACCGCCTCCCATTATAATACGCTGTCTGCGTTTTAACGATACCGCCTGTCCATTTATAATACGCTGTGTGAGTTTTAAAATACCGCCCAAATATATACTACACCTGTCATATATACATCCCTCCCTTCCACATATATCATATAGCTCTCCCTTGTCGTATTGTATAGCGCCCCCTCTCCACATTACCACTTTTATACTGCCCCTCCACCATTCATAATACCACTTCTTACATTCATAATACCGTCCCATAACATTCCATATCGACCTCCTGTTATCACTCAGGTTTTCCTTGAAGTTGTGGAAAAGGAAAGTATACCCGAGGTAACCACAAACCAACCTTCGGATGCAGAATCTAGCCAATCTGCATCTAGAGAGGGCTCTCTCTTTATGATTTATCTTTGTTCTTAGAAAGTTTTAGGCTAGTTATAAGTCCAAGAAATGTGTTTGAAAATGGTGGAATTTGCCAACTAAGGGCAAGGTTGAATATTTTCAGGCCATTGGGCTATGGAGTCAAAGGATGGCTTTACTGGATTAATCTTCTACACACAGGATGGCTTTGCAGGGCAAGATAGCCAAACAGAGAACAATTTTAAGGAATTCAAGTGGATGGAATGGGTTTGAAGGGATGAAAGGCACTCAAGAATCTTTCAACATGTTCAAAAGAAAGAAATGGAATGATTACAAATAAAGAGCAGTGAAGAATTCTTTACTATAGTAATCAAAATGTTTAGATTAGCGAAGCAAGAGCATTTAAGAATTCATTGCTTATAACCAATCTAGAAGAAAACATTTTAGAATAATCACAACTGAAATCAGAGTACAATTAAGTAAATTCTGAGTTATTCTTTTATGTCAATTATTCAGAAATGGACACAATGATATTATAAACATATATAAAACTTAAGACATAGGATAGAGAGACTTATTGAACTGCAATTCGACGCATGAATCCTGCAAAAAGTCCTGAGCTTCAAATAGTCATCCAGCAAGACACAAAGAAGTTTCTCCAATGCACTTTTATTCCAAAAACATCAATGTCATAGCAAAGTAGTAGAATCCACCCAAAATACTTCCAAGAGTGAAGTATTTATACAAATTCTAAACTAAAATATCTTGAAAAAATATCAAAATTGTTTCACAAATCTCTCCAACTATTTTACATAAATAGAAATTAAGTAAAGGAAACTCAAAATAATGCATCTATTTGTCACTATTTTGTATGTATAGGTGATTACAAAGAGGAGAATTCGAATTTGATCCAACTCTTCGTTGATAATGAGGCATCCAAGTCACTAACTGCTTCCTTTCTTTGTGCAATTCTGCTCCAACAATTCTGCAAATTTGGGGTCCAATGATACCTTTATATTTCTCAATCCGTAATAGATATGTAAAAAGTGAAAGAGGTTATTGTAGATACATATGTTGGTGAGATAAACCTCTTTCACTTTCCTAAAATTCCTCTCCAGCTGTGCACAATAGGCTCTGCAAAAAGATGTTTAAAACAAAGTTTTATAGAGTCTGAAAAATAGCCTCCAAAGATGTGAATTTATCTCTCAGTATGAAATAAATTTCCAAAAAATGAGATACCTTTTTGTAGATGGGTCTCTTAGGAACAAAAAACTCCTTCAGTTTTGTAATATGTATTTATGATTGGCCACAATATTCTTTGCAAAATGATGACTTAACAGGAATTTTCTGCAAAAAGTGCTTTCCAACATTGTTTAATATTTCCAAAAAATAATGGATGTTAGAAAAGTGAGAGAGGTTTTTGTAGATGGCCCTCTTAAGAACATAAACCTCCTTCATTTTTGTAAAATTCATCTTGGATTGATCACAATAGTTTCTGCAAAACTATGACTAAAATATGCAATTTCTGCAAAAATGTTCCTTCTTGTTATGTTTTTTCATCTTTTTAATTTCTTGCTCTTTTGACTGTTTTACTTTCACTTTAGACAAACCTCACTATTGGTGAAAGTATTCTCATCTCTTTTTACCATTTTACTGCCTTCTGTATTTACTTTTACTGTTTACCTTTGACTGCTCTGTAACTTCATTTTAACTTTCACTGACTTTTACCTGATACACTTTAACCAGTGATACTCTTTAGCTGTTATGATTTCTAACCTCTGTTTGAATAGATTTGATAAAAATATTGGAGAAAAAAAATCTTATGACTAGTATTAAGACTGTTTATCCAAGGATGTGATCTTCTGATCACCTCTTCAGGGGACAACCGAGTAGATTTTTCAAGCAATTCCCCAATGGACAAGTGAGTGAGGTTTTGACCAGGTTCAAAATGGAGCATCATTCAAGGCTACAGGAACTCCCATTTTGGTTCTTGTGGAAAAATGGAAATTTGGCTAATGGTGAGGAATTGAGTAAATTCACGGGAAAAACAGGTCCATTTGCAGATTTAGTAATTCAATTACAGTTCTCGGGGTCACGGAATGAACTAGTAATTAATTCTAACTCTGTTTGAGTGAAGGAAAAAAGGAAAGCCGAGATTTCAACAGAGTTCATTTTGAATTTAGGGTAAATACCTGTTTTTGGAGAAAACAGTTTGGATAGGTGCCGGCTAAGGTAGATAATCTTCTGAGAGGCTTGTCTGCAATCTTCTTCGAAAGGATAAGGTAAGTGGACTTCATAAATTCGAATTTTGAATTTTTCTGCATGGAAGGCGTTTTCTTTCACTGGCGTACAAAATGATGAAAAAGACGTGAATGTTTTGTTTTATCGGCAAAGTCAAACGGGGGGGGGAATTTTTATTATTTTTATGGGATGACGTCACTGATGTACGATGGATGCGTCACCGGGGTCGGGCGGTAAGCAGTAAATTCCGCACTGCTTTCGGGAGCAGGCGGTTTTCCGCGGGGAGGCAGCGATTCCATTCGGAGATCAACACATGGCGGGTGCACTGTTTCGAAACCACCGTGATCCCGCGTGTTAACGATCGGACGATGGATGGCTGGCGGAATTACAGCGGGCCGTTGATCCGGGAATGGGCGATCGGACGGGTGATATGATGTGAAGAAGGTAGGGGATTTAACACGTGGGCCCAAAGTAATTAATGTTAATTTAACTATTCCGGGCGGCGTCTTATTGACTGAGGGATTGGTTATTAATTAATCCGGGTGATTAATTAATCCCGTGGTTTAATGAGAGTTGGGGTTGCGGCGGGGCTTTGGTTTTATTTATTTTTTCCGTTTAAAACATAAAACATATGTTTAAAACCTTTTCAATATTGTTATTATATGGTAATAAATCAATGTAATTTATTATCCATAGGGGCGGGGATAGATTATAAAGATATATTTCTAACCAAAGGGCACATAATGTGGGTATTTTATGAATAATTGGAAAATAAATACTTTGGTTGAAATCTATAATAAGAGGGTTTTGGGGATATTACATAGGAGGAGTTAAATACAATAGGATAAGGTATTTTTATTAAGGATTTAATAAATAAATCAGATGTTAATATGACAAAGGGATAAGGGAAACTCAAAATACTTTACACAACTAGGAAAGTGGAGATTTCTGAAGTAAATTGCATCATCTCAATTTCAACACTTAAACATAGAATAGCAAGTAATTTTGAGGGATTATTATGGAAATTTGCATGATTTTCCTAAGTAAAATAGAATTTTACTTAGGAAAAGATTAAAAGTGAATGATTATAATGATAAATAACTTCAATTACTTAGGTCTTTTTGATCATTAGGCCGAGGGTCTAGTCCCTCCAAAAGTCAAGGAAATGCCTTGAGCCCCTTTAATATTCAAATACCTTAGCACTTTGGGGAAATTAGTAAAACTCTTAGGGAGAAAGTGAGGTGGGAAGTTAATGATTTGGACTTTTCTTTCTGTGAATTTTCCAATGTAGCATCTTCCTTTTCAATTTGTGATGAAAGTAAAAGATTAAACACATTTAGCACCATCATTCGTCACCTGAAACTTTGCAACACCATCTACCTACCCTATCTACTATACTATACCATTTTCTCTTCTTTATTAGGGTGCACTTAGACTAGCAAACCCTTATCAATCTTCTTTTCTTTTACATGGAAAACCTATCTAAGTCTACACTTATTACATCCAAGTGCTCAGATTAAACTGTTGAACACCTTTTATTAACTCTACATATCTACTTATCTGCCAAGATTAAACAGTTTGGTCAGATATTTATTCTCTATTCTACAACATGAAATTGAAACATGAACGAGTCAAGTTTAAACAGTTTGACTCTTCATAAATTGTGGCAAAAGTTTGACAAGCTGCACACAATTGCTTTTTTACAAAAATGAAATAGTAGTGGCATTTGGATTTGCACACTTTCCTTGGTCTATTTTTTGCTTGGGGTTCATTTCTTTCATTTTCTTGACCAATTTATTTTTCTTACCCTTTGATTTTTCTTTTAGGGTATACCCTCTTTACATTTTTTAAATTTTTTGATTTTTTGGTTTTTCAAGAATATGGAGTACCTTTGCTCAAGAAAAAGGTTTGAACATATTCCATAGTTCAATCAAGACAATCATGAAAAATGACACCTATTGGTATAGGAGTCTAACACCTCCCATACAAATTTTTCTCCAAACAAAACAAAAAAATACACATATTTTTTGGTGCAGAATTCAGTTTTTAGCAAAGAGCTTGTGTTTTTTAAATTCAGTCTTTTAGCAAAAAGTGTTTCTGTCCTTTTAAATTCAGTATATTTGCAGCAAAGAGTTTTTTCAGTATATTTTCCAGCAAAGAGTATTTTTGTTTTCTCTCCTTCAAAAGAGATTCTCCAACAAATTTTTTTTTCTCTCCTCCTTCAAAAGAAGATGACAGTCCCTTCATCTTCTAAAGAGGCTGCCTACTTGGCACAGAGAGAAAAGAGACATGCTTCAGGTCCATCCAGAGGACGAGAAGGCAGAAGACGAAGAAGAAACTTCAGAGAAAAGGGGGGCAGACAATTTAAAGCTCAGCAGCAAACAAATCAAGACAAAGGTAAAACTAATGACAAAGACAAATGTAAACCAGCTGAATCAGCTCATTCTGTTCTAGAACATTGTAACAATGGAGTAACTGAAAACCTATTTGATGTTTCATTTACTTCATGGAGAGATGATTGGTTGCTAGATTCAGGAGCAACATGTCACATGATATTTAGAAAAGATTTTTTGAAGAATTCACTGACAAAGTTGATGGAGCAGTATATTTCGTAGATAAATCCAAACTCAAGCCATCAGGGCTTGGCACAGTCAGGCTTAAACTGCCTGGTCTTCCAAATCATATCCTACATGAGGTTCTATACCTCCCTGAGTTGAAGAGAAACTTGCTGTCCCTGGTCGAAATTCGGCAGCAAGGACACTCAATTCACTTGTTTGATGGAAAGGCAGAGGTCAAAAAAGCATCAGATCACTCACTTGTCATGGAAGGAATAGAAGAAGGGAGACTCTTGAAGCTGAAAGGTTCATCTGCTCATGCTCAAAACTTTGCATTCAGTTCACATCATGATGAAGGTACATTCCCATCAAGTCTTTTATGGCATGCTAGATTTTGACACTTAAACTATGAAAGCCTTCGTTTGTTGAAGAAAAATGGTGTTAATGGACTGCCTACAATTCCTAGAAAACCTAAGGAATGTGATGCTTGTATTCTAGGAAAGCATAGCAAACAACCATTTCATGATTCACACTCCAGAGCACATAGAAAACTTGAACTTGTTCATTCAGATTTATGTGGCCCTATGCCTATTGCTTCTGCAAATGGAAACAAATACATGATGATATTTATTGATGACTACACCAGAATGTGTTGGATTTACTTACTGAAGAATAAGTCTGATGCTTTTCAAACTTTCAAGAATTTTCAATGCATGGATTGAAAATGATGCACAAACACATATTGGCTCTCTACGTACTGATAATGGAAAAGAATACACTTCAAACGAATTTGAAAATTATCTTCGTCAACATGGAATCAAACATCAAACAACTGTGCCATATAATCCACAACAGAACGGTGTAGCTGAAAGAATGAACAGAACTATTTTAAATATGGTCCGCTCTATGTTATTTTTCAAGAATGTAAAATTGATGTTTTGGGCTGATGCAGTTCTATGTGCTGTTTACATAAAGAATAGGTGTCCTTCAAGTTCAATTAGAAACAAAACTCCTTTTGAAATGTGGCATGGCCACATTCCTTGGGTAAAGCATTTCAGGGTCTTTGGGTCCACCTGTTATGCCTTGATACCCAAGGGTCAAAGGAACAAACTTGGTGCTAGAAGCAGAAAATGTATCTTCTTGGGGTACTCCAATACCCCCAAAGGATATCGTCTCTATGATGAAGCAAATAAGAAGTTTGTGATAGCAAGAGATGTCATATTTCTTGAATCATCCAAGAGTGACAAGGTTGTTGAGCGGCAACTTGATCGCCCGGATAGATTCACACATGCAAAGTCTTTCAAAGAATTTGATAATGTGATTCCACACCTTGAAGGGGGGATTCCGATATTGAATCAAACTGTGGAATCATTTCCTGAACCACACTCTTCCCCACATGAAGAAACAACCACGGATGACACATTGGATGATGTGATTGACAGAATTGGGAGATTGAATCTTGAATCAATCCCAACTCAGTCAAATGACCAGCCTGGGCCATCTCAGAAAGGTCCTCCCAAATGGCTGACAAAGACACTGGAGAATGTTCATCCCGATGAGGTTGGAAAAATAGGAACAAGAAGTTCCACTCAACAAATCGAAGGTGATGTAGATAATTCTGATTCCCCTGTTGATATGGATATTGCTTATAACTATGAATTGAGTTTGTCTACAGATCATGAACCAACTTCCTTCAAAGAAGCCACTTCTCATGATGAATGGAAAGAAGCGATGCAGAAGGAGTATGATGCCTTGATAAAGAATGGCACTTGGAAGCTGGTTGATCCGCCTTTGGGAACAAAACCAATTGGCTGTAAGTGGGTCTACAAGAACAAGTATAAAGCAGACGACTCACTTGACAAGCACAAGGCCAGGCTTGTGGCAAAAGGTTTTGCACAAAAAGAAGGAGTCGATTATGAAGAAAATTTTGCTCCCACAGCAAAATGGACCACCATCCGGACTCTCTTTGCCTTAGCAGCTCAGAATGGATGGAAAGTCCATCAGATGGATGTAAAAACAACCTTCTTGAATGGATATCTAAAGGAGAAAGTTTATATGTCCCAGCCAGAAGGATTTGTGGTAAAGGGTCAAGAACACAAAGTTTGCAAGCTCATAAAATCCTTGTATGGCCTCAAGCAAGCACCACGAGCTTGGTATGAGAAGTTAACCAAGCATCTTCTGAAACTTGACTTCAAACATTTTGATCTTGATGATGCAACTTTGTTTGTTAAGAAAGTTGGAAAAACAATTGTATATCTTGTGGTATATGTAGATGATCTTTTGATAACAGGAAACAATGAGAGCTATATTTCATCCATGAAGAAAGAGTTGAAGAAAGGTTTTGAAATGACTAATTTGGGTCATGTTCATTACTATTTGGGTATTGAAGTAATTCAACATCCTAAATTCATATTTATTTCTCAAAAGAAGTACATTGGAGATCTCTTGAACAAATTTGGCATGGATGACTGTAATCCCTTAACCACTCCAATGGAACAAAAATTGAAGCTCACATCTATTGAAGGGAAGGAATTTGAGGATGCAACTAAGTATAGACAACTTGTAGGAAGTCTTATCTACCTGACCACCACCAGACCTGACATTTCATTTGTTGTTGGAATCCTCTCAAGGTTCATGCAAAAACCTTGTGAAGGACATTGGTCTGCTGCAAAAAGAGTGCTAAGGTACTTGAAAGGGACTCAAGACTTTGGACTCAAATACGCACAGGTAGGCGACTTCAGCTTGATCAGATACTCTGATTCAGACTTTGATGGCGACAAAGAAACAGGGGTGTCTACTATAGGTTACACCATGAGTCTTGGATCAGGAGCTGTCTCATGGAGATCACGCAAACAGTCAGTTCCAGCAGATTCCACGACCGAGGCAGAATATGTGGCAGCAGCTGAAGCAACAAAAGAAATTGTGTGGCTCCAGAAAATCCTGGAAGATTTGCAGATGAAACAAATGTACTCCACTCCACTCATGATCGACAACACTTCTGCAATAAAGTTGGCCAAGAACCCAAAGTTTCATGATCGAACAAAGCACATCAATACAAAGTACCATCTAATTCGACATCATGTTCAGGCCAAAACCATCCATCTACATCATTGTTCCACAAATGAGCAACCTGCTGACATCTTCACCAAAGCACTTGGAAGAGAAAAGTTTGAAAAGTTCAGATCGATGCTTGGACTCACCAACATCCCTTCGGATTAAAGGGGGAATGTTGACACCTAATCCTATGGGATGGGTGTGCACATTTAATATTGTATATTATTTAATATTAGGAAATAAGGAAGGCCAAGAGTCATTGGGAGAGGAATCCCAATAGCCTCACCTCCATGTATAAATGCATGTAGATTCTTCAGCTAATAATACATTCTGATTTGAGGAGTTACCTCCTGGTTTGACAAGTCTACCAATCCCAATACCCTACATGATGCTATTGAAAGGGCTAGAGACCTTCAAGATGACTTTTAAAAAATCAAAGGCAACATTTCAGCATAAGCCCTCTTTTCCATCAAAGGGAAAAGAAGAAAAGGCTGCTCCTTCTAAGGAGAGTCAAAATAAAAGGCCTCTTGATGATGATGTCTAGAGAGATCTAAGAAGAAGGAATATTTTCTTCACTTGCCAAGAATCATGGGCACCTTGACATAGATGGGCAGCTGGAAAAGCACATTACATATAGGTCTTCTCAGATGGTGAGGAGGAAGAAGAAGATGAACTAAGAAGAGGTCACAATGCTGACTCTGCAGGAGGAGAACCAACACCATGAGGAGATGGGAATGGATCATTTGCTCCTATTGGAGGGGCTATCGCATCTTTGAGAGGAGTACCTAAGTACTTGACCTTAAGAGTTCAAGGTTCCATCTTGAATTAGAGGGTTTCTATTTTGGTTTATAGTGGGGATACCCACAATTTTATTGATGCCCAGTTAGTACAAAGGAGGGAAATACCCAATTATGCTTTTGAGGGATTCTGTGTTTTGGTCTTAGGAGATAGACCAATGCAATTCATGCATTATGTCCCATCCCTATCAGTCACCATGGGAACATATACATTGATTGATCACTTCTTTGTGGTTGACATACTTGACACCAATGTGATATTGGGTGTTCAATGGTTGATTACTTTGGGGAAAGTCACCATTGATTGGGAGGCTTTGCAAATGGAATGGGTGGATAAAAAGAGTGGAAAGACTTAAATGATCAAAGGCATGCATACATATCCCTCACACACAACTTCCGCATAGAAATCAGAGATGGATTTGCACAGTGGAAGCAAGGACCTTATAGTCCCATCCATTATGCTCATGAGATTGCTGCATGGGACACTATTATATATTGGAAAACCACATGGGAGGCCACCTGATTTAGATTTGGTGGGAGATATCTCACAAAATGATGCTCCAAGCATAGATCCAAGAAGGATGGGAGCATTAGAAGGCAATGATATAGCGCTGGAGTGTTAGGTAGGCTCAAGGAGGAGGGAGATCTTCTCCCAACATCATCATTACCCACTCTCATTTTAGATTCTCCACTATGGGAGGAGAAGCATGGAAATAATGACCTTCCAACATGTACCTTTGGCATGGGAGATGTCAAGGAGGAGAGCAGCCATGTGACGGACATTTCTGTTGATAGAGCATCAGCACTGTCACTATGAGAGATTGATCCATATTGGAAATACCAACTATTGGTGGATTATTCCAAGTATCGTTATACATGCATGACACTTGATGACCAGTTACATGAAGACGGCTATTCAGTCCAAGAAGGATTCATTTATTATCATGGTAGAATCTTCTTATCCAGAATCTCCAAGCTCAAGGAGAAGTTGCTACAAAGGGCCTATGAAGAGTTCTGTTTCAGCCACACATATTCCATGAGACTCTACAACATCATCATGAGAAGCTTCACTTGGAAGGGATTTGAAGGAGAACTATATCAGAATTTTCAAAGATGCATGTACCATGTGGAGATGGGGCAAAAACATAACTCTATAAAGGAGTTGATTCAACCATCTCTTTCTCTTTTTGAGAGAGGGGATAGATCTATGCACCACTCCATTTGTTTAAGAAGAAATTTTGGTGAAGAATATGCTCATGTAAATAATGTTTCATTTGATTATTGTTTGCATTATTTCACTATGTATATGCAGGCCATAACTCCAAGAAGGAGTATTGTACCTTATAAACTTCATGGCCAACTTTGAGCCACAAAAATTTTTGAACATGGCCACTCCCTTGGAGGACAAAAGGAGATTTTGTTTCATGATGGGTGCATTCCTAAGGCACCAAATATATCTCACACCTTCAGCCATGGTGATATGAATTGGGAAGCAAGTAAGTGGTGGGGAAACCACTTACCACATTATGATTTAATGCAGTCAGGAGATGCACTGAGCTGGTTCCACATGTGGGACTATGACCCACCTCCATATGCACAAATTTCTGCTTGTATGTATGTAGTTTTGATCCCATACATTAATGATGTACTTGTAATTTTTATGGTGATGTATGGAGGGAGGATGGGAGGTATGTATGTGCCCTATGGGATGGATATTCTACATGTACCTTATGCTACATGTTTTAGGGATAACATTGGGAAAACCATGTTTTTTTTATTTGAGCTATTGCCTCCTTATGAGATGGATTATTTACATCTCATGAGAAATTTAGAGGCGAAATTCATGGAGGAATGGATTGGTGAACACTTAGCTTATGGAGGAAGCTTATCACATGTTGGTGTCACCAATGGAGGAGAAGAGTTGCAGCAATCACCTTGTTAGTTGCTTGAGGACAAGCAACATTTGGGAAGGGAGGACTGCAATATTCCCAATTAGTCATGAGCTAATTGGAATATTCATTTTTGTTTTATTACTTTGTTTAAAGAATAAAAGAGCAAAGGAGGTCCATAATACTCCTTAATAATGAATAAATCCATGCCAAATATGAAAAGGCTAAATCTTGGCTGTTAAATCAAGCACCCTTAGGTGTGAAAGGGGCTGAAACATTTTGACTAGGTCAACCTTGACCAAATCTACAATGCTGTCATGGAGGAGTGGCCATCAATGAGGGACAACACAGTTTTAGATGGAGATGCCTTGTGTGAAAGAAGTGACATCATTGGAAGTGGTTTAGGGTTTTCAAGATCTTGAATTATAAAAGGAAGAGGATGGCAGCATTAGAGGATGTTGATGTTTATATTTTTGAATATATGGTCTGTTTAGACATATAGCTTTCTTTGGCTGTTTAGCTAAGATTTCAAGTGATGTCAGGAATCCCACCTCTTTCCTTGAGAGACCTCTTGGAATATTTTGTACTACATTCCACTATCAGGAATTTGGCCAAGACTTCAATCTTAATGTACAACGCAGTTCCTGTTGAGGATTTGTGTTTGTGTTGTAGGGCAGAAGTTGTGGAGGTTTGATTTGGGATATTTCTGAGCTAGATCTCATTGGAGGGAGGTTTAATTCTTTTGGGAGGCTAGTAAAGAAGGCCCTGGAGCATCATTGATAAATTTGGAATCAGGCCATAGTGTTTTATCCCCTACAACATAGTTCCAGTCCATGACTGCGTAATTTTAGTGAGCTGTTGCAGTGGGCAACACAAAAAAAAGGCCGAAAATATAAACTTAAAATCTGGCCAAACTATTTCTAGGTTTTTCTGGGTTTTTTGAGTAGAATCCATGGTTAAATTCCCAGATCATTCTGAGCACTCTGAAAACCTTCCACACATGGTTCTTTTACTCAGAAGTAGTAGTTTCCAGCAGCAACAGTTTCCACAACAACAGTAGTTTTCTTTTCATTGAAGGGATCAACCCTTCATTGAAAGGGTCTTTTTGGAGGAGTTATTTCAGATCTACATTAGATTCAACCGCCTCCTTCTTTGTGCTTAAGTTGCAGTGAATCTTCAGCCCTAGGGATTTAGATCCACCATTCATATTTGGTGTATTTCTAGAAACTCTTCCTGGGTTGTATAGGAAAAGTGTATGGGAGCATAGATCTCCATTTTTGGCCTTGTATGAGCATGATATTTTCAGATCCATTTATTTATATGTCCCAGATGTAGTGTTAGTCACTAAAATTGCACTGTGCTTGCTTCAGTATTTTGTGTAGCAGTGTATTACATGTTTTGGATGCATTTTGGCATTGGAGGCTTCTTTTGCCTATATTGAGGGGCTTGATCCCCAATATCTTGTACTTATTTATTGTTGTTATACATAATACCATGGATATATAATTTGGCTCACTTGTAATGTGTTAATACTTGATGTTATTTCCATTATTATGAGCTATATTCCTGCTTTTCCCATTTGGGAATATTACACATGTAGAGTTCACACATTAAGTGTTGTCCTATGATATCATGAATTTTTAAAATACAAATAAATTGGATTGGGTCCTCAATTTCGTGACAAATTCACTTATATATACTCTCAAGACAAAAGAAAAGAAACTGTTCATGAAGGAATAAGGCATAACTATGTGCGGGAGGTCTACAGGCCATTACCTGCTGCACCAATGAAAACATCTTCTCCTTATCTGATTGCAGCGTTTTCACTTTTTCTTCTAACTCCTCTATCCTACCCTGCTATTTTATTTTCCTTTGCCGCGCTCTATCCAATTGGTTTATGTACCCTGTGATAATCCCAACAGCCTGCTCTCGAACCCGCATCATCTCCTTCTTATGTCCATTCGCAGAAGACTTCCATCTCTGAATTTTAGTGGCCAGAAAAAATTCCCGACCTTAAAATAACTTTTCAATCTGACCAGTCTGTGTAGCTGCAGAGGAGACCTTAATTTTAGGTTTTACTACCTTCCACTTATATGTTTTTACCTTCTTCTTTAACCAGGATACTTGCCTTTTCAGCTCCCGAACTTCCTTATTTAAATGCATGGTTTCATTGAACTGAAACTGATACCTTTTCTTGAGAGGTAATCTTATTTTCTCACACTATTCAATCCACTCCTGTTTGACAATAAATTCATCTCCCAGGCCTGTAATAGGCTCAAGAGGTGGTGGAATTTTGTTGATGTCATCAACTGGTTTTTCTGTTTGGTCTTTCTGGCTCGACTCCCTATCTCCAAGGGAATTCTCTCCCTCATTTACCTCAGCGCTGTTGTCGGCCATCCTGTGTTCAAGTGTTTCCATAGAAATTTCATCTCCCTTGTGAGCCTCTAGGTGCTCCTATTGAGATTCAACAATTAATGGGCCTATATTTTTCATGTCCTTCCCTGGGTCGATGAACCTCAGTACTGGCGGAACATCTATTTCCTCCATTAATCATTGGGACGAGCGAAACCCCCTCGCCCCTCTTGGAATCATAGACTGAAAATGGGAATGAGGAATAACTTCATCGCCCTTGCTTCTTACTTGGGCCGCGCCTTCATGTATTTCTTCTTTATCCAGAGTCAACACTGGTTATTGTGGAACAATGTCAATTTTGAGGATAATTTCCTTTCTGCCCTCCTGTCCTTCGTGCATTACTTCCTCACCTGTGGTTGATACTGGTTCTTGTGGAATAGTGTCGACTTCGCTAGTCATTTCTCCTCTATCTCCATGTTCTCCGTGCATCACTTCCCCTTCTGCGGTCGACACTAGTTATTATGGAGCAGTGCCAACTTCATAGATCATTTCTTCTCTCTCTCCCTATTCTGACTGAATCAAGGATGGTTCTTGTGTAACACCCCTGCTTTTTTTGATATTCATATCTGCTTGGGCAGGTGATGTTGTTTCTTGCATAACAACATCACTTTCCACCCCTCTGTCTGATGTTCCACATTCTTGTTCTTCATTAATGAAAGTTGATGACTATAAGATAGTCTCAACTTCGTGCACTATACCCATAATTCCTTCATCTGTAGGTTCTTCAGGCGAGGATGGTTCTTGTGTGGTAGCCTCAAATGTATTACCAATTGTCTCCTCCATTCCCATTTCTTCTGGTTCTTCCTGATCAACCTCCATCTCCATTTCTTTTGGTTCTTCTTGGTCTATTTCCATTTCTTCCGACTGTTCTTCCTCTGCTAAATCAGCCGAAGATATTGGTTCTTCCTCCTTAGCAGCAATGGTAGTTGCTATTTCTTCTTCCAATGACTCACAGAGTTCTGCCCAAGAAACTCGAAATCAAGATATTGCATGCATGACCAGTAAACGAACCAATCCATGATTGGAGAGAACTACTGACATTTGGTGTGAATGCCACGCAGACTGTGCCACGCGTTGCAGTTGTTTTAATAGAAAGAAAGGCACGTTTAAGGAATTCACCTGAGCCTGCGGAAATCAAAGGTGAGCTAAGATTTTAAAATGATATTTGAACAGATTTGTGGCTCATCCTTCACAAGTTATGTATTTCATTACAAAACCTTCTATTTCATTTCATGGATATGGTAAAGACTTGCGCTCATATCCTCTCACATATTGAACAATGCTTTCTCCTACCTGCAAAAACAGTTCGAAAAACTCTGGGAGGGGAATTATCTGAGCAAACCACTACTGACCTTGCTATATTAGCCCTCTAACTTCTGCAATTACTTATTCTGTGACAGGAATTTTTAATCCTCTGACCCGCGAGCAATTCTCATCCAAATTAAGTGAAAAATACATTGTGATTCCCTTGTCAAACCCTTGCAATCTATCAAAATATATATCCCATCCTGCATTGAAAAATACTTGCCACACCTCTGGATTGCTGCAGACTAAGAATATATTTTCACGTTCATGCTGCACAGCTAGTCCGCCAATCCTGTGGAGACTGTAACAACACTCTGGAACAAAAGACCGTTGGAAAGAGTGTTGGGTACCAAATTTGGAAAAAACAACATGGTGACATATGAGGGGTAGTAACGGTAAATACAGATGGTAATTCTTGGGAAATGAGGAAAATCATGAAAAGTTATGGTAAGTGCAATGAATGGAATAGTTAATTATTTCGGATGAGGTGGAAAGGGCTAATCGATCCGTATTGTATGCGTATTGTGGATCCCAATGCATCTTTAATGATTATACGGAAGGATCGTAGGGTTTACCATCACACGAAGTTGTAATAATGGCTTTTGGAATCATCATTACACCATCACCTAGTTATGATGACCCCCCCCCCCCACCCCCCACAAATTAAAAGTTTCCGTCCGTGGCATTAATGTCTTTCACATGGAATATTTAGTTAAATCCATAAGAGTAAAATGGAGACATACTTGGTGGCCTACCTAGAGGAAGTGACGGTTGGTAGAATGACGACACAGTAATAATGCGGATGGAGTAACAACGTGTGAGTAGAAACACTCGGAGTAACAACATCTAGAGTAACATCATCAAGTAGCAACATCCAGAGTAACAACATCTAGAGTAGAAGCAGCTGGAGTAACAACATCTGGATTAATAACATCGAGTAGCAGCATCCCGAGTAACAACATCTGGAGTAACAACATGACGAGTAGTAACATCCGGAGTAACAACATGACGAGTAGCGACATCCAGAGTAACAATATCTTGAGTAGTAGCAACCAAGGAGTAACAACATCGAGTAGTAGCAACCAAGGAGTAACATCTTCATGAGTAGCAGCAATCGAGTAACAACATCATGAGTAGTAGAAACCGAGTAACAACATCATGAGTAGCAGCAACCGAGTAACATCATCATGGGTAGCCACAACCGAGTAACAACATCATGAGTAGTAGCAACCGAGTAACAACATCATGAGTAGCAACAACCGAGTAACAACATCATGAGTAGCAACAACTGAATAAAAGCATCATGAGTAGTCGTATCCAAGGAGTAACAACATCAATACTTAGAATATTTTTAAGCTCTAAAACATTACTCCTTAGTAGTAACTTCAGAAAAAAGACAAAAAATAAACAGTAACATTATTTATTATATATATATATATATATATTTATATTCATTTATTATTATTTATTATTATTATTATTATTATTTAAACAATTCTTTATTTTTATTATTATTATTATCCTTTTAGAACAAGGATGTAGAGGAAGAGTTCTCTGCGCTGATAACCTTCAAAACCGATTTCTCAGAGAGATGTTTGATGAAATCATACTTAGAGGCTGGGCGGTGATATAATCTCAGGTGATGTCCATTTTCTTTGAATGAAGCTCGTGTATCATCAATTGTAACTACCCTGACTGTTCCATTATCAAATACAACGTCCACCTCGTAAGGTCCCGTCCAACGAGTGCAAAGCTTTCCCTTAAGATCCTTAAAACGGGACTAATAAAGTAATGCTCGGTCTCCCCTATGAAACACCTTGTTTTTGACAAAATTATCATGCCATTTCATTCTTTGCTGCTGAATAGCAGTAGTCCTCTGGACAACCATTGAACAGATTTCATCTAGTTCATTAAGCTGATCCAGTCAGTGTTTCTGGGCATCTGACATGTCCAAACCAACTTCAAGAGTTGTTCTGAGTGTACTTATTTCAAATTCTATTGGAAACAATGGGGATTTCCCATAAACCAACTCAAATGGTGAAAACCCAGTTGTGTTCCGCCATGTTGTTCTGTATGCCCAGAGAGCTTTAGGCAACTTTTGAGCCCAATCCCGACGATGGTACGCCACTGTTTTTTTCAAGATATTTTCCAATGTCTTGTTTGTTCTTTCCACTTGTCCATTCGCCTGGGGGTGGTATGGAGATGTCACCCTGAGATTGACCCCATATTTCTGTATAAGCTTTGCTATCATGTGTGATGTAAATTCTGCTCCTCCGGCTGAAACAATCTCCCTCGGAGTACCGTAATGAGAAAAAATTTCTTCAAATAGAAAATATGAAACCACCTTTTCTGTTGCTTTTGCGATAGCCTTGGCTTCTACCCACTTATTCACGTAATCAGTGCAGACCAAAATGTGAACCTTTTGCTGGGAGTGTGGGTTGAAGGGTCCAATGAAATTGATAGCCCATTTCTCAAAAGGTTTGAGGACTACCTGTGGCTGCAAGTTCATTTCATCAACTCGATCGGGTTGCCCCATGCACTGGCAACTATCACATCTCCAGAAATAATTTTGCGCATCCTGAAAGATAGAAGGGCAGTAATATCCCATTTGTAGCAACTTATGGCTTGTTCTTTTATTCGCAAAATCCCCCCCCATAAGGGCCATCATGGGTAGACTTCAGTACTTCATAAATATCATCCTCAGATACACAACATCGAATCTTCTTATTGGCTCCTATATGAAAGAGGTACCCTGGCATCAAAGAATATTGGGCACTGTGATGAATAATTTTTCGCCGTTCCCTATATGAAAAATGCTGAGGCACCTTCCCTGTAGCAAGATAGTTAGCAATATCTGCATACCACGGAGTGTTAGTAGAAATTGAAAAAATATGCTCATCGGGAAAAATATCTTCTATAGGTGTGCATTCATCATTGTTATCCATTATAGACAGAAAATCAACAACTAAATTATCTTTTCCTGGTTTGTCTACTATTGTGATATCAAATTCTTGAAGCAATAGCAACCATCTTGTAATGCGGCCAAGAGTGATATATTTATTCATAAAATACCTTATTGCTGCATGGTCAGTATGTACAAAAGTAGGATACCCGGTGATGTAGTGCCAGAACTTGTTGATAGCATATATGATAGTTAGGATTTCTTTTTCTGTCACCGTGTAATTCAATTCAATTGGAATTAAATTCTTGCTGACATAGTAAACTGCATACGGTGTTTTATCTATCTGCTATCCTAAGACTGCTCCTACTTTTGTCTAAGAAGCATCAGCATGTATGTGAAACAATAGTGCCCAATCGAGTCCTCAAAGGATCGGAGCCTTGAAAACCAGTCCCTTGATTTTTGTGAAAGCTGCTTCACAGTCTTCAGTCCATAAGAATTCTGCATATTTTTGTTAACAATTGAAAAAGTGGATGTGCTATTTTAGTAAAATTTTCTATAAAGCGTTTGTAATAACTAACACAACCAATGAAGCTACGTACCTATGTAGGTGTCTTGGGTACCGAGAAGTGAAATATTACCTCTACTTTGGCTGGATCAACTTGAATTCCAACAACTGAGAGAAAATTTCCCAATACTATTCCTTCTTCCCTCATCATATGGCATTCGACTGTACTCAGAGATAGATGGGTCTGCTTACATCTTTTGAGTACTTTTTCTAGATTTTCCAATCCTTCTTCAAATGAGTTTTCATATGGAGAAAAATAATCCATATACATTTCAACACTGTCATTGACTAAATTAGAAAAAAATCCTAGAATTTCCCTCTAGAAGGTTGCAGGTGCGTTACACAGGCCAAATGGAAGGACCCTGTATGCAAAGGTCCCCCATGGGCATGTGAAAGTTTTTTTTTCCTAGTATTTAGGGCTATTTGGATTTGGTTATACCCGCTAAACCCATCTAGGAAGGAAAATAACTTCTTCCCAGCTAAGGTGTCCAGGACTTGGTTAATGAATGGCAAAGGGAAATGGTATTTTTGAGTTTCCTTGTTTAACTCCCTATAATCTACATAGATCTGCCATTTACCATTATTTTTGGGAACAATAACCAACGGAGACACCCATTGGCTATCAGAGATAGGGTAAATGAAACCTACATCCAATAATTTATGTAATTCTTCCTTGAAAATGTTCTTTAGAGTAGGATTCATTCTCCGTTGGGGCTGTATCACAAGGTGGAAATCTTTCTTAATATAAATATGATGAGTACATAAATTAGCAGGGATTTCCTTCATGTCGGTATAATCCTAGGCAAAAGCTTCCTAATGGTCTTGAAGGACTTTTAAAAGCTGCTTTGTCTGGGATTCTGACAGATTTGGGTTGATATTAAGTGTCTTCCCTGGTTCAAATTCAACCGGAATACTATCATGGGATGAGGTTATAGGAATATATTCAATTTCATCTTATGGCTCAATATTTTCCTGTGTCTCACAGCTTATAGAAGACTCTAAAATTTGACGAGTTGAATTGGAAATAGAACCAGGGTCATTAATAAAAGTGTTAATTGTATCATCCTCAGTTTATGTTTTGAATTGCAGGGCCTGCCCAATGGTGAGGATGGGTATAAATTCTTCATTTTTAGGTTAAGGCTCTTCTACTGGTAGAGGTTTATTTATGGATAATGGTTTTTCAGATGGGCTGGGTTTTTCAGGGGGATAGAGAGTAATGTTCTTTGTAATCGTCCCATTTGATATAATCATATGCCCAGATAGACACCCGATGGAGGCGTCTGCAGTTGCGATCCAAGGTCTTCTCATGTTCAATGGATGACCACCAACTGAGGATTGTGTTTGTAATACAAGGAGGTCCACAAGATAGTGCCATGAATCCATCGAAATAGTCACATCTTCCAATTTCCCTATCGGTTTAATTGTAGACCTATCTGATAATTCCAAGATAGTAGGGGTTGGCTTAATTTTTTCGAGACCTAATGCATTCTTTGTTTTAGAGGTAATATTATTGATGGCAGCACCCAAATATACCAATACGTTTGGGATTTCAGCCCCATTGATTTGTACTTTTAGAATTAGGTTTCCTGGATCTCCATATTTTACAGGCATAGTTTTTCCTAGCATGATGTCAGACAGTCTACCTTTCACATGAATGGTTAACGGATCCTTTGGTTTCTTCCCAGGTTTCTTAGAGCAATAATATTTCAGAGTTTTTGCAGATATAGGTACATCCCTCATAGCCTGGAGTAGGGGTATTTTGACAAAAATATTTTGCAATTCCCCCAGGAAGTCAAACTCTACTTGAGGGTTTTGTTTATTCAGGGTCAATTTTTGAGGATATGGTGGAGTAATTGGATGACCTTGGTTAAGAAAAATTTGGGGAGGTGTTTGATTTATCATGTTTTGGTCTGGTTTATCTCCAACTGTTCTCTTTTCTGGTTCTACAACTTCACTGTCAATCTGTTCTATGATAATAGGTGAAGTGGGAGCATTTACTACCCACCCAGATCATAAGTTTATCTCATTAAGTCCTGTGGTATAAATGATGTATGACAGAAGGTTAAGAGTGTCTGTTTGTTGGAACCCTTTATTATTAGGATTCAGGTTGGGTTGGATAGGAAGTTGGGGTCGAAGGGATGGGTTTCCTGGAGGTACATTAGAGGGAAACTGAAGTTGCTGTTGAGGCATAGATTGGGGAAATTGCCCAGTAGGTGAGGGTCCATGCCAATTCTGATTCCATGAAGGATTTGAACTGGTTTGGGGAGCCCATTATTGCCAAGGGGAATATTGATACTAAGACCACATAGGTGAAAAAGGTACAGACTAGGGGCGCATATTAAAATTATTAAATACTAATATGGGTCCTGAGGCATACCTGGATTAATAGCTGGTGGTCGAGGTTGCCATGGCTTTTTCGACCCCGTGAAGTAAAATTGATATATCGCATTTTCTTCACTTTCCCCTTGAAAATCTGCCTTCATTTTTGGAAAGGAAGGGCATGAGTTGGTTGCATGGGTCTGTTCACAGATTGCGCAGGCTTCCACTGTGTTTAATGGGATTTCTTTCAATGGTTGATTCTTTCTGCACTGTGGGCAGAATATAGCCATAGTCTTCTCCAACTCTATTTGTTTCTGTTTTTCTTGCAGAGTGTCCAACTGGGTAGATAATGTGCTTAGGATATCAGTCCTTAGGTTATCCAGTAGGTTTCTTATTTATGCCTTTGTAACCCCTCCACCAGAAATTTTTGATGACTGAATTCCTTGTCCACTCCTTGCGGCCCCTTGTGAACACTAAATGCACAACTTAGAGATGCTGTTGAATTCTTCTTTCAAAACATCCCCCTTTCCTACTATGTTCAAAAGTTGTAGGGAATCTTCCCTAAGTGCCCGATGTTATCACCCAAAAAATTTCAAAACATCATTTTGACAAGGTTACAAAATTTGATGGATCAAAATAGGGTTTTATGAGTCAATTTAGGTTTGATCAAGGGAAGGTTTTATATTTTTTATAGTTTAAAGCTCATCCTAAGTTTCAAATAAATACTTCTTTAAAGCTCTTTCATGTCAAACATTCATCATTTTTTGTTTCATTTCATTTCCCTAAGTTTCTTCATCAAAACTGTCCAATTAGTCGAGAAACCGCAGTTTCATAGCACCACCCATTTAAAAAAGTTGTTTTGCGTTGATAGTTTCGTAGCAGAAATAGGAAAAATTACACTACAGGCGCTACTAAAGCGCGATTTTGTAACTGTCTTGTCAGTTGAGTTGGAAAATGTCAGAAACCGTGGGGAAAGGGTAGGATAGTGGCATGTTGAATCATGTAATGATGAAATTGAAGTACACAGCCACGTTTGCAGTCATCATGGTCATTATAGGTTATGAATGAGGCATCATTTAGTTATGAGAGGACATTTAAAATTTCAAACTCTTTCCTAATTAGTCATTCTCATCCTTTCGCCTCCATTCAAAAGGTCTGAGCTCTGAGTGTCAAGCCAAACCTATGGTTGGTTCATACAAAGGTTTTAAAACACCCATATCAAGTGAGGCTGATACATTTATCAAGAGAGGCTGAGAAATTTATTCAAGCAAGGCTGATACATCCATATCAAGCGAGGCTGAAAGATTTGTTCAAGCAAGGCTGAAATATTTCCTGAAGAATATGGCAGAGGAAAGAAAAATTCATAGAGGAGGACAGTGCTTAAGGCATGAACCTGAAGACCTGAAGGCAATAATTGAAGACCCAGTAGTGATGGAAGCATTCAGAAGAGTAGGTTTCCTACGGTTTTGTGAGAAGTTGCAGGGCTGTCACATACAATTATCCTAGGAATTTGCTATGAATTTCAATGAAACAACCACTAAATTCGGGATGCTAAGTGTGTATATTACACCAAAGGTCATTGCTTCCATTACAAATATACCAAGAGGTCAAGAAACCTAGTTGAAAGGGTTCAAATTTGATATGGAGCAGTGTAAAGAGTTCATGAAACTTGAGCACACATAAATGGACCTTAATAATGCTATCCCTAGAAGCTGTATCAAAGATAACTACTCAAAAATGCTTCTCATTCAGAAATATTTTAGCTGTGAAGGCAGATATCACAAGGTTTATTCATATCATTTCAAATTTCTTTTACACTTTACTGGTAATATTTCACTTGATTTACCTTTTTATCTGCATAGGAGTCTTGGAAAGATGACTGATAAGGTGCAGGAAAAATCTAAAGGGAGTGAAACATCCTCATTTCATCATGGATTAATGAAATTATTAATTTTAGATGAACTTCAGAAGATAGGCAAATATTGGTCATCATTATTTTTTATAAATGGTTTTGAGTTGGAAACCCTAACTCTTGCAAGAAACCCTAAAGCTAAAGGAGTTCCATCATCACCAACATCAGAACCAAGCCAACCTATTGTTGCAAAACCAAAAGAAACTGCAAGAGTGAAGCCAAGAAAGCAAAATAAGAAAGGGACAAAGAAAATTCAAATGCTTGATATACCAACTCTCCCACCTGCAAAACAAAGATCGAAGGTTGTCAAAGATTCAAAAAAGAAACAAGCTGTCAGCAAACAGGGGACCAAAAGAGTAACTAGAAGCCAAGCAGTGGCATTGAAAGGAAAGACAGTTGCTACAGAAGACAACCCAATAACAAAGGGGAATCTAGAGGATATTCTTCATGCTATTGAAATAGAATAAACACCCATTGTCCAAGTTGAGTTCATTGGGGAAGATGAGCATAAGCTGAAAAATGCCAAGTCTGCAAAGAAGCTAGAGTTTAAGGGGGAAGTTGCAGGTTTCATTTTTCAAGCAAGAAATCCTATGACAAGGCATGCTAGGAAATTGATAGAGAGAAGTAAGGAGGTTCAAATACCCACAGAGACAGTTAAATCTCCTAAATAAATCGTTGATATTTCATCACCTACAGTGAAGAATAAAATCAACAGACCAAAAAGAGGAAAAGAGAAAATGACAGAGAAAATAGAGTTTCAGCGCCTTGAGGAGAAATTAAGGTTGGAAAACCAGGAAATTACTGTCATGAAAAAGAGATCTAGAAAACATAGTGCCGAGAAAGTACATTTTAAAATAATGAAGGCGATGTGGGAAGGACAAGTTGATTCTGCTTCTGAAAAATTAAGCAATACAAAGAAATTTTTCAAATGGACAGTTCCGACAATAAAAGAAGCTAAGTTTGTTAGAATAATAAACACTCATCTGAGAGCTACTAAGAGAGGAATTAAAAACCAGGTGAAGGATTTAGAGCAACAACTGGAGTTAATTCATGATAAGTTAAAAAGCAAAGGAATTAAAATGATAGTCATAGAAGAACCAATAGCTCAACCAAGTGTAAATGAAGAAGGAACCTCAAGAAAGTTAGAATGAAGTGGGTTTACAGTTTGTATGAATTGTAAATACTAAAGAAAGGTTATGTTTTGAGTTTTGGAGGCAAACACGGTTTTCACTTGGAAAATTTTTGAAGAATCTGCATACTCAGCAATTTCGTAGCGCATTCAGTGTAAAAAAGCTGAAAAGAGCTATGAAACTATTATAGCTACTTTTCTTGCTTATTTTGATCAGATTTTAAAGGGTTGAAGACTGAGTTAAGAACTGAATTTGCTATGGGAGATGTATTAAAGGGTAATTAAAGTGAGGTATAGGAAAGAATTGAATTTTTGGAGGATAAAGACTTGAAATGGCAACGCTACAAAAAGCGCTACGAAACTGCTGTGTTTTCATAGCGCAGGACATTACAACATTTTGAGAAATTTTTAAAGCAGTTTTAGACAACTGGAGGCTAGGGAGGAGTTATGGGACGTGTGGAGCCAACTTCCAACAACCAAGGACCACAAAATGAAGAGTAAATGATGGTCATAATGTTCAAAGAATGCAAAAGGTCTTATGCCTAAAAAATAGGGTATTGTTTCCTATTTTTGTGGAGGTCAGCAAAGTGGTCATGAAGAAATGAAGCCCATCATCCAAATTTGACCATGTGATTATACACTTGGCAATGATGTAAATTAAAATAGATAAGGTTGTTATAGATAGTGATAAAGAGTTTGAGTCCTTTTTGGAATAGGACTGTTAAGTAGGATAGGTGTCTTTTTGTAATAAATTCCATGTTTTATGATTATGTAAGGTGTCAAGGGACATAAATTACATGTATCTAGCCTAGAGGTAGATAATCTCATGTTGTAAGATGTCTATTAAATACCAAGAGGTCGAATTTTTCAAGGGTTGGACATTTTTGGCAAAACTGTACTTGTTGTGAATTGGATGGTTTTTAGCTAATACAAAGATCTTCTACTTGACCAACTTGAGATTCAAAAGGAGTTTTAGTGTTTTCCTATTCTATTTTCATCTCTCATATATCTCATTGCAGTGGTGTTGATCTATATTACTGAGAATTCATCTATTAGATGCTCTGACTTCCTATATAAGTGAATTGACTGTGTTTTTACAGTTTCATGTGTGTGTACCTTATGACTAAAACTCCAATATGCCTCAACTTCCATGTTAAGTAGATTCACTGAATTACTAAATTTCTTTGCCTCTATAAGCCCAATGTATACATGTTGATGTGATTCTAAACCTACATTTATCATTTATTAGCTATTTCCTAAATAGAGTTAGCCATCTATATATTTATCCATATCATTAAATTTTGAGAGAGCCCTCTCAGGCTGAGAAGGCTAAGCCTCAGTGAAAAGATTAGGTTTGAAATAGTTACATGAGATTGTTTGATTAAGCAGCCTATCAGGTCCAATTTTGTGATAACACTCGGAGAAGTATGATCTTCATAATATCTTTTTCTAGGTCACTATGGCCCGATATTTGTAGTATATATTTGAATCGTTCCACAAAATCTTCCATATTCTCATCCTCTTTCTGTACAAACTTAAAAATCTCCTCCTTGATGTCATGGAATTTACAGTAATCCTAGTATTTCTCCAAAAATACTTCCTTCATTGCATCCCATGAGGAAATAGTCATTCCTCCTAAACCCATGAACCATCGCAGGGCTGTCCCTTTTAAGGTAGCAGGAAATATTTTTAGCTTCTGAGCATCGTTGATATAATCATACTCTCGATAGACAATGTCAAATTCGAAGAGGAATGTATTGGGGTCTTTAGAAGAAAGCCCATGAAAATTAGGCAGAGCCGCTAAAGGAATGGGCTTCATTAGTGCATCACCTATAATGTTTCCAATTGGAAAATCAATAGAAGAACTTGTATATGCTATAAATATCCTCCAATACTCACTCGGGATTTCAACTGGTTCTGCGACTGGTACTTGGGGTGATTCAACTGTAAGAGGTTTCATAGCACTTCCCTGATCTCATGGTGACGCAAAATCCTCCAGGAACTCTCTTTCCAAATCAAAATTGCTTAATTCAACTACAGGAGGCTTCACAACACTCCCTTGGTCTCATGGTGATGAAAACCCTTTCAGAGGTTCTTCTTCCCAATTGGAATTTCTCAATTCTTCTGACCCTATGCTTGCTATTTCTTCCCCTTCTGCTGATAGTAGGGATATCTCCTCCACCGATACTTTATTTATTCCTCCTTTTGTTATCGAAATGAATTCTTGTGGTACCATGGATGGCACTGACTGCACAACTGACAACCCTTCGGATTTCTTCTGCACCCTTACCCTGATAGCAACACGAGAATATGCTTCAGATTCAGCCTTTGCAATAATATCCTAAATATATTTCTTCCTTCCCAGATCCCTTCCTTTCTTTGGGGGTCTTCCTTTGCCCCTCTTATTCAGATCTTTGTTCATACAATTTTTGGGAAAAATTCATTAAAATAACGGAAGCACTCTGGACTCAGAGCAGGACGGATAGTTTCCACCCCGGGACGAGAGAGTAGGTTTAAACAAAAAAAATCAGATAATCTAAAAGAAAATCAAAGTTCAAGACCTGAATTAGGGTGATCAAATACCCTACCCAATATGAGAAGTTGGCCCTTTCAGAAAATAAAAATAAAAAATATAAAAGCTAAATACTATGCTCAGGACTTAGAGCAAGGTAATAGATTCCGTCCCCAAGATGAGAGATCAGTTCTAATGAAAAAGAAAAATAAAAAAAACATAATATGCTCAGCACTTAGAGGAGGGTAATGGATTCCCTCCCCAAGACAAGAGATCAATTCTAAAAAAACAATGGAAAAACCAAGAAAGTAGAGTACTACGCTAAGGACTTGGAGCAGGGTAACAAATACCCTCCCCAAGATGAGAGATTAGTCTAAAAGACAATGAAAAGCAAGAAAAAAACAGAACACTATGCTCATGACTTGGAGAAGGGCAATAAATTCCCTCCTCGAGATGAGAGATCGACCCTTAGATCAACTACAGATCGTGTTCTTTCACCTTGTTAGCCTTCCCTGAAAATGGCACCAAAATGTTGGTGTCCAGATGTGAACAAATATGCAAACCCTTTTTCCACATTAATTATCAATCTGGGTGCATTAGTTATTTCAAGACTAATGCGCACAATATATGCAAGATAAATAACGTAATCTGCTATTGAATCACAGGCTTAATCAATGAAAACAAGCAAAACTACTGCAACAACAATTAAAGATGGATTGAAGAATTAAAAAGGCATTTACAAAAATTCCATAATTATACCGAAACAAAACTTGCAATAAAAAACCAAAATATGAAATAAACAAAGGGAAAATAACGTAGCACCTGATCAGAAGAGTGGGCCCAACTCTCTGATCAGGTTTGCGACAAACTCACAGCTCACAAACGAAACAACAAAACATTGTGCATTCAATTGATTGAAAATGCCTCTGTTACAATATCTGTCTCTTTCTGCTTAACCCCGATTCACAACCTTGAGGCCCTCTTTATACAAATGTTCAGCAAATCGTATCTTTCCTCTAACAACTAAATATCTACAATTATACATTTTTTACAACAACAAACTAGTTTCCAAAAGGAAACCATGAAAAGCCTGAAATAGAGCTGGAATAAGATGGGATTTGTTGCGCTGTTGTAGCAGGTTGAGATATCGCTGAGAATTAGGAGTTTCTTCGTGGGTTGCAACTGTAATCCCTTTAATTTTTCCAATTTTTTTGAAAATAATGGAGTTAATACTTGCAAAGGTAAAACCTCCATGACTATTACTTCATTAATCAAATATTCCATGTAAGATAGTGGAAAGGGGTTTACCTCGTGTTTTAGAACAATTAATGATGCAAAGAGGTAGAAAGGTGGGAAAAAATGGGAGAGAAAAGTATACAGATTTGGTACCCAACAACTTTTGATCTAATGGAGACATCATTGCGACGCCCCTGCTGGAAGTGTTAGAAATGTAGCTACTGGCTAAAAAGGGGTGCGTAGATAAGGATGTTCCAGTGCTTGGAAAATATCAGGATTTGGACACTGACCTTTACTCACAAAACCAAGAAAAACCCAGAAAGGATTTTCGGATTGGCAGACCTCGGGAAATCACCCTCCTAGGGCATGAAAAACACATAACTGCTGGGTATGCAGTGATATGAGCTGAACTAAAAAATAGAATGATGTAAAAACTCCTCCGTAGCTCAACTATTGAGGGGCTGATCCCCTCATTGGATTCCAAGAAATAATGCTATGGAATCTAACCCTCCTCTGGATCTCTCAACTGCTACACTGCGTAAGTCACTCGGTGACTGTGCTGTTCAAGAGGGCTGAAAAATGGCCAAATTATGGAATACTAAAATCATCTCACAAGATAGAAGGACTCCTCTCTTGAGTGGGCACTCGAAGCCCCCGAGGACAAGGTTGTGGTTTCCGCTCAGAAACACCTGTGTGCTAAAAAAAACTACAGACTTGGCTAAATAGCTCAAGCGTGCTCAATTTGTAAACGACAAGAAAATAATAATAATCCCGAATGATCCCTATGGCTGCCCTCACCTCTTCTTATACTTGTAGAACCCTCACACCCCTAGGCCCACATCATAATTGTGCTGCTCTCTTGGTCCATATCCTCCTCCTTGACTGAGATGTTCACATGATCTCTTGGCCCCCTCCACTACTGCGTTGTTCCACTTTCACACAGGTGAAGTGGTTTTATTTTACTAAATGGATTATGGGTCCCTCTAACCTCTTATTCATCTATTAATTAAGGAATAAAAAATTAATATTATAATTAGCTAAAAGCTAAATTAGGAACATTACAGTCCTCCCTGCCAAAACGTTGCTTGTCCTCAAGCAACTGCAAAGATGTGGGCCACCTTGTTGGCCCGATGCAACTAAGACCCCATGCCCAAATCCCATACAAACCCCTTAGTGCGGCCATACCCCTATGTCAGACTACTCGGAACACACCCCTTAATGCCAGGATCCCAAACAGATCTCTCACCATACCTATCATCAATTAATCCTCTTGGATTCCAACGCCACCATGGCTAATCATCGCCCAAGTCCCCTAGCTCGGACTGTGCACTACATCTGGCTATAGCTTTTGCCTCATGAGGTGAAGACTACCAACATGCATCAATGCTCCATGGATCCTATTGTGTCATGGATTTAACTGTATAAGCTGCCGCACTAACTATGTTCCAACTCATTACCTATCTCCAATCCAACCCCTGACTCAATCCAATGCTGATCCTGCTCTCCTGAAGTTGGGATGGAATGCTAAAGAGTTGTCGACATGTGCCCCACTGCCATATGTAAATTGTAGCATCTGTCATGTCTACGGGTCCCTACTCTGCTATGCTCCTGACAAAGAAGGTCGTACCATCAATAGGATACCAACTCATGATCTCCCGCCAGTCTATCCCGGTCAAAGAATCTAATGTGGTGATATATTCATATGGAGCATGTCTGGAGTGTGGTCGCCAACTCACACTCAACTCATGCTGCTCTGTCCTGCCAGTCAACGAGAATTACCTAAAAGGGAATGCCCCTCTCTCTATAACAGGCTCAAGTGGGCAAGGTATACTACAAGCCCCATCGATGTACTCCTAGAGAGTGCCACCCCATAAAGTAATTTAGTCCTGCTAATTGTACATGCATCTACAAGCACATCATCAATGGATTGGACCAAATATGGATGCACCACCATCTCCAAAAACTCCTCAATGGCTGACCCCAAGGTTAGCGACATATTTAGCACTAGCTCACTGTGAGCCTCCATCTAGCTCTCCCCCAAAGGACTATCATGCATGATGTGCATAGCCTCCTCTTCATCTGACTCATGGTCCACCATATGATGCTCAGGATGAATCATCACAAGTGTTATAATCCTTAATATCTCTCATCGAATCCTCTGACTGCTCACCGTGCATGCTGGAAGACAAATTTGACCTACAGTCATCCCACTGACCAACCTTCCATACTAATGAAGTCCCCCGCTCCATCAGTGACTCGCTAAAGCCCAATGGAAAATCTAAATGATTCCCCCATGTAGTATGCAGCTCACCCCTAAAGGTTATTGAGCTGTGTAGAGTTGTACTACTCGCCCCCCCTGCTAGTCTAGTAGAGGTGCCACCATGTGTCCGCTGTGCCACTCTGACTGTGAGATACCCAAATTAGGCGTAGACTATATCTGTTAGTATGGATCTTTCGTCGTAAAATATCCCTTTAGCTACGCATAACAAATAGCCCTAACATCGATTATGGTTGCAAAATATCTTTAAGTCTGCTGCATAAATTTAGATCTAAGCACAAAAAGACATTAAGAAGATAAAATATAGTATGGCTCCATGCATCCAATAGACAAGACAAGAACAAAGTGTTTAAAAGAATGATTTGTATTATATTAAAGAATGGGGCACCTGAGAGGAAAACAAGAAAGGTGTTTTCTGGTTCTCCTCAGTGGGATGGGTTCTTGGAAGTCCTCAGTGTTTCAGATCTGGAATTCCTCTCTCTTATTGGTGTAGAAAAAAAAACATGGAACTCAATGGGAGTTCATAAAACAAAAATGGAAAATGGTGACGAAGAGTAGATCCAGAGTGATCTAATGCAATGAAGGTGACTAATGAATGGGGAAAACCCCTCTATTTATAACAAAATATTGGGGCGGTCTAGAACTTGGTGCATGAATAAAATATTATTAATCGAATTCTAGAAGCACCCTTTAGGAATATTTTATTATATTTGTTGGAGGGAAAAGGGTTCTTGACTTGGGTCAATTCCTTTATTTATAAATAATAAATAAATAAATGATTTATTTATCATTTTAGGGAAGTGATGGGAATATAATTAAATAAATAATGGTTTATTTAATTATTTATGGATTATTTAGTCAAATTTAACTAAGAATATTATTTAAATAATGATTTAAATAACCTATTCTTAGGGAATAATTAAATAAATAAGGATTTATTTAATTAAGTTCCTTATTTTGGGTTAAATATGACAAGAAATATAAACAAATGAGTTATTTTATATGGTGAAAGCAATTTTACTTAGGGTAAAATTGGTCTTACATGGTGTACTTGGGTTCATCTAATAATAATAGGTTAGATGACCAAAAAATGGTGTAACAGATTTCCCCCCAACGTACGAGTGTTAGGAGCAAATCGTATGACCGAAGTACGTTGTAAGAACTCAATCACTAGATATCGAGAGGGAAGTGAGAGAGAGAAATGTAAGGTTGTCTGATGTGCTAAAGGACTAGACCCTGAGGAGATGAGACTTACAGGTGCAACAAGTCTCTAGTTTATGAAGTGGTACCTGTGCTAAAGGCGACGGGGGAGGCATACCTATGCCCGCCGAGACAAAGTACAAAGAATAAGGTGCCCGGAAAACCACAGAATGCAATAAGTACAAAGAGTAAGGATCCCGGAAAACCACGGAACGCAACAATGAAGCATGTACTGGCCGAAACATGAGCCAGATAAATCATAGGATGAATCCCACATACATGTGATGCCTAGAATAATCGTCAGGACTTATACAGTAATATGGTAGTACATGAGATACAAATATACCCAGATGCCCCCTACACACGGGGAAGGGCTCTCAAAATCTGACAGAGACCTGTGAATCGAAAATGGTGCTGCAAGCGGTTGAAGCCGATATCATCAAATGAGAGGAGCTGAATCAAGGGTGGGAATGAAGTCATCCAGGCATGTGGGGGGCTACCTGCAGGGCCACCCCCTCATGAGGGTTGAGACATCTCACACATGCCCGGGAATCACCAATAGCTGCGGAGGCATCACTGGATCACCGAGTATACTTATCATGAACATGCTAAAAAGGGGCTGGATCCAAGGTACGCAGATGAAGACTAATGATGATGTTGAAATGATGAAAGGTCCAAAGGGGACCCAAAAAACATGAGTATGAAATGGTATCTCATGACGCAAATCGACACAGAAAAGAATAAAGATGGAGGCTAAGTTGTGCCCCAAGGAAAAGTGTTGTAAATGAGGAAATCCAATTTGAAAAAGGAGGAAAGGAAGACTTTGTGGACAACATGTGTCCTGGTGAAGTAGTGACTGATGAAAACAAACATATGCTGGCTATCTACAAGAAAGTAAAACATGCATTTCGAGCGGGAAATGCTAAGGGTAATACCTTTTGAGATAGAGTGCATTGCAAGGATTAGGAAGGGGGTGGCCTTCAAAGTCCTCTAAAATATATGCTTCCTTCCCAAGATTTTTACTGATGATGTAAGGACCTAGCCATAATGAGTCAAACTTCCCATGACCGAGGGTATCGTGGGCCTGGTCATATACTAGAACAAGGTCACCTTCATGAAAGGTGCTAGGATGCACTTTTCGGTCATATTGAGCTTTGGTGCACTTTTTGGCTGCTTCAAGAGTTTGTAATGCAACACAACGATCTTCAAAAGCACGCTCAAGCATGATAAGTCATTGTTCTAGAGGTTGGGTATCAGGGAGAAATTCGACGGCCAAATGAAGGGAAGGGATTTCACATTCGATTGGTAAGACTGCCTCCTCGCTAAAGACAAGGTGGAAAGGAGTGAAACCGGTGGCGGTTTTAATAGAAGTACGATAATCCCACAAAGCAGGAAAGAGCATGAGATGCTAATTGGTTTTGTGTTTATTCACCGTTCGTTGAAGCATGGTTTTAAGAATTTTGTTGACCACTTCAACTTGGCCATTACCTTGGGGGTAATAGGAAGATGAATATTGGTGTTCAAAACCCAATAAGGAGGAGAGCTCATTCCAAATCTGATCTTCGAAATGTCGGCCATGGTCCGAGACTAACTGTTTTGGAACTCCGAATCAAGCAATGACATGGTTAAAGAAAAAGAGGGCTGCAGTGGCTGCCGTATTGTTGAAAGTAGGCATAGCTTCGGCCCATTTAGTGAAGTAGTCAAGCACCACGATGATATATTTGTGGTTACCAGCAGATGGAGGTCGACATTCCATAAAGTTGATGGCCTATTTACAGAAAGGACCAGCTGTGACGATAGGATGGAGAGGAGAGGGAGGAGCTCGTGCCTTGGGGGTGAAATGTTGCCAATTGGAACAGTGTTTGACTGCTTCAATGCAATCACTAAAGAGAGAAGGCCAAAAATACCCAGCACGCATGATTTTTTGGGCGGTAGCGAGGCCAGAGAGGTGGCCACCACAAGCGCCACTATGAAAGGCATTTAGGAATTGCTCGGCTTCAGCGTGGGTGAGGCAACGACGAAGGACAGTATCTACGCCATGATGATAAAGGTCATCGCCAATTAGAAGGTAGCGAGAGGCTTGGTGTCGGATACGTTGTCGAGCATCATGATCAAGGTGAAGGGCGAAATTTTGGGTTCGCAAGTAAGTAAGGATGTCACCATACCAAGGATCGTCGGTGGTGATGGAAAACAAATGTTCATCAGGAAGAGTGTCATTAATTAGAGTATCTTGCGTCTGGGTAGGTAAATCAGAAATGAGTTTAGCTAGGACTAAACCTTTCTTACTTTTTGGGGTGACAAATTCAAGGTCGAATTCTTGGAGAATAACGACCCAACGAGCGTACTTCCCATTGAGGATGCGGCGACTCAATAGGAAAGCCATGGGGTTGGAATCAGTCACAACCTTGGTCGAATGCATGAGGATATAATGACGCAATTTTTGGACCGAGAACACGACAGCTAGTGCTAATTTTTCTTCATGCGAGTAGGACACAGGTGGACCAGCAAGGTTCTTACTGACATAATAGATCACATGTTCGACACTGTTATCATCCTCCTGGATAAGAACACCAGCAACCGAATATGTGGAAGCGGAGATGTATAGGATGAAATCTCGGTCAAAGTCAGGGGGATGGATCAAGGGAGCGGATGTGAGAGCATGCTTGAGGGCATCAAAAGACTCTTGAGCATATGTATCCCAGACAAAAGGGGTGTGAGATTGAAGAAGTCTAAGGAAGCCGTGTGCGGTAGTGGCGTAGTCAGGAACGAATTGGCGAAGAAAATTAGCTTTGCCTTCGAGACTTTGTAGCTGGCGTAAGGTACGAGGCAGAGGAAGTTCAAGAATGGCTTGAACCTTCAAAGGGTCGAGAGTTATCCTGTCTTTAGACATGATGAAGCCAAGGAGATGACCGGCGGGAACACAGAAGTCACATTTCAAAGGGTTAAGGCGAATGTTATACTTGCGGCATCGAAGAAAAATGATACACAGGTCATGAAGGTGTTGTGCCCGATGTTTAGAACGTGCGGTAAGGTCGTCTAAATAGGTAAGGATAATATGGGCTAAGTCATGGAAGCAATAAGACATGGCTCATTGAAAGGTGGCGCCGGCGTTTTTAAGGCCAAATGGGATGACTCGGTATGTGAAAGTGCCCCACGGACTAATGAACGCGGTTTTAAGTTGATCAGCATGACGGATAACAATTTGGTTGTATTCGGAGAAGCCATCCATAAAGGAGAGAATCTCGTGCCCCGCACACTCATCGATGATTTGGTCAATAAATGGTGTGGGGAAGTTGTCTTTGGGACAAGCTTTTCTCAGATCACGAAAGTCGGTGCAAACACGAATGGTGCCTTGTTTTTTGAGGACAGGAACTGGGTTAGACACCCAAGTGGTATATTCAATGGGGTAAATGAAACCAGCCTGCCGGAGCTTTTCGATTTCAGCTTTGATGGCTTCACGTCTAGAAGGATGGATGGGTCTCAACTTTTGATGAACTGGAATGGCATCAGGCCATGTGTCGATGTGATGTTCGAAAATGGCAGGATCGAGTCCGGGAATTTCTGAGTATGACCAGGCGAAAACATCACGGAATTCTTTGAAGAGTTTCGTGTAGGCTTCAATTTCTTTCGGAGTGCATTTGGCGCCCATGGTGATATGTTCTTCAATACTTGGCTTGACAGAAATGTTTATTTTGATGGTGGGAGAGATATTAGCCATATTGCCTTCTTCGAAAGCATAAGGTGCAGGGATGGGGTTTTTGAACCAATCGACTTTATCAGGAATGAAGTCTTTGGATTCGAGGGCATATTGGTCATGGGATTGATGTGGGAGGAAATATGCACGATGGTGCATATCGTCCCATGGAAAATCAGGGTTGGTCATGGCTTCCATGATGTCTTCATCAGACTGGAATATGGGAAGAGAGGATGGAAGAGGTTTACCTGAGGAGGTAGAGGGATGAGACTCTTGATTGTGATGGGAAGGGCTCACAGGTACGATGTTATGTGAGGTGACAGAGTGAGCTGTTGAATGATCAGGCGAAGCATTGGGGGAAGGTACTAAGGGGTTGGTATCCGAGAATTGCGGTGATGAGGAAAGGTAGGAAATGGTAGCTGAAGTCTCGATCATTTCAGTATCAGGAGGGGGAATGGTAATCATGGTAGACAGGTGGTCCTGTGTGAGGGAAGAAGGATTATGGGTGAGGGCAACTTCGAATTGGCGGTATGTGGCTAAAGAGGCACAATACTCGTCAAGGTAGGGGCAAAGGTGGGTATAGTGGCCATGGAAATTGCACAAAGAACAAGGGTGATTGGTGCGCAAATTCTTAAGTTTAGGGGTAGAATCCAGTATGGTGACATGGACTTCTGGGATGTCTGATTCTGGAAACATTTCATTAACCATGGTCTTGAGAGGTGGTAATTCAGGGCAGGTATGAGTGGTGTGACCAACAAAATCACACAGAGCACACTGGATGGGATGCTTGGGAGGCCAAGGAGGGGCAGGGTTGGGTGGGGTAGGTTTTTCCTTAGATGCCCCCCTGTGAGCTTTGCCATTTTTACTCGAAGCGGTTGTAACAGGAGGCGGTGCTTGTTGAGGTGACTGAGGTACCAGCGTAGCAAAAGAAGTCGTAGGGATTGGTTGAACCGGGGTCAAAGTAATATATGGTTTAGGTTGACCGAGCGGAGTGGTGGCTGGAGGGTCAAGATACCAGACGGGTATACCCAAGGTCAAGTTGGGGAGGGATAGGGTGGCCAAGGTAGGGACCGAATAAGCTCCAAGAGGGGGAGTGAGGAAAGGGATCTGACCAGCATGGAAATGGCCAGGAGGAATGGTGCCAAGGGGGTTGATTTCAGGTGAAATTGACCCATGAGGAGTGGCGGTAGAAGGAGATTCATAAGGAAGAAGGGTGGCTAATGGGGGCGAAGGGCTAGGAGCTGGATGAGGTTGAGGTTGCTGACTAGCCAAAGTGAGCTTTGTAAGGTTAGCCCAAGATGATTTCATCATGCAAACGTTTGCCAAGTTAGGATTAGAGACGGGGGGGGGGAGTCGAAAAAGGTGCCAAGCAAGGAGGAGTCTTTGTAGACGCCGGGGGAAACACTGGTCAAAGAATCTACAGTTTGCTTGTTGGTGACAGTAGAGATGGTGGACTCAAGGGAGGTCTGAGATTTTGGTTCATGGTAAGTCAACTGGTCAATGGTGACAATCTTGCCATTATGAGGGAAAAACATCTTGCGGTAGACTGCGGACGGGACAGATGACATGGCATAGGTATAACTACGCCCCAAAAGGATGTTGTAGTCAAGAGGGGTGTCGATAACTTCAACGTCGACACAAATAGTCTTGCTGGCAAGGGTGATAGGACAGTTACGAAATAGGCCAATGGGCTAGGAGGCATGGCCATCCCACGCACGAAGGGTGATGGTGGAAGGGGCCAGTTCAGGGGATCCGAGTTATGTCCGAACTGAAGCGGACATGACGTAGGTAGATGCCCCCTCATCAATAATACACTGAGCAACATGGGCATTTCAGATTTTGATGGGGATTTGGAAAGAAACCGAAGGAGGAAGGGGGGGGATGTTCTGATTGACGGGCGTCGAAAATAATCAATTGGTCATCAACAGGATCTACAGCGCCCACAGTAGATACTAGAGCCCTCTTTTGAGAAGAACACGACTGGAGGAGTTCGAGTGTTGAAATGGCGGCAGGAGATTGGGCCAGATCATCTACTATGCTGTAGGAATGGGCAGCCCGACCAGAGGCAACATTTCGGTATAATGGTCCCTTAGGATGTTTGGAATGAAACTCGACTTTGGGTGGAGGGAGTTGCAAGGGACCATTGGGTGTCGATAGAGGCTCTGTAGGACCTGATGATGAAGACTCGGAGACAGATGGAATGGGAGGTGTGGAAGACTGACGTGACCGAGTTTGAAGGTTGAGGTCGACGGTGAGAGGTGGGTCAGAGGCCATCATTAGAATCTGGTAATCAGAGGAACCAGAAGGGGAAGGTTGAGTGGTTACCAGGGCATGAGGGGGTTGAGTGGCCACAAATCCTTGTTGAGGGAAAGGATTGGTAAACACAGTGGGTTGAGAAGTAGTTGGGGAGGAAGGGGAGGAGTTTTGTCCCCACATGGTGGCCTGAGAATCCCACATCTGCCGCATTTGTGGTAATAATAGACAATCGTGAGTGTAGTGACCATAGACACTGCAACACGAACAAGGCTTATTGGTGCGAAGTGTCCTATTCGGCTTGGGCTGAGAACCCTGTTGCTGGTTGGCAGTGTGAGGATCAATACTTGAAGGATTCGGTCCACGTTGACCAGAAGCAGATTGATTGCCTCTTCTCCTTCTTTGAGAAGGAGGAAAATTAGGTGCCCCCTGCTGTGCAAACACTTGCCCTGAAGGGGGTAGTAAGTGCGGTTGCGTGGGTGGAAAAGGCAAGGGAGTGGGAGGTCCAAATGCTGGAGTAGCTAGGACACCAGGTTGCGGATATGGATAAGGGGTAGGGTGGGCAGTAGTAAGGTAAGCAGGAGGGTGGGCAAAAGGAGGAGGCATGCCATATCCTAAATACATGCTACCTGGAGGGGAAAAAGTGCCGAAGGGGCTGGCCCTTGGAGGGAAACCATGTCCTAGAAGAGGTTGGGCAGAGGTATGTGACAGGGCTCCAACAATACCATCGGCAGAGTGAGATGCCCCCAGGGCATTAGAGCCACCGGGCTTGGGAAGGTCAGGAAGGATGGTATAAACATAACCAGATTCGGCGTAGATAAGGTCATATTTCAAAGAGATTTGGAGGGCGGCTTCTTCAGTTTGAGGAAAATGGGATGCGACATCTTTGCCAATGGGAGGTAAGAGAGAGCGAAGGAACCAGTCCATGTAAACCCGATATTCAAAGGGGGGAGCGCGACACAGGCTCCATCTTCGCCGCCATTCTTGGACATGAGCAGAAAGGCGGGTCGAAGAGGATTGATGGAAAGAAGTTAAGAGTTCAGTGCCAGTGTCATATCAGAGAGGGAGCTAAAAATAGGATAAAAAGGCTTGGGCAATGGTCGCAAAGGTGGTATGGGAAGAGGTGGCTTGATCAACATAACATTTGGAAGCTTCACTGGTAAGCGTGCGCTGGAAAAAACGAAGACGAATGGAGTCATCGGTGATGGAATTGGAAGAACACCACATGTGGAAAGATCAGATATGGTTAGAGGGATCTTCACTAGCAAGGCCTTTGAACTTGGGAATGTCGGAGGGGAGCTTGGTTGGCATAGCAGGCCAACAAATATCGTGGCGAATAGGATCATTAATTAGCTTATTAAAATCGAGGAGACTGAGGCCAGCCATATAAGGGATTAATGGGGCAGTCGAGGTAGGTCCCGTAGGGGTTCCACTGGACATGGACCTAACCGTAGAACTCGGGTTAGGGCTAGGTTAGGAACTAGACATGGGGAAGGTAACAAGGGGGGAACTAAGAGGAGGGGGAGAACCCGAACAATCAGAGGAAGAGTCGGAGTGCGGACTCGGAGGAGGACTTTCTCGATGACGACGGGAAGGAGGAAGTCGACCAAGCGGAAACTAAGGGTGAAGGCCAAGAAGTCTCCAAGAAAGGCGCCTTGGTGGCACAATGATGACGGGAGAAGAAAAAACCGACGAGGGTAGGGAGAGACAAAATCAAGTGAGGTCAAGGGCAGAAAAGGTGCAGTGACAATTGATTTTAAAGTCTGTACCAGGCGTGTTAACCAAGCGCTTCTTCACTTAGGGTCAGTGTGTGGCATGCGTTAATTTTAATTTTTTAAACCCAGACGTTTTGAGAGTAAAAGAAAAAGTGTGCTGCGTAGCTGAAAATAAATCTGCAGTAAATAAGACTAAAAGGACAGAAAACTAACAACTAACAAGGCAACAATCTAACCCAAGAAGGTGGGTCTCTCAAAACTAGTCTCTGAGAGGGAAAAACTAGGCAAAGCACGCTAAGAAAAGAGGCCAATAGATCTAAGGTTTGGAGGGACTGGGATCTAAAGGGTAAATCTGCTGAAAAGTGGTGCAGAAAACAACAAATAGGCAGAGGCAAGGTTGCTGCTAAAAAGGAGGATATCAGCTAAAAATAGAAGAGACAAGGCAGTGGCCTTAGAAATGAGCCCCAAAAAAAATGATATGAGGTGTTTTGAGAGGGAGAAGAGATGATCTAAAGGGATCTGAAAAGGAGGTATCAGATCTGAGAAAAACAAGGCTGAAACTCTGAAAATTCAGACTTCTGAAATATCAAAGACTCTCCCACAAAAGTGGAGGGTACTGGAGCCCTAAGAGCCAAGATTCCCGCTTAGTTGAGTGAAGAAGATCAGAAACAGGTCTAAACAGGCAGAGACAGAGGCTCGGAAACCCTGACAGAAGCTTCAGACAAACCCAGAAAAAGTGCGGGAAAATTTGCAGAAAAAGGGCAGGTCATAGGTTCTGACCTGTTTGCTGTCTAGGATGCAGTTTTTGGGTAGAAAAGTGTGACCCCAGGGCCAGGTCGCACTTTTTGGGCTGATAAGTGTGACCTGCAGATCCGACTTGCTCGGCGGCAGATTTCAGAAAAAGTTTTCGTCTCAGCTGCGGCTGATGTCTGTCACTTGCGCAGTAAGGCCAGAAACACACGGAAGTTAAAAAGATGACTGTTTGAGGGTTTTAGAGGTGAAAATCACCATAAAAATAGGAAAAACAGAAAATGGAAAAGAAACCCTAGGGTCTGAAACAGCTGGATATGCAGGAATATAGAAAACGACAGCGGTCGCAAAAGAAAACCCGTGTGGAGTCGCCAATTGTTAGTATGGATCTTTCGTCGTAAAAGATCCCTTTAGCTACGCATAACAAATAGCCCTAACATCGATTATGGCTGCAAAATATCCTTAAGTCTGCTGCATAAATTCAGATCTAAGCACAAAAAGACATTAAGCAGATAAAATATAGTATGGCTCCATGCATCCAATAGACAAGACAAGAACAAAGTGTTTAAAAGAATGATTTGTATTATATTAAAGAATGGGGCACCTAAGAGGAAAACAAGAAAGGTGTTTTTCGGTTCTCCTCAGTGGGATGGGTTCTTGGAAGTCCTCAGTGTTTCAGATCTGGAATTCCTCTCTCTTATTGGTGTAGAAAAACAAACATGGAACTCAATGGGAGTTCATAAAACAAAAATGGAAAATGGTGACCAAGAGTAGATCCATAGTGATCTAATGCAATGAAGGTGACTAATGAATGGGGAAAACCCCCCTATTTATAACAAAATATTGGGGCGGTCTAGAACTCGGTGCATGAATAAAATATTATTAATCGAATTCTAGAAGCACCCTTTAGGAATATTTTAATATATTTGTTGGAGGGAAAAGGGTTCTTGACTTGGGTCAATTCCTTTATTTGTAAATAATAAATAAATAAATGATTTATTTATCATTTTAGGGAAATGATGGGAATATAATTAAATAAATAATGGTTTATTTAATTATTTATGAATGATTTAGTCAAATTTAACTAAGAATATTATTTAAATAATGATTTAAATAACTTATTCTTAGGGAATAATTAAATAAATAAGGATTTATTTAATTAAGTTCCTTATTTTGGGTTAAATATGACCAGGAAATATAAAAAAATGAGTTATTTTATATGGTGAAAGAAATTTTACTTAGGGTAAAATTGGTCTTACATGGTGTACTTGGGTTCATCTAATAATAATAGGTTAGATGACCAAAAAATGGTGTAACAGATTTCCCCCCAACGTACGAGTGTTAGGAGCAAATCGTATGACCGAAGTACGTTGTAAGAACTCAATCACTAGATATCGAGAGGGAAGTGAGAGAGAGAAATGTAAGGTTGTCTGATGTGCTAAAGGACTAGACCCTGAGGAGATGAGACTTATAGGTGCAACAAGTCTCTAGTTTATGAAGTGGTACCTATGCTAAATGCGGTGGGGGAGGCATACCTATGCTCGCCGAGACAAAGTACAAAGAATAAGGCGCCCGAAAAACCACGGAATGCAATAAGTACAAAGAGTAAGGCACCCGGAAAACCACGGAACGCAACAATGAAGCATGTGTTGGCCGAAACATCAGCCAGATAAATCATAGGATGAATCCCACATACATGTGATGCCTAGAATAATCGTCAGGACTTATACATTTATATGGTAGTACATGAGATACAAATATACCCAGATGCCCCCTACACATGGGGAAGGGCTCTCAAAATCTGACAGAGACCTGTGAATCGAAAATGGTGCTGCAAGTGGTTGAAGCTGATATCATCAAATGAGAGGAGTTGCATCAAGGGCTGGAATGAAGTCATCCAAGCATGTGGGGGGCTGCCTGCAGGGCCACCCCCTCATGAGGGTTGAGACATCTCACACATGCCTGGGAATCACCAATAGCTGCTGCGGCATCACTGGATCACCGAGTATACTTATCACGAACATGCTGAAAAGGGGCTGGATCAAAGGTACGTAGAAGAAGACTAATGATGATGTTGAAATGATGAAAGGTCCAAAGGGGACCCGAAAAATATGAGTATGAAATGGTATCTCATGACGCAAATCGACACAGACAAGAATAAAGATGGAGGCTAAGTTGTGCCCCAAGGAAAAGTGTTGTAAGTGAGGAAATCCAATTTGAAAAAGGAGGAAAGGAAGACTTCGTGGACAACATGTATCCTGGTGAAGTAGTGACTGATGAAACAAACATATGCTGGCTATCTACAAGATTGTAAAACATGCATTTCGAGCGGGAAATGCTAAGGGTAATACCTTTTGAGATAGAGTGCATTGCGAGGATTAGGAAGGGGGTGGCCTTCAAAGTCCTCTAAAAGATATGCCCCCTTCCCAAGATTTTTACTGATGATGTAAGGACCTAGCCATAATGAGTCAAACTTCCCATGACTGAGGGTATTGTGGGCCTGGTCATATACTAGAATAAGGTCACCTTCATGAAAGATGCGAGGATGCACTTTTCGGTCATATTGAGCTTTGGTGCGCTTTTTGGCCGCTTCAAGAGTTTGTAATGCAACACGACGATCTTCAGAAGCACGCTCAAGCATGATAAGTCGTTTTTCTAGAGGTTGGGTATCAGGGAGAAATTCGACGGCCAAATGAAGGGAAGGGATTTCACATTCGATTGGTAAGACTGCCTCCCCGCCAAAGACAAGGTGGAAAGGAGTGAAACTGGTGGCGGTTTTAATAGAAGTACGATAAGCCCACAAAGCAGGGAAGAGCATGAGATGCCAATTGGTTTTGTGTTTATTCACCGTTCGTTGAAGCATGGTTTTAAGAATTTTGTTGACCGCTTCAACTTGGCCATTACCGTGGGGGTAATAGGAAGATGAATATTGGTGTTCAAAACCCAATAAGGAGGAGAGCTCATTCCAAATCTGATCTTTGAAATGTCAGCCATGGTCCGAGACTAACTATTTTGGAACTCCGAATCGAGCAATGACATGGTTAAAGAAAAAAAGGGCTGCAGTGGCTGCCGTATTGTTGAACGTAGGCATAGCTTCGACCCATTTAGTGAAGTAGTCAAGCACCACGATGATATATTTGTGGTTACCAGCAGATGGAGGTCGACATTCCATAAAGTTGATGGCCTATTTACAAAAAGGACCAGCTGTGACGACAGGATGGAGAGGAGAGGGAGGAGCTCGCGCCTTGGGGGTGAAATGTTGGCAATTGGAACAATGTTTAACTGCTTCAATGCAATCACTAAAGAGAGAAGGCCAAAAATACCCAGCACGCATGATTTTTTGGGCGGTAGCGAGGCCGGAGAGGTGGCCACCACAAGCGCCACTATGAAAGGCATTTAGGACTTGCTCGGATTCAGCGTGGGTGAGGCAACGACGTAGGACAGTATCTACGCCACGACGATAAAGGTCATTGCCGATTAGAAGGTAGCAAGAGGCTTGGTGTCGGATACGTCGTCGAGCATCAGGATCAAGGTGAAGGGCGAAATTTTGGGTTCGCAAGTAAGTAAGGATGTCACCGTACCAAGGATCGTCGGTGGTGATGGAAAACAAATGTTCATCGGGAAGAGTGTCATTAATTGGAGTATCTTGCATCTGGGTAGGTAAATCAGAAATGAGTTCAGCTAGGACTAAACCTTTCTTACTTTTTGGGGTGACAAATTCAAGGTCAAATTCTTGGAGAATAACGACCCAACGAGCGTACTTCCCATTGAGGTTGCGGCGACTCAATAGGAAAGCCACGGGGTTGGAATCTGTCACAACCTTGGTGGAATTCATGAGGATATAATGACGCAATTTTTGGACCAAGAACACGATAGCTAGTGCTAATTTTTCTTCATGCGATTAGGACATAGGTGGACCAGGAAGGTTCTTACTGACATAATAGATCACATGTTCGACACCATTATCATCCTCCTGGATAAGGACACCAGCAACCGAATATGTGGAAGCAGAGATGTATAGGATGAAATATCGGTCAAAGTTAGGGGGATGGATCAAGGGAGCGGATGTGAGAGCATGCTTGAGGGCATCAAAAGACTCTTGAGCGTATGTATCCCAGACAAAAGGTGTGTGAGATCGAAGAAGTCTAAGGAAGCCGTGTGCGGTAGTGGCGTAGTCAGGAACGAATTGGCGAAGAAAATTAGCTTTGCCTTGGAGACTTTGTAGCTTGCGTAAGGTATGAGGTAGAGGAAGTTCAAGAATGGCTTGAACCTTCAAAGGGTTGAGAATTATCCCGTCTTTAGACATGATGAAGCCGAGGAGACGACCGGCGGGAACACAGAAGACACATTTCAAAGGGTTAAGGTGAATGTTATACTTGCGGCATCGGAGAACAATGGTACGCAGGTCATGAAGGTGTTGCGCCCGATGTTTAGAACGTGCGGTGCGCCTAAACATCAAACCCATCATGCCAAGACTACCATCACCTACCGAATCTATCATGTGATGAGAAATCCCACCTGGATCCCAATAGTAATCTAGCCCTCATGTTCCTCTGGTAATCCATGGACTCTGCTGAAATGTGGCCATGGATGTATCCAGCTACCTAGCCTACTCCATGGGGTATCAGCTTAATACCTCTCGCCATCCTAACTCAATAAAAGAATCAAATGTAAGAATCTCGCACATAGAATAGTTCCTTCATCGTGCGAGTGCTACACCCAATCGATGTATGCCTGAAGGGGAGTGATATGAAACTCCAATGTGTCCTCTAACTGAACCATTAGGAAAAATAACCGTTCCCTAATGTGGACCAAATTTTATGCTAACTCGAAAAAAACCACTCTCATGCCCTGCAGCTCCTCATTCTGCCATAGGATAGCCTCTCGTACTGATGTGGCCTTCACCTTCAAAGCTAAAAGGTCAATCTGAAACTAATGGCACTGCTGTGTGTGAGCATTGTCCAATACCTCTGTATCTCCTAGCACCTCTTCAAGGGCTAGCTGAAAGGATGGTTGCACACTCTCCTCCATATATACTCCAACACACAAGGCATGCTCACTAGTTAACTACATGTGATGGTCATCCGAAAATTCCACCATAAACCTAGAGGCCTATGTACCTATCGGCTCCTCAACAATGGTGGAGTTTTTTCCCAACACCTCATCAACCTGTGATGCACTACTATCATTAGAGAACTCGGTGACAACCCTAGATACCCCATCAATGGATACCTCAACAATGGGTGGTGTCTCATCAGTGGGTGTATGCTCAATTGTCTCCTCCCAAATATTTGTCGTACTCTTTGATGGCCCATAAAAATTAGGTAGAAAAAGTCCACCCACAGTATGCTATAGGTCATTGCCCTGCATGTATACTCTTCCTCTATTATAGCTACGAGGTCTTTGGTTATCCTTAATTTGGAAAAATTCCTGGAAAGTCAGATGATCTATGAAATCTTGGGTATGAGATTGGTACTTCATGAAATAATCATCGTAGGGATATGCTTTCGGCTCTTGAGGTCCGCCTGCTCCTGTCTCTAATGCTAAGAAAGTGCACATGGTGGGACGCTGTGAGGCTTGTGGCACCACTAGTTTCTCCGTCCAATGTTGAGAAGTATTCAAAATTTCTCCATTCTTAAACCCCCTGTGGCATTTCCATTTCTATTGTTATCTCCCTTATTACTCTGGTGAGATCCTGCACTGATTTAAGGAGGAGATTGCCAAACTCCTTCCTATAACCTTCTTTTGACATCGTAGGCTTCCTTTATCCTCCTCCACTAGAACATTGTTTCTTTTCTAGATGTGAACTCTGAAACAAGTTTAATCTGGTATTGCAATTGGAAGAATTTAAAAAACGGCTTCTACATCAAATATGAGAAAATCGTCTTTAGAGAACCTTTCGTTTCTCACAATCTAGACAACATTGAGAAAAAAATCTCACTAGGAAATAAAATTGGTCCGTTATGCACAAAACCCATGTCTCGTATTTTCAAGGTTCATCTTCATTTGCCACAAACATCCAACGCAAAACCGTCACTTTTTATACCATCTAATTTATGTGTTTTCTGTTTTTGTATCTCTCAGATAAACTTCTGTTTCTCTCAATCTGGACTGAATTTGGAAAAACGGATCATGGAGAAATAGAATTGTTCCATTCTGCACAAAACCCATGTCTCATATTTTTGATATTCATCTTCATTTTCCCAAAAAATCTAACGCAAAAATGTCACTTTTTATTCCAGCGAATTCCTACGTTTTCTGTGTTTTTGTATCTCCTTTTCCAGTCCGTAATGTATTCTCTATCTTTGGGTGGCATATAACAGCTGTTCCATAGGCTGAGCCAAGTCTATGAGTAGGAAAATACAATAATACAAAACAAAATACATTGGAAAATACAACAACATGGAAATAAACTGTAAACACCATAAAAATAGATAGAACAATTGAGTCATTTCATTAATAATGAGGTGGAATACAAATACAAAAATGCTCAAGAATTGTAGCACTCAAGTCGGAAAAAGTGGGTTGGAATGACCTCAAGATCTCCCCACTGAAAACACTGTGTGACTGCTGCTCTATTGGGGACCTCATTACACTGCCCCTATTGGAAGTGTTGGAAATGGAACTTCTTGCTGAAAAGGGGTGCATATATAAGGTTGTTCTAGTGCTCAGAAAATTCTAGGATTTGGACACCGGCCTCTACTCACAAAACCCAAAAAAATACAGAAAGGATTTTCGTATTGGCAGACCCCGGAAAATCACCCTCCTAGGGCATGAAAAATGCACATCTGCTGGGTATGGCGTGATATGAGCTGAACTAACAAATAGAATGTTGCAATAACTCCTCCATAGCTCAACTGTTGAAGGGATGATCCCCTCACTGGATTCCAAGAAAAAATTCTATGGAATTTGACCCTCCTCTAGATCTCTCAACTACTGCACTGCATAAGTCATTAGGTGCATTAGGAGAAATTTGAGGTCTAAAATGGGCCTCCTAAGGAAATAATAAAATAATAGCTAAACCAATAAAATAATATCTATGAATTTTCAATTCACTTTTTGCACCACAATCCATGTAACCATAGTTAAATTCAATTCAAAATTTGTACCAAAATAAAATCAATAAAAAAATTGTATTGATGTGACTATAAATAAGAATGAGTTTTTCAAGAAAAAGTAATTATCATTGAAAAACTAATGCATTTGTACTTTGTACTTAAATAACCTAAAATAAAATATAAATATAAATTTATAAGTTCTTAATTATATTATTTTCTATTAAGTAAATTTTATATTATTTAAATTTTATAATAACATGTAGTTAATATACTATATAAAAATAATATAATATAATATAATATAATAAATGTATAGAGATATGCATTGCTTCTTTCAAGAAATATGAAATGAGAATAATATTATTTTTTTCAAAAAGTGTGAATTGACATTTATTATGAGTACTTTACTTTATGACTTTAAAGGTACTTAGAGCACTACCATGGTTAACCATGAGTTTTTATCCACCATTGAGAATGTGACAAATAAGTACCTTTAACTCAAGCAATGCCACCTCAACCATTAGGGATGATGTCATCTCCTAAAATGTGATTGGTTCTCATAAAGTGAATTTTGATTGTACATTTTCCTTAGGAGGCCCATTTTAGACCTCAAAATTCCCCTAATGATTGCGCTGCTCAAGAGGGATACAAAATGGCCAAATGTCGAAATACTAAAATCTTCTCACAAGATATAAGGACTCCTCTCCTGAGCGGGCACTTGAAGTCCCTAAGGAAGAGGCTGGGATTTCCGCTTGGAAACACTCATGTGATAAACAACACTGCATACTTGAATAAACAACTCAAGCGTATTCAAGTCGTAAACACCAAGAAAATAATAATAATCCAGAATGATATCATGGTTGTCCTCACCTCTTTCTTATAATTGTGAAACCCCCACACCCCTGGTCCCACATCATAATTGCGCTGCTCTCTTGGTCCATATCCTCTTCCTTGACTGCGATGTTCACATGATCTCTTGTCCCCCTCCACTATTGTGTTGTTCCACTTTCACACTGGTGAAGTGGTTTTATTCTACTAAAGGGATTTATGGGTCCCTCAACCCTCTTATTCATATATTAATTAAGGAAGACAAAATTTAATATTCTAATTATCTAAAAGCTACATTAAGAATATTATAGCACCTCATGCTGGAATGGGATAAGCGCCTATGTTTTAAAACATCTAGCGCTGATCAATGCTTCTGTCATAGAATTAACAACGTTGATTAAGGAAAATTACAAAAAACAAAAGGGTTTGTTCAAAGAATTTTAGGCTTTTCACTTTAGAAAGGATATTGATGACTGTAATTAATCACAAAAGCCAAAAACAAAGGAGAAATAGACATTCGACGAAAGTGGATGACTAGAGGTAGTTCCCCAAAAGAGTGTCCAATTCGTTCTCTAGGTAAATCTTCTCTGCAGACAGAGATGATCCCTCTAGCCCTAGAGTGGGTCTAGCTACAAAGGGAACAAAAAAATATCTACTTTCCTAGATTACAATTGAAACATAGAACAAAGAATATGGCCTACCTCAATCTGATGCTATGATGTTGCTCCTCGTTGAAGCATTTTGGTCTTTCGCTCTTCTAAGCTCGATCCTCGTTGTTACCATCATTCGATTACATGCATAAATGACCAAAACACAACAAAAAACATAAAAGTGCAACACGCATATATGAAAAGTAATCTATCTAACTGATCAAGGAGTGCTAGACTTCTTATCACAATCATAGACAAGAATGGAAAGAAAATACCAGTTGCATTATATTATTAATAAAAAAACGGGGAGATACAACCTGCGCCTTAATGTCGGAGCTCTCCTTCGACAGGTCCGAATCTGAGCACGTGTCCAAAGTACTCTTTTTCCAACTCAATACGGGAAAGCTAAGGGTTTCAACACTCTCCTTATATGCTAAGGAAATCTTCAAATCCTTCTATTGATGTTATTCTATTTTATTCTGTTCTAGCTAGCAGAGGCATTGAAAAGTGATCAATTTATAGTGGTGGAGGAGGGGACATGGATCCACTTAATATGAGAGAAAGAATTATCTCTTTGGGTGGTTCCTCTTTTGTAGGAACAAGAGACCCAAAAGAGGAAGCTCAACCATATCCTGATAAGAAAACATCCAGCTCTTCGCTCTCGAAGCTTCTAGGAAATGAAGCTTCGTTTCCATTTTTAAAAAGCTTCCATAAGTAGATTGGTGCAACTATGGGGTTAATACCAGCACCGATTGAAGTTATTCATAGACTAAGGATTTTCCATAAGCGATGGTGAGACATTGAAGGGTCGCGCTGCTCCAAAAAAGTGGGTGTTTAGGGAGCTACTCCAGAAATGACTAAAAGAGGGATTGATCTTCAGATTGTATGCAATTCAAAGGAATGTTTTCCATGATGGTAAAAGTACAAAGGGACCACTGTAATGGTTCTCCAAGATATAGGAACAGGGAGTATAGGGACAGTGACAAAATACTATGTAACACTCTCTTGATTTCGATTCCCTCGCTTGATCTGGTCAGAGAACGCATTGGTGTTTACATTGGAAGTTTCATTTCATGTAAGTTTGACCTTGTGGTTATCTTAGGAGTATAGGTAGTTTTATTTTTTTCTTCATTTTGTTTTGTCTTGATTTTCTTTATGTTTAATTTCCAAGCTCGCTAGTAGCGGAGAAATGTTTATGTCCCTAAAGTGACTCTATCAGGGTACTGTCTAGGCCTTCTAGTGGTGAAGAAACATCATATATGAAAACCAATACTTTGACACTCCTTTTTCACATGTGTACCTATATACTCCCTGTTAGTGCTGGAATCAACACTTGGACTGCTTCAAGTGCTTGACCAGTCAAATCCTAAGCTCTAAGGTAATTTAATGATTTGGATTATATGATTGGTAGGTGGTTTAAGCTCTCAATCACTGAAAAGGGATTTCAATCAATTTCACTATCACACTAACAAGGGTATTGAGTCGTGATATGGTAGCAAAAAAGTAAGTTTGTAGCCTATGGGGAGAAGAAAGTGTGAAATAGTGGAAGGGATAGTGGGTCTCCAAGGCAGAAATCCACTTCTTTGATGAAAAACCACACAAGAAACAATTTGATAATATATCAACAAGATAAATATATATCAAGACTTACAATAATCTTATTGAATATCATGAAATGCCACTGTCATAAGGAATGCTCTTTAAATTGTCATTATATATATCTCATCAAGAAATCTCATTAAGTAAGAATGATAAAAGTTGACAAGATACATAAACACATCAAGAGGCTCATAAAAACATACAACAACATCTGAAATTACAAACTGCAACTAAAGAGAATGAGACGTGGAAAGACAGAGAAAGATTAACAATACACATATCAAGTAGGTAATAAGTCCTCAAAAGTCTTCTTCAATATCATTCATTGAAAAAATACACTGATAATATGAGAAAAAGATTCACAAACAAAAAAAAATTTCTTCATGGAGTTTCAACATATATATACAAGAGACATTATACTGACATCTCCACAAAAAGTGTGAAACTATTCTAAAAAAGTTATTACATTCTCATACAAAAGATGAGGCTTATCCTAGACTTTAATACAAAGTGGTGCAACATAAGGGAAAAATAAATAAAATAAACAACATGATGGCTTGTAATTAGAAGTGGTAGGAATGATGTGGCAATTTTTTGGAAGTATTCTCCTCCGTTCTGCTACAACCCCTTCCACAAAAAGTTCAAACAACAGTTGAAGATGACCTATGGTTGTTTCCCTAAAAAGTGCAAAACGGAATTCTGAAATTTAGAAGGGATCTTAATCAATGATACCTGGCAGAAACTTATTCTATGGATAATGCATGCATGTAACTAATATTTAGTAGCACCCCTCGAGAGTTCCTTCATACAAAAACTCATGAAATAATAACTACCCTTTTCAAAATTAAGTAGCTATAACCGGAAATTCTGCAAATAGCTACGTTTTTATATTAGGCCAAAAATGTGTGAGCCTCTCTTGAAAGGTTTAGATAAAATCAAGTATTGAAGAAAATATTTTGAGACACTCTAGCTTAGTGAGCCTTCTCATTAGTTTTCTTGTATGATTTTGTTTCTGAGCTCTGGCCTTCTTGGTTTCCTTATCTGGGCTTTCATCAACATTGATGATTTCATCTCTTAGTCTTGGGTTAGCAATCAATTTTATATTCAGTCTAAGTTTTTTTTAGGGCTAGTGTGAGGCCTCTTAAGATAAGGGTTAGGAATATATGAAACCCTTCTTCTCTTCTGCACCATACTACTAGACTGACCTTCTTCATATCTTGTCTCTGAGAAATTTTCATCACTGCTATCTTCTTCGAAGGATGAAGAAGAGTGAATGTCATTTTTACCCTTTCTCCTTGTAGGTGTCTTAGGTGTCTTGAGGGAAGAAAACAACGGAGCTAGTGTTGGTTCCATATTTTCTTCTTTCTCTTCTGTAACTGCTAGGATGTAATGTTGAACTGGAATAGACACTTAAACTGGTACTTAAACTGGCATTTCAATTGGCACTTGGACTGGTATTTCAGGGCTAGCTTCCGCTAAAATTTTCTCTCCTAGGATCAACCTTCTTATGCCTCTATATCTTGAGGAAGAAGCTCCGTTTTTCTCACATGTAGATTTAACAGTTTTCCCTTGCTTGAATCTCATAGAACGTTCTCTGATGAATGCTGCTAAATTCCGAGGTTCCTTTGGATATTTCCTCTCATAAACTTTCTCTACAAGCCGCACCATGGATATGGTACTGACAGGTCAGTTCTAGCCCTCCTAGTTTGTCTACTCGCTGATGGGATAGATCGATCTGGATGTGACCTGTTTAGCACAGGAGTTGTGCTATTTTGTTCATGAGCATTTTTCTTCTTGGGCCTCCCTACCCTCCTCCTAGAGTTGATACTAACAAACCCCTCCTCTGTCAGGAATTTATCCCAAGTAGTCATTTTATTTTCAAGGTGGTAGACAATCAAAATTTTGATTAAACCCCTATGATATAGGTTATTCAGGGAATATATAGGGATTTTCTGCAACTTCAAGGACATTTTAAGCAAGGATATTTATAGGAAGTAGGGAAAATTCATAGTTTTTTCACCTGAAATATGAGAAAGAAATATCATTTGGTAATGGTGGACAGAGGAGAATCTCCCTTCACAAGTAATGTAGTGTTGTACTGTGGTTATTACATGTTTCCATTCTACCCTAAAACATGAAATATGCACAATTGGATTCCATTTGACATTCACATGTTCAGGTTTGAGGAAGGGACTTACTTTTGTTGGTAGCACTTTATTCTTGAACCAACATTCTCCAATGGCCAAGGTTTGAGTAGCTCAGGTTATGATGGCTTTAGATATTTTGAAAGTCTTTCTCCCAAGCTTGAATTTCTCCCTGTCAACACTCTTGGAAATGCTTGTGCTAAAGCTACATTTTATCCAAATTTTTTTTGCAAAAACTTATACCAGCCTGCTATCTTAAATTGGGGCTTTGATCTAACGTCAAAAAACCTTGTATTTTCTAGCTCAGACTAGTTGAAATTCCCACCTTTTCCCATTATTCTCAACAGCTAAGATCCCTCTAAATTCACAACTGTTCAACCAGGTGGTAAAAAACTACACGCAGCCATGATTTCCTACCTTGGAATGATAAACTAGTTGCTGGAGGATGTGACTTCTGTTAGCTGTAACTTCCACAGAGAACCTCAGACTTGAGAATATTTAGCTTAACCCTATGAATCTATGCCTTTAGCTACGATATGGTTTAATGGCAGGATTTGAAATCATTCAAATATGAGCTCCAAGTCATTCCATAACTCATAACACTCCCCTGCATCATTTAATAATTGATACCTTGTACCTTAACTTCAACTTCAGTCTTAGTAGGGTAGCTATAGGTTAGCTGCATTAATAATATAACCATTCACCTATAATGATTCTCCTAAGCCAAAAATAATTGATCTTGGTAAAAATAATAATCATGTTATAACATATGATATCTTAAATCAACTTCAAAGAGGAATGATATTTTCCCTAAGGTATTCCTTGCATCTCCTTACGCTTGAGAAATAACTCCCTTTATCTTTGTATTGAAACATAACCAAAATTCAGAGAAATAGCTGCTCTTGATACCAATGAAAACAGGTTCCTGAAGAAATAACTGCTCTTTTCTCTGTGTCAGCAATGTAACCTTCAATTTGGAGAAATAGCTGCCCTTTTTATATCATTGTGTTACCAATGAAACTAAAACAGGGGTAGCTATTATCCTAGAAAGGGAAGCTATAATTTTATTACAAAAATGAACAATAACCTATGACACTAATACTAATTTAAAACAATTATTTTAACTTATTTTATGAGCATAAGACACAATACCACCTATAAAACTTAAAAATCGTTTGGTTTTGAGACCCTTTTTGGATTTTATTGAAAATGACTCGAACTTTGACATAGGCTAGGGAACAAGAAAAAATTGAAAACAATGATACAATGGTGGTCATACTATTAAAATTTACAGTGCTAACATTGGCTCCTATTGGGGATGAAGTCCTCCCTGTGAGGCTTCAAGGATTGTAGATTCAGTGCCTTAAAACTTTCAAGACTCAAAAGAGTTCTAAAAATTATGACTAGGACTGACCTTTGATTGACTGGACTCAAGACTGACCATATTTATAAAGACGAGTACTATTGGGCATGGAGTTTTATTGACACATCACTCCAGATATTTACAATGGAATGACTAACTAACTTATCAAACAGAGAAATTTTTAAGAAAATGACAATTAACTGGACCTCCTGTCAACTAATCATCATATAGATGCTTGAGCATAAACGTATTTTTTTTTAAACCTTGAGCAATTATAAATTGCCCAAAACATAAATTATCAAACTTACCATGCTTTCCATGGTCTTCCCTCCTGACATCCCAGTGCAACGACAAATCATTTTCCTGAAATAATTACTGATTTGCTCTTTTTTCAAAAACAGATTTGAATTTAGTCTGATATTTTTGTACTTTGTCTATTAGTGATTCTATGATTCTGTGAGCTTCTATTAGCTGCAACATTCTCTTTTGAATTTGTTTTTCATCATCAATTTCATCTTGTAGAACTTTTTAATAGGAATATATAATTGCAAAGGCATTAAAACATCAATACCATAGACAAGTTAAAAAGGAGACATTCCAATTGATCTTTTTCCACTTACCTTGTCTTCCCAAAGAGCATGAAATAGATGAGTGTCCCATTTTCTCTTATTTCCAGGAAACATGTTCTTAACGATTCTCACCGATATTTTATTTGATGAGTCAACTAACCCATTACCTTGAGGGTAATAAGGTGTAGAATGAGTCAATTCAATACCATATTTTTGACAGAAGCTATTCATATTAGTAGACTTAAAAGGCCTTTCATTATTAGTCAATAATTTCTAAGGACAACCAAATCTAGACATAATGTTTTCCAACAGAAATTTGATTATTACCGTATCAGTGGCATTCCTGGTTGGAACAACTTCAATCCACTTAGTAAAATAGTCTGTAGCTGTAAGAATCCATCTATGTTGTCCTGATTAAGGTGTATGAATTTTACCAATGAAGTCTAACCGTCACTACTAGAAAGGAAAATTTGCTGAAATAGGAATAAGAGGCAATGGAAGAAACTTATGTTTACCAGAAATTTTTTGACATTCAACACAAGTGCTGACTTTGGAAAAAACATCAGAGAAAAGAGTTGGCCAATAATAGCTAGTTCTTAAAATTTTGTTTGTAGTGGATTTCCAATACAAGTGTCCACCACACACCCCTGCATGTATCTCTGACATAATATTCTATGACTCAGCTTCATATACACATCTTAATAAGACTTCCACAGGGTCTTTCCAATAAAGATGGTCTTCCAAAATGCAATACTTAACAACTTTCAATTTAAAAGCTCTCATTTTTTACTTCTCCATTTCAAGGGGACAACTGAGATTTCATAAAAATTATACTATATGTTTATACCAATTTGAATGAAATATTTCAGGATAATTAGATATACCTTCTCCATTGTTTTCTTTAACTACCTCCATATTTAGATCTAGAGCCTTACAATTAGATTCAGCCATCAAGCGACCTAAGCCATGTCCTTTTATCAATTTAGTAGGTCTGATCTCAATATCAAATTCTAGAATCTTGGTTAGCCATATGCCCCTTCTACCATCCGTGTCTGGTTACAACAATACATCTTTTAAAATGATATTTGGCACAAAAGCAACAATTTTTGAATGTAACACATAAACTCGAAAAGACTTTAAAGCCTTAACTAGTGCATATGCTTGTTTTTCAATCAAGATATACTTTAATTTAGCATCTCTTAAAGCACAACTGAAAAATGAAATAGGCTATTCTAAACCTTATTTATTATTTTGTAACAAAACAACTGAAGTTGTCTCTTCTGAAGCATAAGAAAAAATTAGAAAATCTTTTTCAAAATCAGGACTAATTAAAGCTGGAGCTTCAGTGAAGGCAGACTTGATTGCTGAAAAGGAATTTTTTGCTTCATACTTCCACTTCAATTATGTATCTTTCTTCAGCAATACATTTATGTGTTTGATAAGCTCTGCAGAATTTGGAAAAAAAGTGCCTCAGAAAATTAATTTTCCCCAAAAATGATTGCAATTATTTTTTATTCCTTGGCAAACCAATCTTCTGAATAGCTTCAACTCTCCCTAGATCAATACAAATGCCACTTTCTGTCATAATATGTCCCAATAAATTTCCTTCTTGAACAACAAAGGATGACGTCTTTAGGTTCAAGGACAAACCAAACTTTCTGCATTTGTCAAAAACTTGTTTCAAATGTTTCAAATGATCTTTATCATATTTTGAATAGACTGTAATGTCATCCAAGTAAATGAATACAAATCTGTATTTTTCTCTTGCAAAGGAAATATTGATTGCTCGTTGAAGTGTTGTGCCTACATTCGTTAGACCAAATGGAATTTTGTTGTACATGAATGTCCCCCAGGGTGTAGTAAATGTTGTCTTTTCTCCATCTTGTCTATCAACTGAAATCTGACTATATCCTGAAAAGCCATCTATCATTGAAAATATTTTGGAGCCTACAAATTTCTGCAAAATATAATCCATATTGGGTAATGGATAGTTATCCTTCAATGAACACCGGTTCAAATTGCGAAAATCAACAAAAAATATTATTTCGCCATTCATTTTTTGAACCAGGACTATATTAGCTACCCAATTAGAAAATATTAAAGGCATAATTATTTTTTCTTCCCATAATTTTTTGATTTCTTTTTCAATGATAGGGCGCAACATGGGATTGATATGCCTTATTTTTTGTGCTATAGGCTTTGCATCTGCTTTCAGAGGAATTTTTTTCTCCGTTATACCTCTATCATAGGTATTCAACTCACTGTAGGACCATGCACAAATATTTTCATATTGTTTCAGCAGCTTGATATATTTTGTTTTAGTTTCGAGAGAAAGAAATTTAGAAACTTTAACTGATTATGTTGATCTTCTGTCCCAATATTGCAGTCAATTGTACTCTCTCCATCAGTTTTATTTTCAGGCCTTAAAAATACATCATTATTGTCAAAAAATCTCTATAAAGGAACTAGGTCTTTAGGAATATATTTATTTTTTAGATCAATAATGTCTTTCCTAGCCATGGTTTTCTTGAAAGAATTCTTGTTTTGATTTTCAACAGTTTCCCTCTCATCTTTAATTTTAATGTCTGCAAATTCTTCAACGCACTCCAAAAATTTCTGAATTTCCTTGTAATCTTCGAATACTTGCCAGTATTTAATATTATCGGGAATTGAAGGTCTATTTTTTATTTTAACATCATATGTTTCCTTGACATCAAGAGGAACTTTAAAATTACTAGCAGAAATAGCTAGTGAATAAGCCATTTTATTTTCCTCTCTAGTGAAAACATTTACATTAAATGCTGAAAAATAATTCTCAATCAAGTACGATACTTCATTCCTATAATTATTTAATTTTGAAAATTTCACTTGATAGTTGATTCTTACCTGCCTTATCACCAGTTCTGAATCACCAAAAACAACTAGTTATTCAGCTCCCAAATATTTTGCTGCCTTCATACCCAAAACAAGCGCCTCATATTCAACAATGTTATTAGTGGTAGAAAATTGCAATTTATATGATATAGTTTCCCTTTGCTAAGTGAAAGAAATGAGAACTACACCAGCTCTCGATCCTTATCTTGATGAGGCTCCATCAAATTACAATTTCCAAATCTGTCCTCCCTCTAAATGCTGCTCATTTTCATCTTGGAAATGTTGTTTTTCACTGATTTTAGGCTGGAAATGTTATCATCAGCAACAAGGTGTAATATGGATGAACCCAATTCCATCTCTTCAACATATATAGGATGATTTGAGGGATTATGTTGATCACTGATGATACAAGCCATTTGGGTTTCTCTATACAACCTCCTGAATTCTCCTCCAAAAACTGGGATTATAGCATATGACATCTCCATCTGAAGGGTGCCCCTCAATTTTTTAGACCTGTTAGAAAATTAAATATTACAGAGCAATGAAACACATAAAATATGCGGAAAATACAAGCACACAAAACACATAAAACCAGAGAGACAGAGATATACGTGGTTCACCCAGTTTGGGCTACGTCCACCCCGAACAGCCAGTCCTTCCTTTATATTATCCAACAAAAATGAAGAGACAAAACCTACAGCAGATCCGCTGTAATATCCTCTGTTCTCTCTCACAGTCTCCCTCTCTGTTTCTCGCTCCGAGAATACACACATAATACGCAGCCGTAATACAATGCCCCCATATATACAAGGGGGTTGCCTTCTAGGGCAAAAAACCCTAATCTAAACATAACTTCTACCGTCAGATCATTTTCCTAATGAACGGCCCAAATTGACTAGAAATTACTATACTTTTACAAGGCAATTTTACATCTGTTTTTAGCTTCGGGGGCGCTGCCCCCGAAGACCCCCCATGGCAGCGATTAAATTTCGAGCAACGTTCCCACCCCTTTCTAAGGTACAGGGGTCCAAAGCTGTGATACAAAGTAAACAAGATAATCAGGCTCCACACCCAACAAGACCAAGATCTAGAAAGCAGCATCCCAAATCTAGAAGGTATGTCTGCAACTACGATGTCCATCACTAAGCTTTTCATAGGAAGCTGGGTAAGAGAAACAACCAAGTCTTTAATCACTCCTAAAAACTTGAATTTTTTGGAATCAAAGGTGTATAGGTCATGGTATTGCTTGGTGATTTCTAATCCTAATTCATCCATCACTTTCTTTAGCATTAGATTGTGAGAAGCCCCAGAATCTAATAGACAAGTATGCACCAATTTGTCATGTATATTGAGTGAAAGATAGAAAGGTGGTGAATTATCATCATTTTGGTCTTCGACATGGCAGCCTAAGTAAATAGTATGATGTTCATCCTCAAGATTGACTGAGTTAGGAGCGATAGGTGGCTATAACAGCCTTTTAAAAGACTCTTTGTATGTTGTATTTTTCAACAATTACAGAAGTGGGACATGAATATTAATTTTATTTAATTTTGATTTGAAACTGAAATAAAGAGTAGATAACTCTTTATTTTCTGCAGAAATTTTGATGATTGGGGCAAAATTATGAGGTGGAGGGACATCATTGACCTTGGCCTCTTGTTTAGCAACTTGTTTGTCAGAATCTGATTTTTGTTGCTGAACAAGACCTTTGGACCTCAAAGGATAATTTTTGTTTAGTTTCTTGCCGTTTTTTTATCATTTTTTTCATTAATTTGAGCATTCTCATCATCTGAAAATAAATATATCCTTAACTGGTCTTCATATTCTTGCAAAGTCAAACAAGTTGACTGTGATGTTTCTCCTACAAGGTTTACTTCTTCCATTTCTTCCTCATGTTCTTGTTTCTCTTCTTCAACAAAATTATTCAAAGGAGGCTGAACATTTTGATCATTAGAATTCCTTCTTGGGCACAATAATATTTGTTGAGGCTGAAAAGGTCTTCTGAAGGGAGCTTTATTTCTATTGGCTTCATTTTGATTGGCTCTAGTAGTTGGTTTGTTTTCTAAATCCAATTTTGTTATCTTAGAGGCAAGTTACTTGATCTAATTGGACATTTGATTAATCTTTTCTTCTGTTGCAAGAGTTTTGGCGGAAGAAGCTTTTTCTTCTTTCATTTTCTTTTTGTCCTTTGCCACTTTCTCCTCTTCCATTTTCAATTTATTTGAATCCATAATATTATACCGGACTCCAATTGCAACCTCTTGCATATCCATCAATGTTTGTGCTTTCTCTTCCCTTAACTATAAAGTAAACTGAAAACCTAAAGCATTGGAAAAAGTTATCATAGTTGTGGTTTCAGGAGGCTTAATTTCTTCACGAATTTTTTGATAAATTTTATTAAACCTCTTTGTAAAATCAACCAATGACTCATCTATCTTCTTTTTTCAGAGTTCCAAACTCTATAAGATAGTACACATAGTCTTTCCTATCACCCATTGTTTCACAAATACTTCCCCCAATTCATCTATTCCTGTTATTGATTTTGGTGGCAGACTTCTAAACCATTTACGAGCTTCTCCATCCAAGCTTTGAACAAAGAGTCTTGACCAGAAATCTTCATGTTCAATGTTCTGGTTATCATCATAACTATAGAAAACAACCAAATTTTCCTCACTAGAAACTCTTTCTCCCTCCCTTGTGTATTTTGGAATATATTTTAGATAATCCCCTTGAGGAAGAGGATGAAAAGGTTGAGGAAGAGAAAGTGGTGCATATATTGCAATCACTATCTGCTGCATCCTTGTAAGGGTAGGATGATCCATGGTTTGCTGATGTACAGTTGATGGATGACTGGTTGATGCAGTTGTTTGGGAATTAGGAATTAAAATTTGTGGAATTTGAATTTGATTTGGGACAATAGAAAATTGGAAATCTTGGGTTGATTCTTCAAAATTTGGGACTGAAAATAGTCGATTTTTGAAGAGATGAACATACGAGGTCTTGGTTTGACCTTCTACAGAAGAATCAGATTCAAATGTTGTCTCTTGAGGGGATGAGGTAAATTCAAATATATTTTTTTGGGCTAAAAAGTTTGATAATTTTAAAGTCAGGCCTTTAGGAACACTCCCTTCTAGTGGATGAGAAGAGGATGACCCAACAACTGGATTTCGTGACAAAGGAAAATACTCTTGTTGAGGGGTAATAAAAGACTAATATTCAGGATGATTTTGAAGGAAATTTAGAATCGTTTTAAAATCTTCTTTAGTCAAAACATCCCTATCAAGAAAAGGTGAAATTTCCAATACTTGTTCTAACTCCCCTTATGTTAGCACAAAGTCTTCTGATTCGTTATTGACACTTAAAAATTCTTTTTTTTCTTCTTTGACTGGAATAGTACTTATTTTAGATTTACTAAATGATGAATGTGAAAAATATTCAATTGAGCCTAGGTTAACACCATCTACTTTATTTCTAGGGAAGCAGTTTCAACTTGAGAGTTATCCCGACGATGGTATGCCACCATTTTTGTCAAGATATTTTCCAATGTCTTGTTTGTGCTTTCCACTTGTCCATTTTCCTGGGGGTGGTATGGAGATGTCACCCTATGCTTGACCCCATATTTTTGCATAAGCTTTTCTATCATGTGTGATGTAAATTGTGCTCCTCCATCTGAAACAATCTCCCTCAGAGTACCGTAACGAGAAAAAATTTCTTCAAATAGAAAATATGAAACCACATGTTCTATTGCTTTCATGACAACTTTGGCTTCTACCCACTTAGTCACGTAATCAGTGCAGACAAAAATGTGAACCTTTGGCTGGGAGGGTGGGTTGAAGGGTCCAACGAAATCGATAGCCCATTTCTCAAAAGGTTCGAGGACTACCTGTGGTTGCAAGGGAATTTCATCAGCTCGACCGGGCTGCCCCATGCACTGGAAACTATCACATCTCCGGACATAATTTTGCACATCCCAAAAGATAGAAGGGAAGTAATATCCCATTTGTAGCACCTTATGGACTGTTATTTTATCTACAAAATCCCTCCCTCAATGACCATCATGGGCAGCCTTCAGTACTTCATAAATATCGTCCTCAGATACACAATGTCAAATCTCCTTATCGGCTCCTATATGAAAGAGGTACCCTGCCATCCAAGAATATCAGGCACTGTGATGAATAATTTTTGCTATTCCCTATATGAAAAATGATGAGGCACCTTTCCTGTAGCAAGATAGTTAGCAATATCTGCATACCACGGAGGGTTAGTAGAAATTGAAAAAATATGCTCATCGAGAAAACTATCTTCTATAGATGTGCATTCATCATTGTTATCCATTCTAGATAGAAAATCAACAACTACATTATCTTTTCCCAGTTTTTCTACTATTGTGATATCAAATTCTTGAAGCAATAGCAACCATCTTGTAATGCGGCCAAGAGTGATATGTTTATTCATCAAATACCTTATTGCTACATGGTCAGTATGTACAAAAGTAGGATACCCGGTGATGTAGTGCTGGAACTTGTTGATAGCTTATATTATAGTCAGGAATTATTTTTCTGTCACCATGTAGTTCAATTCAATAGGAATTAAATTCTTGCTGACATAGTAAACTACATACATTGTTTTATCTACCTACTATCCTAAGATTGATCCTACTGATGTCTGAGAAGCATTAGTATGTATGTGAAACGGTAATGCCCAATTGGGTCCTCGAAGGATCAAAGCCTTGCAAACTAGTCCCTTGATTTTCGTGAAAGCTGCTTGATAGTCTTCAGTCCACAAGAATTCTTCATCTTTTGTTAACAAAGGAAAAAGTGGATGTGCTATTTTAGAAAAATTTTCTATAAAGTGTCTGTAATAACCAGCACAACCAATAAAGGTACGTACTTGTGTAGGTGTCTTGGGTACTAGGAAGTGTAATATTACCTCTACTTTGGCCGGATCGACTCAAATTCCAGCAGCTGAGAGCAAATGTCCAAATACTATTCCTTCTTCCCTCATCATATGGAATTTCACTGTACTCAGAGATACATGGGTTTGATTACATCTTTTGAGTAATTTTTCTAGATTTTCCAATCCTTCTTCAAATGGGTTTCCATATGGAGTAAAATCATCCATATATATTTCAACGCTGTCATCGACTAAATCAGAAAAAAATCCTAGAATTTCCCTCTGGAAGGTTGCAGGTGCATTACATAGGACGAATGGGAGGACCCTGTATGCAAAGGTCCCCCATGGACATGTGAAAGTTGTTTTGTCCTGGTCTTTCGGGGCTATCTAGATTTGGTTATACTCTCTAAACCCATTTAGGAAGGAAAATAACTTCTTCCCAGCCAAGGTGTTCAGGACTTGGTCAATTGATCTGATATTGTGAGAACAAAGTATTTCTCATACAAAGATTGACAGTAGGGGGCTTTTACTGGTTATTTCACCTTTACTAGAAAGGATGAAACTAGAAGCTGCTGGCCCACAAACTGGCTCTGCCTAAAGAAATAAAATGTAAACACTGAAATAGATCCGATCAATGAAAGTATTTGTTTATGTGAAAAGTATTCATTAATCAAAATTTTATGTGTGAATAAGCAAGTTCAAGTATTCTGCAAATGAAGTAATGTGGTTTGAAGTTGAACTAATGAGTTTTGTTCACTGTATAATGCTGCTTGGGAAAAGTGTGCTTATGAAAAGTTACTGTTTAATGTAGCAGAATCTGAAATATAACAGCAAAAATGCATAGCATAACAGTAAGCATTTGTTTAAGCTGTTCACCCCTCTCTTGGGCTACCTCTTCTGGGTCCAAAAGCCTCTAATTAGGCTTTTCCCTTTTTCATTAATGCTCAAATTGTGAATTACACTGTGTAGAAAGCCTCAAAAGGCAAAATAAACTGCAAATTTAGGAACGGAAGGCTGAAATCAGTATAAATCGACTATTCATTCACCTCCATTAGATGAGTATAGTCCAACAAAACTGATCTTTCATTAGGCCCTGGTGGCTCCACAACCAAAATCACTACTAAAATCACCGATAGAGCACCCTAATGTCTCTACAACCTGTCCCAAAAGCTCCATAATGCTTCAATACCCCCAAATCAAAAGAAAATTCGTCCCAAATGGACTTCCCTAGCCAAAGTTATGGCTAAGTGAAGTTTGCCCAGTGTCACCTAGAAAAACTCCACTAAATGTGGAGAGCTGGAGTTAACTCCAGTTAAAAATGGTGACAAGCGCCAAATTTGGCGGCGTGCTCCAAATTTATCGGGCAGTTAACATAGACATTAAATGTGGTTGGTTATTCCGGTCACATTGCGTAGGAAACGTTGAGCCAAACGATTTTGAAACCGTTACATTAACTGACATGTAACGGTCAGGTCCGCATATACATGAATGGTCACATGGTTAAACGTGACATTTATTATCACACAATCCACGCCAACAGATGTTATGCCCCCGGTTCCAAACCTATGGTTACATGCGGAGGGGCTGGCCCGTAAGGGCTGCCCCCTTTACGGCCCCGCCCATAATCATTTGAACATTTAAATATATATTTGTTCCGCCATATAATAAGATTTTTTGTCGTGGCCCAATGGTCGGGCCTCTCCACTATTATCCCGCCGACCCATGTTCGAATCCGTCTACGTTCAAACCAAAATTTTTAACGCCATTTCCATTGGATCTTGGGGCCACGTGGCGCCCGTTGATTGGCCACCTGCAGAATATTCCGCAGAATATTTTGTGGAATATTCCACAGAATATTCCCAGAATATTCTGTGGAATTTTCTTTTTTTAATAATTTTTTTTTATAAAGTCAATTTTGGCCATTTTTTAACTGAAATTGGCAAACTTCAAAGCTAAATATCTTCCTCATACGGCGTCGGTTTTCAGTGCCGTTTGCATCTATAGGATCGTTTTTCTGAGCTCTTTCTATTCGATCTAGTTTGGACCAATTCTGAGCAACTTCATTTTTAAGCATTTTTCTACAAGGGACTTGATCTCCTGATCACGCCTCCCAAATGGGAAGCTTTTGGACCCTCAAAAGATTTCAATTACTTGTTAAGAAGGTGAGGATACAACCTCCTCACCTGTTCCAACTCCATCCATTTTTCTTTGCTTGGTTTACTTCCTTTTAAACCAACTCTTAGATAATCAACATCTCCCCTCCTTGAAGAGCGTGTCCTTCTGTCAAGGATTACATATTCTTTCAACTCATCCAAAAATTCTGGCGAGAAATCTTCTATGGATGGTAGTTGAACATGATTTTCAGAATCATCAATAAGAGGAGGTTCATACAAACGTAAATTTTCCACATTAATAACGGAATACATTTGCATGTATGAAGGCAAATATAGTTGAAAAGCATTATTTCCGACTTGTTTAAGGATTCTGAATGGACCATAATGAATAGGCATCAGCTTTTTACCTTCTCATTGCATTTTATCCTTACTTATATGCAACCATACCTTATCTCTTTCTTGAAACTTGTGATCAATTCTATGTTTGTCATGTCTTTCTTTGTACTTGCCTTGAATCTTTTCAAGCTGCTCTTGAACTTGCTGATGAATGAGATGAATTATTTCAATGAAATTACGAGCTTTGTCAATGTCACTATGCCCATCAATGGAAATATCCTTCTCAAGAATGAAGTCTAATGGTGACTTAGGCAAATATCCAAAACAAGCTTCAAATGGCGAAGTATTTGTCGAAGAGTGCTTGGCCCGGTTGTAAGCATGCTGAATGTAATGCAAATGCTCATCCCAAAGCTTGGGATGCTTGCAGAAATACCCTCTCAAAAGATGCACAATGGTTCTGTTCTCTACCTTTGTTTGGCCATCTGTTTGCGGATGGAAAGCAGTACTATTCTTCAACTTGGTGTCCATCATCTTCCATAGATTGGACCAAAAATTCCCAACAAATCTGGAATCCTTGTCACTAACGATAGAAGTAGGCAAGCCATAATGAACCCATACATGTTGAAAATATAAATCAGCAGTTTTTTAGGCAGTTATAGTTTTCTTACATGGCATAAGAATACACATCGTGCTGAAACGATCAACTAATACAAAAAGATAATCATGCTGCTTTCTAGATAATGGTAATCCCCCAACAAAATCCATAGAAACACTTTCCCATGGTCTAGAAGGTACCGGAAATGGCGTATACAATCCAAGCTTCCTATTGCTAGGCTTTCTTGTAGCACATAATGAACAACCTCTAATGAAACGTGTAACACTATCTACCATGCGAGGCCAATAACAATACCTCTGCAGATGTGCCACCGTTTTGCTTAGACCGAAATGACCAATAATAAGAGAAGAATGAGCTTCTCTCATCATGCTAAATCTCTCTCCCTGTGGTATACATAACTTTCCCAAGTGAAACAGCAAATTATTATGCAAATGATAATCATTCTCCTCAACATGATTCCCTTTACTCAAGTTAGCATACACCTCTTTAAAATATTCATCTGATGCATACTGTTCTATGTAGCTTTCATGCACAATAGAATCATTCTTAAGCAAAATACTAGCACTTATAATAGGCCTTGAAAGCATATCAGCAACTTTATTGAGAATACATTTCCTGTACCTTATTACCAAGTGAAATTGTTGTAGGAAACCCATCCATTTGAAATGTCGTGACTGCTGCAATTTAATTTGTGACTGCAAATATTGTAAAGGCTGATGGTCGGTATGCACAATTGTTTCTTTGCCCATCAAATAGTGCTTCCACCTTTTGAAACTTTGTACCAATGCATACAATTCCTTATCATATGTAGGATAATTCACCCAAAGCGATAGGCTTACCATGCTGTAAGAGAACTGCACCCATGGCATAATCACTAGCATCTGTTTGAATCTCGAATGGCTGTCTCAAATCTGGTAATGCAAGAACCAGAGCTAAACTGATATTTTCTTTCAAATATTCGAAAGATTTTTGTTGCTTACTTCCCCATTGGAAAGCACGCTTCACACTTGTCACTGCATGCATAGGAGCTGCTATGGCAGAAATGTTAGCAATAAAATTTCTCCAACACTGAGCTGCACCCAAAAAACTTCTTACCTCTGTAATGGACTTGGGAGTAGGCCAATTCACAATAGCTTCTACTTTGGAAGGATCAATTCTCAAAGCGCCTCCACCTACTATGTGTCCCAAATAAACCAAAGAAGTCTTTCCAAATTCACACTTTGACATCTTAAGAAATAACTGATTTTTCTTCAAAACATCAAGTACTTTACTGACATGAATGACATGATCTTCTCTTGTCTTTCTGAAAATCAAGATGTCATCTAAGTAAAAAATAACAAAATAATCAAGAAAAGGACGTAAGACATCATCCATTACTCGCATGAAAGTTGCAGGTGCATTGCATAAACCAAATGGCATCACAAGCCACTCAAAGAGTCCTTGTTTGGTTTTGAAAGTTGTCTTCCAAATGTCACTTTCTTCAATTCTCACTTGATGATAACCACTTCTTAAGTCTAACTTAGTGAAATATCTTTCATCTTTCAGCTGATCTAACAAATCATCTATTCTTGGAAGTGGGTAACGATTCTTTACTGTTATCTTGTTCAAAGCTCTGAAGTCAACACACATACGCCAAGTTCCATCTTTCTTCGGAATCAACACTATCGGTGACCCACATGGCGAAGTGCTTGGCCTTATGAAACCCTTGTCCAACAACTCTTTAATCTGCTTCTTTATTTCAGCATTCTCCATAATAGACATGTGATACATGCCTATGTTAGGAAGAGGACAATTTGGATGTAAATGGATTTTATGCTGAATCTCCCTTTTAGGAGGCAAACCTGTTGGTTCCTGAAACATCTCATGATGTGCATCAACTAAATCATATAAATCAGATTTAAGCTTTGCATCACAATTTTCAAATGACTCATGATTCACATCAACCTTTGGCTTGACCATAAGAAGTACAAAACTCTTGCTTGAATTGACTAGCCTTTTTACCTGTCCTGCATTTACCATTGCAACATTTGTCTTCTTGCGATGAGCTCTGACAATAAACTCCTTGCCATCTTTGAAAAGATGATATTTTTTTTCATGGCGATAGAAGATCGCTTTCCTGTCAAACAAGTAAGGACTTCCCAAAACAATATCAGATATATCAAGTGGAACCACATCAAGTTCAACTGTGTCAATAAAGTGTGCAGTTATTGCAAAGCGCAATATGCACTTCCTTGAGACTTGCAAGTTGGCATCCTTGCATATCCCCCAAGTGGATAAGGCTTCGGATGTGGAATGGTCTCAAGTTTAAGCTGCTTGAACAAGTCTTCAGATATGAGGTTAGCTTGTGACCCACTGTCAAATAGTGTGTCAATTTTGGTATGTTTTGAAACTACCCTCACATGGAACAGTTCAATTCTTTCTTCCTCATTAGGAGCTTGTGTATGACAATTTGAAGAACTAGCACTTGCTTGAGTTTCAATTTCCTTCCCTTTCAAACTTTTCAAACCCATGGCTGCAATTTTTGTTTCGTCACCTGAATCATCACCTAAATCTTGTGGTGTAGTTGTAGTAGCTGCATTTTTCTTCTTTCCCTTGTTTTTGTTAAACTGGTTTCTTTTTTCAGGATGAAGTTTCCAGCAGTTTTTCTCTTCATGGCCACTCTTTGAACAATGTTTACAAATGACATTTTCACCCTCTTGTTTGATAGACGCATTTTTCTTTCCTTTTCCTTTTTTTTTCTCTTTGTTCTTTCCTTTGAAAGTCTTGTTTCTACCCTCATCAAAAGTATTATTTCCTCTAGCTTCTAAATGTGTAGCCTGCACACAAACTTCATCTAAGCTGGTGGATTGAACATTAGGATAGTATGTTTAAGGTAACTGTGAAAACCTCCTATGTATTTCAACAAGGTGTCTTGACTTTGTAAGTCTACTCCAAGTAGAAGTGCTCTCCTTCTAAACTCTTGGGTATAATATTGCACATTTTGACCCTTAAGTTGCCTAAAATTTTGCCAATTCATGATTTCTTTCTAAATATGAGCAAAAGGATAAAACTGTTTCTTAATAGCTGTAATAAACTCATTCTAGGTTAGAGTTATCTTACCATGCTTTTTAATTTCCTCCTTGGTCTTGGCTTCCCACCAAACAAAGCTGCTCCATCCATTCTCAAAGAGGCTAATTGCATTTTTTTTTCATCATCATGCAAATTCTGAATTCTTAGATAGATTTCCAGCTATCTAATCCAGTTATCCAATTTTTCTGAATTCATATCACCATTAAAAATCGGCAACTCAAACTTCACATCAAGCTTTAACAAAGGATTTTTAAGAGATGTTTTTGTTTTGTGTGACTGATTAACAGAAGTAGAAGAGGATGATGTGGAGGAAGAGGATGACGATGGAGATGGTGGCTCACCATTTCCTCCATTCCCTTTCTTATACTCGTCTTTATCTTTCTTCCCTCCTAAAGAATCTCCTTCTTCTTTTTGGTTTCTAGACCCTTCTCCAGCAATCCTATCATTTCTCTCCTGGTATAGGATCCTAACCATCTCAGTCATGTCCAAGAAAGATTTTCTAAAGACTCTTTCTTCTTCCTTGGGATCCATTTCCTCATGTACTTCTCCTTCTCTGGATGACATGTTTGGGGCTGATTCTAAGGCTAATGAGGATGAAATGGAAGGTGGATATAATGTCACTCTAGCCCTCCTTGGTTGAGGATTAACTTGTTCTCTAACCAATTGACCTTCCCCTCTTTTCAATTTCAGCCTAGTAAGAATCAAATTTTGCAGAATAACACAATATTCTTGCACAAATTTCACAAAATCTTAAGCAAAACCTAGTGCTCTGATACCAATATAATCTGATATTGTGAGAAAAAAGTATTTCTCATACAGAGATTGACAGTAGGGGGCTTTTACTGGTTATTTCACCTTTACTAGAAAGGATGAAACCAGAAGCTTCTGGCCCACAAAATGGCTCTGCCTAAAGAAATAAAATGTAAACACTGAAATAGATCCGATCAATGAAAGTATTTGTTTATGTGCAAAGTATTCATTAATCAAAATTTTATGTGTAAATAAGCAATTTCAAGTATTCTGCAAATGAATTAATGTGTTTTGAAGTTGAACTAATGAGTTTTGTTCACTGTATAATGCTTCTTGGGAAAAGTGTACTTATGAAAAGTTACTGTTTAATGTAGCAGAATCTGAAATATAACAGCAAAAATGCATAAAATAACAGTAAGCATTTGTTTAAGCAGTTCACCCCTCTCTTGGGCTACCTCTGTTGGGTCCAAAAGCCTCTAATTAGGCTTTTCCCTTTTTCATTAATGCTCAAATTGTGAATTACACTGTGTAGAAAGCCTCAAAAGGAAAAATAAGCTGCAAATTTAGAAACGGAAAGCTAAAATCAGTATAAATTGACTATTCAATCACCTCCATCGGATGAGTATAGTCCAACACAGCTGATCTTTCATTAGGCCCTGGTGGCTCCAAAACCAAAATCGTTGCTAAAATCACTGATAGAGCACCCTGATGGCTCTACAACCTGTCCCAACAGCTCCAGAATGCTTCAATACCCCCAAATCAAAAACAAATTCGTCCCAAATGGACTTCCCTAGCCAAATTTATGGCTAAATGAAGTTTTCCCAGTGTCACCTAGAAAATCTCCACTGAATGTGGAGAACTAGAGTTAACTCCAGTTAAAAATGGTGACAAGCGCCAAATTTGGCAGTGCGCTCCAACTTTATTGGGTGGTTAACATAGACATTAAATATGGTTGGTTATTCTGGTCACATTGCGTTAGAAACGTTGAGCCAAACGGTTTTGAAACCGTTGCATTAATTAACATGTAACGGTCAGGTCCGCATATACATGAATGGTCACATGGTTAAGCGGGACATTTATTATCACACAATCTGCGCCAACAGATGCTACGCCTCCGGTTCCAAACCTGTGGTTACATGCAGAGGGGCTGGCTCGTAAGGGCTAGCCCCTTTACAGCCCTGCCCATAATCATTTCAACATTTAAATATATATTCTTTCCACCATATAATAAGATTTTTTGTCGTGGCCCAACGGTCGGGCCTCTCCACTATTATCCCGCCGATCTATGTTCGAATCCGTCCGCGTTCAAACCAAAATTTTTAACGCCATTTCCATTGGATCTTGGGGCCATGTGGCGACCTCCGGGCTGGCCACGTGGTGCCCGTTGATTGGCCACCTACGAAATATTCCACAAAATATTCTGTGGAATATTCTTTTTTTAATAAATTTTTTTGTAAAGTCAATTTTGGCCATTTTTTAACTGAAATTGGCAAACTTCAAAGCTGAATATCTTCCTCATACGGCGTCAGTTTTCAGTGCCGTTCACGTCTACAGGATCGTTTTTCCAAGCTCTTTCCAGTCGATCTAGTTCGAACCAATTCTGAGCAACTTAATTTTTGAGCATTTTTCTACAAGGGACTTGATCTCCTGATCATCAATGAATGGCAAAGGGAAATGGTATTTTTGATTTGCCTTGTTTAGCTCCCTATAATCTACATAGATCCACCATTTACCATTCTTTTTGGGAACAATAACCAACGGAGACACCCATTGGCTATCCGAGATGGGGTAAATGAAACCTACATCCAATAATTTCTGTAATTCGTCCTTGACAATGTTCTTTAGAGCAGGATTCATTCTTTGTTGGGGCTGTCTCACGGGGCGGCAATATTCCTTAATACAAATATGATGAGTACATAAATTAGCAGGGATTCCCTTCATGTTGGTATAATCTCAGGAAAAAGCTTCCTAATGGTGTTGAAGGATTTTTAAAAGTTGCTTTGTTTGGGATTCTGACAGATTTGGGTTGATATTAAGTTTCTTCCCTGGTTCAATTTCAACCAGAATACTATCATGGGATGAAGTTACAAGAATATTTTCAATTTCATCTTCTGGTTCAATATTTTCCTATGTCTCACAACTCATAGAAGACTCCAAAATTTGATGATTTGAATTGGAAATAGAACCAGGGTAATTAGTAAAAGTGTTAGCAGTATCATCCTCAGTTTCTGTTTTGAATTACAGGGCCTGCCCAATGGTGAGGATTGGTATAAATTCTTCATTTTTAGGTTTAGGCTCCTCTATTGGTAGAGGTTTATGTCTAGCTAATCTTTTTTCAGATGGGTTGGGTTCCGCAGGGGGATAGAGAGTAATGTTCTTTGTAATCATCCCATTTGATATAATCATATGCCCAGATCAACACCTGATGTAGGCATCTATGGTTGGGATCCAAGGTCTTCCCAAGATCAATGGATGACCACCAACCGAGGATTGTGTCTGTAATACAAGGGGGTCCACAGGATAGTGCAATGAATCCACCGAAATAGTCACATCTTCCAATTTCCCTATCGGTTTAATTGTAGACCTATCTGATAATTCCAAGATTGTAGGGGTTGGATTAATTTTTTCAAGACCTAATGCATTATTTGTTTCAGAGGTAATAATATTGATAGTAGCACCCAAATTTTCCAGTACGTTTGGGATTTCAACCCCATCGATTAGTACTGTTAGAATTGGGTTTCATGGATCTCAATATTTTATAGGCATAGTCTTTCCTAGCATGATGTCAGACAGTCTACCCATCACATGAATGGTTAACAGATCCCTTGGTTTCTTACCAGGTTTCTTAGAGAAATAATGTTTAAGAGTCTTTGCATATATAGGTACATCCCTCATAGCCTGGAGCAGGGGTATTTTGACAAAAATATTTTTCAATTCCCCCAGGAATTCAAACTCTGCTTGAGGGTTTTGTTTATTCAGGGTCAATCTTTCAGGATATGGTGGAGTAATTGGACAAACCTAGTTAAGAAAATTTTGGTGAGGTGTTTGATTTATCATGTTTTGGTCTGGTTTATCTCCAACTGTTCTTTGTTCTAGTTTTACAACTTCACTGTTAAACTGTTCTATGATAATAGGTGAAGTGGGAGAATTTACTACCAGCCTAGATCGTAAGTTTATCTCATTAAGTCTTGTGGTATAAATGCTATATGATGGAAAGCTAAGAGTTTTTGTTTGTTGGACCCCTTTATTATTAGGATGCAGGTTGGGTTGGATAGGAAGCTGGGGTCAAAGGGATGGGTTTCCTGGAGGTGCATACGAGGGAAATTGAAGTTGTTGTTGAGTCATATATTGGGGAAATTTCTCAGTAGGTGAGGGTCCACGCCAGTTCTGAAACCATGAAGGATTCGAACTGGTTTGGGTAGCCCATTGCTGCTAGGGGGAATATTGATACTAAGACCGCATAGGTGAAAAAGATACAGACTAGGGGCCCATATTAAAATTATTAAAATACTGAGATGGGTCCTGAGGCATACCTGGATTCATAGCTGGTGGTCGAGTTTCCCATGGCTTTTTCAGCCCCATGAAGTACAGTTGATATACCAAATTTTCTTCACTTGACCCTTGAAAAACTGCCTTCATTTTTGGAAAGGAAGGGCACGAGCTGGTCGCATGGGTCTGTTCACAGATTGTGCAGGCTTCCACTGTGTTTAATGGGAATTATTTCAATGATTGATTCTTTCTGCACTGTGGGAAGAATATAGCCATAGTCCTCTCCAACTCTATTTGTTTCTTTTTTTCTTGCAGAGTGTCCATTTGGGCAGATAATGTGTCGAGGACATCAATCCTTAGGTTATATAGTAGGTTTCCGATTTTTACCTTTGTAACCCCTCCACCAGAAGTTTTTAATGACTGAATTCCTTATCCACTTCTTGCGGCCCCTCATGAACACTGAATGCACAACTCACAAATGGTGTCGAATTCTTCTTTCAAAACATCCCCCTTTTTCTACTACATTCAAAAGTTACAGGGAATCTTCCCTAAGTGCCCGGAGAAGGATGATATTCAGAATACCTTTATCTAGGTCACTATGGCCCGATCTCTATAGGATATATTTGAATTGTTCCACACAATATTCCATATTCTCATCCTCTTTCTGTATAAACTTAAAAATCTCCTCCTTGATGTCACGAAATTTACAGTAATCCTGGTATTCCTCCAAAAAGGCTTTCTTCATCGCATCCCATGAGGAAATAGTATTTCCTCCTAAACCCATGAACCTTCGCAGGGTTGTCCCTTTTAAGGTAGCAGGAAATATTTTTAGCTTATGAGCATAAGAGATATAATCATACCCTCGACAGATAATGTCAAATTCGAAGAGGAATGTATCGGGGTCTTTAGAAGAAAGCCCATGAAAATTAGGTAGAGTCGTTAAAGGAATGGGCTTCAACGGTGTAGCGGTGTATCGGTGTATCATCTAGATGTGAACAAATATTCAAACCCTTTTTCCACATCAATTATCAATTTGGGTGTTTTAGTTATTTCAAGACTAACGTGCACAGTATATGAAAGAGAAATAACATATTATTCTATTGAATCACAGGTTTAATCAATGAAAACAAGAAAAACTAATGTAATAACAATTAAAGATGGATTGTAGAATTAAAAAGGCCTTTACAACAATTATAGAATTATAGCGGAAAAAGTAGTTGCAATAACAAACCAAAATATGTAATCAACAAAGGGAAAATAATGCAACACCTAATCAGAAGAGTGGGCCCAACTCTCTAATCAAGGTTGTGACAAAATCACAGCTCACAAACAGAACAGTAAAATACTGTGCATTCAATTGATTGAAAACGCTTCTGTTACAATATCTGTCTCTTTCTAATTAACCCCGATTCATAGCCCTAAAACCCTCTTTATACAAATGTTTAGCAAATCGTATCTTTCCTCTAACAACTAAATTTCTAAAATTATACATTTGTTACAAAAACAAATTAGTTTCCAAAAGGAAACGACGAAAAGCTTGAAATAGAGCTAGAATAAGATGGGATTTGTTGCGCTATTGCAGTAGGTTGAGATACACTGAGAATTAGGAGTTGCTCCGTGGGTTGCAACCGTAATCCCTTTACTTTTTCCAAATTTGTGAAAATAACGGAGTTAATACTTGCAAAGGTAAACACTCCATGAATATTACTTCATTAATCAAATATTCCATGTAAGATAGTGGAAAGGGGTTTACCTCATGTGTTTTAGAGCAATTAGTGATGCAAAGAGATAGAAAGGTGGGCGAAAATGGGAGAGAAAAGTATACAGATTTGGTACCCAAAAACTTCTGCTCTATTGGAGACATCATTGTGCTGCCCTTGCTGGAAGTGTTGGAAATGCAACTGCTCACTAAAAAGGGGTGCGTAGATATGGATGTTCTGGTGCTTGGAAGATGTCGGGATTTGGACACCGACCTCTACTCACAAAACCCAGAAAAACCCAGAAAGGATTTCCGGATTGGAAAACCCCAGAAAATCACCCTCCTAGGGCATGAAAAATGCACAACTGCTGGGTATGCAGTGATATGAGCTGAACTAACAAATATAATGTTGCAAAAACTCCTCTATAGCTCAACTTTTGAAGGGTTGATCCTGTCACTGGATTCTAAGCAAAAATGCTATGGAATCTGACCCTCCTCTGGATCTCTCAACTACTGCACTGTGTAAGTCACTCGTTGACTGTGCTGTTCAAGAGGGCTGCAAAATGGCCAAATTCTAGAATACTGAAATCTTCTCACAAGATAGAAGGACTCCTATATTGAGTGGGCACTCGAAGTCCCCCAAGGACGAGGTTGTGGTTTCCACTCGGAAACACCCATGTGCTAAACAACACTGCAGACTTGGCTAAACAGCTCAAGCATGCTCAATTCATAAACGAAAAGAAAATAATAATAATCCAGAATGCTCTCTATGGTTGCCCTCACCTCTTTCTTATACTTATGGAACCCTCACACCCCTGGGCCCACATCATAATTTTGCTACTCCCTTGGTCCATATCCTCCTCCTTGACTGCGATGTTCACATGATCTCTTGGCCCCCTCCACTACTGCATTGTTCCACTTTCACACTGGTGAAGTGGTTTTATTCTACTAAATGGATTTATGGGTCCCTCTAACCTCTTATTCATCTATTAATTAAGGAAGAAAAAAATAATATTCTAATTAGCTAAAAGCTAAATTAGGAATATTACAGTCCTCCTCGCTAAAATGTTGCTTGTCCTCAAGCAACTGCAAAGATGTGGGCCACCCTGTTAGCCTGATGCAACTAAGGCCTAATGCCCAGATCCCATACAAACCCCTTAGTGCGGCCATACCCCTATGTCAGGCTACCTGGAACACACCCCTCAATGCTTTGATCCCAAATGGATCTCTCACCATACCTATCATCAATCAATCCTCCCAGATTCGAATGCCACCATGGCTAATCATCGCCCAAGCCCCCTAGCTCGGACTACGCACTGCATCTGGCTATAGCTTCTGCCTCATGAGGTGAAGACTACCAAAATGTATCAATGCTCTAGGGCTCCTATTGTGTCATGGTTTTGATTGTACAATCGTCCCCACCAACTGCGTTCCAACTCATTACCTATCTCCAATCCAACCCCTGACTTAATCCAATGCTGATCCTTCTCTCCCAAAGTTGAGATGGAATGCTAAAGAGTTGTCGACATGTGCCCCACTGCCAGACGTAAACTGTAGTATCTGTCATGTCTACGAGTCCCTCCTTTGTTATGCTCCTAACTAATAAGGTCATACCATCAATAGGATACCAACTCATGATCTCCCACTAGTCTATCCCGGTCGAAGAATCCAATGTGGTGATATCTGCATACAGAACATGTCTGAAGTGTGGTCACCAACTCACACTCAACTCATGCTACTCTGTCCCGCTAGTCAACGAGAACTACCTAAAATGGAATGAACCTCTCTCTATAATAGGCTCAAGTGGGCAAGGTATACTGCAAGCCCCATCGATGTACTCCTAGAGAGGGCTACTCCCAGAAAGTACTGCAATCCTGCTAATTGTATATGCATCTACAGGCACGGGTTGGACCAAATATGGATGCACCACCATCTCCAACAACTCCTCCTCAATGGCTGACCCAAAGGTTAGCCACATATCTAGCACTAGCTCACTGTGAGCCTCCATCTGGCTCTCCCCCAAAGGACTATCATGCATGATGTGCATAGCCTCCTCCTCAGATGCCCCATGGTCCACGATATGATGCTCAGGATGAATCATCACAAGTGAATCATCATCCTTAATATCTCTCATTAAATCCTCTGACTGCTCACCTTTCATGCTGGAAGAAAAATTCGACCTACTATCAACCCACTGGCCAAACTACCATTCTAATGAAGTCCCCACTCCATCAGTGTCTCGCTAAAGCCCAATGGAAAATATACATGATTCCCCCATGTAGTATGCAACTCACCCTAAAGGTTATTGAGTTGTGTAGAATTGTAATACTCGAGCCCCTTTCTAGTCTAATAGAGGTGCCACCATGTTGCCGTTGTGCCACTCTGACTGTGAGATACCCCCAATCAGGTGAAGACTATATCCATTTATCCTGGGGGCTTATGGTGAAAAATATGCAAGGCCAATCTCATCCTGCCCGAACATCCCCATGATGTTGATATCTTCCTGTCCACTGTCGATAACGACCCTGAGAAGCAACATGATAATTCTGCCTCACCATGTAGTGGAAACATTAGTGCTCCCCCATGTGTCAAACCTAAAGTGGATTGGAGCATTTTCTGCTTTGTCCCTACTCATCTCAAAGTGGAGTGATCCACCTGCCCAACAAATCCTTGGATCTCCAACCATACTGGGAGCTCCCAACTCCAACTCCTCTCGGGATGTGTCTGCGTAGCGCTGCTACTTGCTAGAACCCGTCTGACCCTTAGCTCTATCTCCTATATGTATCCCCTGGATGGACTCCAAGTATCAGAAGCTTGTCCCATGCATGCATACCTTCCCTGCTCTTGCCAGACCTTGTAGTAAACTCCACTATCCCAACTCCTGGTGATACATCTGGACACTGCTTGGAGTCTAGGTACCCTCTTGTAGATGAAGTCTACCATCTACCATCCCTCAAATGTGAGCTGATAACACCCTCGTAGCCATGTCTCTACTAAACGTGGTGTCTCCATATGCTCAATAATATCCTCATCAATCCTAAGTGAGCTACATCCCAGGGTACATCTAATGCCCCCGTCCATAAGTCCCCTTGGAGGCAACGCTCCAAGTTCCTGTTGCGTCGTATCATGGGTTAATACATACCACCAAGTGTTTATTCACTCCTCATCATGCCAATGTATGCTGCAACCTACCCCTGTACACCATCATATACCGGAAGTTACAGCTATACCATCCTGTATCGTATAGTATCCTGCATGGGCCAAAATATCCACCACTCTGCTAGTAAACCCCCCATGAGGTGGGCTACATCTCCCCATCTGCTCTAAAGGGTCGGAGCAACCCGAATCCTCACATGCCAATGATAATGACATCACTTCTCCGATCCTCCATATATTAAGTGTGTCGTTTACCCATGAGAGAGCACCACCTCTATGTACTGCCATGTCTAGTGGTCTGCCAATGCCACCTCCTCCAACTAGCTCCTGCCAAGGTAGGCTAATCACCCTGTGACAACATGCACATTTGATATGTTGGCATAACTCTTGAAAAGGGTGTACCCTTTTGTCGAACCATCCTATCACTACGGATGTTTGGGGCTCTGATAGATATCTGAAAATGTGTGGGTGCCCAAACATCAAACTCATCGCGCCACGACTACCATCACCTACTGACTCTATCATGTGATGAGAAATCCCACCTGGATCTCAATAGTAATATGGACCTCATGTCCCTCTGGTAATCCATGGACTCTACTGAAATGTGGCCATGGATGCATCCAGTTGCCTAGCCTGCTCCACGAGGTACCAACTCAGTACCTCTCGACATCCAACCTCGATAAAAGAATCAAATGCAAGAATCTCGCACATAGAATTGTCCCTCCATCGTGCGAGTGCTACACCTTGTCGATGTATGCCTAAAGCGGGGTGATCTGAAACTCCAATATGTCCTCTAACTTAACCATTAGGGAATCCAACCGTTCCCCAATGTGGACCAAATGTTTTGTTGACTCGACACAAACCATTCTCATGCCCTCCAGCTCCTCATTCTGCCATAGGATAGCCTCTCGTACTGATGTGGCATTAGGGGAATTTGGAGGTCTACAATGGGCCTCCTAAGGAAATAATAAAATAATAGCTAAACTAATAAAATAATATTTATGAATTTGAAATTCACTTTTTGCACCAAAATCCATGTAACCCTAGTTAAATTCAATTCAAAAGTTGTACCAAAATAAAATTAATAAAAAAATTGTAATAATGTGACTATAAATAAGAATGAGCTTTTCAAGAAAAAGTCATTATCATTGAACAAATAATACATTTGTCCTTTGTACTTAAATAACTTAAAATAAAATATAAATATAAATTTATAAATTCTTAATTATATTATATGCTATTAATTAAAATTTATATTATTTAAATTGTATAATAACATGTAATTAATATACTATATAAAAATAATATAATATAATATAATATAATAAATGTATAAGGATATGCATTGTTTCTTTCAAGATATATGAAATGACAATAATATTGTTTCTTTCAAAAAGTGTGAAATGACATTTATTATGAGTACTTTACTTTGAATTTAAAATTACTTAGAGCACTACCATGATTAACTATGATTTTTTATCCACCATTAAGAATGTGACAAGTAATTACCTTTATCTCAAGCAATGCCACCTCAACCATTAGGGATGATGTCATCCCCTAAAATGTGATTGGTTCTCATAAAGTGAATTTTGATTGTACATTTTTCTTAGGAGGCCCATTTTAGACCTCAAAATTCCCCTAATGCCTTCACCTTAAAAGCTAGAAGGTCGATCCGAAACTAATGGCCATGTTGTGTGTGACCATCGTCCAATACCTCTGTATCTCCTAGCGCCTCCTCAAGGGCTAGCCCAAAGGATGGTTGCACACTCTCCTCCATAGATACTCCAACACAAAAGGCATGCTCACTAGTCAGCTACATCTGATGGTCATCCGATAATTCCACCATAAACCTAGAGGTCTATGTACCTATCGGCTCCTCAACAATGGTGGAGTTTTGTCCCGAAACCTCATCAACCTGTGATGCACTACTATAATTAGAGAAATTGGTCACAACCCCAGATACCCCATCAATGGATACCTGAACAATGGGTGGTGTCTCATCAATGGGTGTATGCTCAGCTGTCTCCTCCCAAGTCTTTGTCATACTCTTTGATGACCCATCAAAATTAGGTAGAAAACATCTACCCACAATACGCTGCAGGTCATTGCCTTGCATGTATCCTCTTCCTCTATTATAGCTACAAGGTCTTTGTTTATCCTTAATTTGGAAAAATTCCTAGAAAGTCAGATGATCTCTGAAATCTTGGGTATGAAATTGGTACTTCGTGAAATAATCACCGTAGTGATCTGCCTGCTCCTATCTCTATTTCTAAGAAAGTGCACATGGTGGGATGTTGTGAGACTTGTAGCACCACTAGTTTCTCAGTCCAATGTTGAGAAGTATTCAAACTTTCTCCATTCTGAAACCCCCTATGGGATTTCCCTTTCTATTCTTATCTCCTACTCTGGTGAGATCCCACACTAATATAAGGAGGAGATTTCCAAACTCCTTCCTATAACCTTCTTTTGACATTGGAGACTTCCTTTATCCTCCTCCACTGGAACACAGTTTATTTTCTGGATGTGAAATCTGAAACAAGTTGAATCTGGTATTGCAATTGGAAGAATTTGAAAACGACTTCCACAACAAATATGAGTAAATTGTCTTCAGAGAACCTTTCATTTCTCATAATATTGACAACATTGAGTAAAAATGCTCACTAGGAAACAAAATTGGTCCGTTATGCACAAAACCCATGTCTCGGATTTTCAAGTTTCATCTTCATTTGCCACAAACATCCAATGAAAAACCATCACTTTTTATACCATAGAATTTATGTGTTTTCTGTTTTTATATCTCTTAGAGAACCTTTTGTTTCTCTCAATCCAGACCGAATTTGGAAAAAAAGATCAAGGAGAGATAGAATTGGTCTATTTTGCACAAAACCCATGTCTCATATTTTTTATATTCATCTTCATTTTCCTGAAACATCTAATGAAAAAAGTCACTTTTTATTCCAGTGAATTCCTGTGTTTTCTGTGTTTTTGTATCTCCTTGTCCAGTCCGTAATGTATTCTATATCTTTGGGTGCCATAGACAAGTTGTTCCACAGGCTGAGCCAAGTCTATGAGCTCTGATACCATTGTAATATTCCAAATAGGAAAAGACAATAATATAAAACACAATAAATTGGAAACTACAACAACATGGAAATAAACTGCAAACACCATAAAAATAGACAGAACAACTGAGCCATTTTATTAATAATGAGGTGGAATAAAAATAAAATAGTGCTTAAGAATTGTAACTCTCAAGCCAGAAAAAGTGGGTTGGAATGGCCTCAAGCTCTCCCCACTGAAAACATTGTGTAACTGCTGCTCTACTGGAGACATCACTACACTGCCCCTATTGGAAGTGCTGGAAATGGAACTATTTGCTGAAAAGGGGTGCATATATAAGGTTGTTCTAGTGCTTGGAAAATTCAAGGATTTTGACATCGGCCTTTACTCACAAAACCCAGAAAAACCCAGAAAGGATTTCCGGATTGGCAGACCCTGGAAAATCACCCTCCTAGGGCATGAAAAACACACATCTGCTGGGTATGCAGTGATACGAGTTGAACTAACAAATATAATGTTGCAACAACTCCTCTGTAGCTTAACTGTTAAAGGGATGATCCCCTCACTAGATTCCAAGCAACAATTCTATGGATTTTGACCCTCCTCTGGATATCTCAACTGTTGCACTGCATAAGTCACTAGGTGGCTGTGTTGCTCAAGAGAGCTGCAAAATGCCCAAATGTTGGAATACTAAAATCTTCTTACAAGATAGAAGGACTCCTATCTTGAGTGGGCACTCGAAGTCCCCTAAGGAAGAGGTCGGGATTTCCGCTTGGAAACACCCGTGTGATACACAACACTGCACACTCGGCTAAAAAGCTCAAGCGTACTCATGTTGTAAACACCAAGAAAATAATAATAATCTAGAATGATCTCATGGTTGTCCTCACCTCTTTCTTATACTTGTGGAACCCTCACAACCCTGGTCCCACATCATAATTGCGCTGCTCTCTTGGTCCATATCCTCTTCCTTGACTACGCTGTTCACATGATCTCTTGGTCCCCTCCACTACTGCGTTGTTCCACTTTCACACTGGTGAAGTGTTTTTATTATACTAAAGGTATCTATGGGTCCCTCAACCCTCTTATTCATATATTAATTAAGGAAGACAAAATTTAATATTCTAATTAGCTAAAAGCTATATTAGGAATATTACAGCACCTCGCACTGGAATGGGATAAGCGCCTCTGTTTTAAAACATCTAGCGTTGATCAACGCTTCTGTCATAGAATTAACAACGTTGATCAAGGAAAATTACAAAAAAAAAAGGGATTCTTCAAATAATTCTAGGATTATCACTTCAGAAAGGATGTTGATGACTGTAATTAATCACATAAGCCAAAAACAAAGGAGAAATAAACATTCGACGAAAGTGGATGACTAGAGGTAGTTCCCCAATAGAGTCTCCAATTTGTTGTCTAGGTAAATCCTCTCTACGGACAGAGATGATCCCTCTAGCCCTAGAGTGGGTCTAGCTACAAATGGAACAAGCAAATATATACTTTCCTATATTACGATTGAAACACAGAACAAAGAATATGGCCTACCTCGATCTAATGCTATGATGTTGCTCCTTGTTGAAGCCTTTTGGTCTTTCGCTCTTCTAAGCTCGATCCTCGCTATTACCATCGTTTGATTACCTGCATAAAAGACCAAAACACAAAAAAAAAAACATAAAGGTGCAAAAAGCATATATGAAAAGTAATCTATCTAACTGATCAAGGAGTGCTAGAATTCTTATCACAATCACAGACAAGAATGGAAAGAAAATACCATTTGCATTATATTATTAATAAAACAAGGGGCAGATACAACCTGCGCCTTGATGTCAGAGCTCTCCTTAGACGGCTCCAAATCTAAGCACGTCTCAAAAGCACTCTTTTTCAAACTCAATACAGGAAGGCTAAGGGTCTCAACTCTCTCCTTATATGCCTAAGGAAATCTTCAAATCCTTCTCTTGATGTTCTTCTATTCTATTATGTTCTAGCTAGCAGAGGCACTGGGAAGTGATCAATTTATAGTGATGGAGGAGGGGAGATGGATCTACTTAATATGGGAGAAAGGCTTATCTCTTTGGGTGGTTCCTATTTTGTAGGAACAAGAGACCCAAAGGAGGAAGCTCGGCCATATCCTGATCAACAAACATCCAGCTCTCCACTTTCGAAGCTTCTAGGAAATGACGTTTCGTTTCCATTTTAAAAAAACTTCCATAAGTAGATTGGTGCAGCTATGGGGTTAATACTAGCACTGATCGATGCTAGTAATAGGCTAAGGATTTTCCATAAGCGATGGTGAGACCCTGAAGGGTTGCGTTGCTCCAAAAAAGTGGATGTTTAGGGAGCTACTCCAAAAATGACTAAAAGAGGTATTGATCTTCAAATTGTATGGGATTCAAAGGCATGTTTTCCATGATGGTAAAAGTACACAGGGACCACTGTAATGGTTCTCCAAGATATATGAATAGGGAGTACAGGGACAGTGACAAAATACTATGTAACACTCTCTTGATGTCGATTCCCTTGCTCGCTCTAGTCAGAGAATGCATTGGTATTTACATTGGAATTTTCATTTCATGTAAGCCTGACCTTGTTTTGGTTAGCTGAGTAGGGGTAGTTTTATTTGTTTCTTGATTTTGTTTTTTCTTGATTTGCTTAATGTGCTGCCATTTTATTTACTTTCGTTATAAAATAACTTTTTCTTGAGACCATGTTTGGTTTCAATCAAAGCATGGTGAATTTTAAGAGGAATTGTGCTAATATCAATACTTGGTTATTTGTTTATTCCCTCTCTTTGCATGGAACTTGCCCTTTTCTAATGGAAAATATGTTATTTCTCAAAGAAAGCCCTAGTGGAATTATGATGCTTGAATCTATAACTAGTACCATATACTCTAATCGGTCTTGTTATGATTTTTTTGTTTTTCCTTGTTAACTAAGTCGAGCGGAGTAAGGAGGGGAGGGAAATTAAACAAGTGAAATGGATTTTAGAGGTCTTAAACATCATTCTGACAAGGGAAAACCTCTTTTTTTCTCAATAATTCAAGATACCTCTTCCACCCCATGAAATAAATAAGTGCCAATAATGCACAGTTCTCTGAAGAAATAAGAAAATAAATAAAGGGTGAAAGAAGAGAAAGGCTTCCTACGCGGGGAGGTGAAGCAAGAAACTCCATCGGGGTACTTTCCAAGCTTGCTGGTAGCAGATCAATGTTTGTGTTCCTGAAGTGACTCTTTCAGGGTACTATCCAGGCCTTCTAGTAGTGGAGAAACACCATATATGAAAACCAATACTTTAACAATAATTTTTCACGTGTGTACCTATTTACTCCCTGTTAGTGCTGGAATCAACACTTGAACTGCTTCAAGTGATTGACCAATCACATCCTAAGCTATAAGGCAATTTAATGATTTGGATTATATGATTGGTAGGTGGTTTAAGCTCTTAATCACTGAAAAGGGATTTCAGTCAAGTTCACTGTCACACTAACAAGGGTATTGAGTCATGATATGGTAGCAAAATGGTAATTTTGTAGCCTATGGGGAGAATAAAGTGTGAAATAGTGGAAGGGATAGTGGGTCTGCAAGGCAGAAATCCACTACTTTGATGAAAAACCAAACAGGAAACAATTTGATAATATATCAACAAGAGAAAGCTATATCAATACTTACAATAATCTTACTGAATATCATGAAAGGTCACTGTCATAAGGAATGCTCTTTAAATTGTCATTATATATATCTCATCAAGAAATATCACTGAGTAATATTGATAAAAGTTGACAATATACATAAACACATCAAGAGACTCATAAAAACATACAACAACATTTGAAATTACAAACTACAACTGAAGATAATGAGACGTGGAAACACATAGAAAGATCAACAATACACATATCAAGTAGGTAATAAGTCCTAAAAAGTCTTCTTCAATATCATTCACTGAAAAAGTACACTGATAATATGAGAAAAAGATTCACAAACCAAAAACATTTTCTTCATGGAGTTTCAACATATATATACAAGAGACATTATACTGACATCTCCAGAAAAAGTGTGAAACTATTCTAAAAAATATATTACATTCTCATACAAAAGATGAGGCTTATCCTAAACTTTAATACAAAGTGGTGCAACATAAGGGAAAAATAAATAAAATAAACAACATGATGTCTTGTAATTCAAAGTGGTAGGAATGATGTGGCAAGTTGCTGGAAGACTGCTCCTCCATTTTGCTACAACCGCTTCCAGAAAAAGTGCAAAAAACAATTGAAGTTGACATGTGGTTGTTTCCCTAAAAAGTGCAAAACAGAATTCTAAAATTTAAAAGGGAGCTTGATCAGTGACACCTGGTAGCAACTTATTCTATGGATATATCCCCTCGAGACTTTGAATAAAAAATTCCTCCACTTCCTTCATACAAAAACTCAAGAAATAATAGCTGCCCTTTTCAAAATTAAGTATCTATAATAAAAAATTCTGCAAATAGCTACATTTTTTTATTAGGCCAAAAATGTGTGAGCCTCTCCTAGAAGGTTTAGATAAAATCAAGTATTGAAGCAAAGATCTTGAGAGACTCTAGCTTAGTGAGCCTTCTCGTTAGTTTTCCTGTATGCTTTTGTTTCTGAGCTCTAGCCTTCTTGGTTTCCTTATCTAGGCTTTCATCAACATTGATGATTTCATCTCTCATTCTTGGGTTAGCAATCGGTTTGCTATTTAGTCTAAGTTTTTTTTAGGCCTAGTGTGAGGCCTCTTAAGATGAGGGTTAGGAATATAGGAAGCCCTTCTTCTCTTCTGTACTATACAACTAGATTGACATTATTCATATTTTGTCGCTGAGAAATTTTCATCACTGCTATCTTCTTCGAAGGATGAATAAGAGTGAATGGCATTTTTACCCTTTCTCCTTGTAGGTGTCTTGGGTGTATTAAGGGAAGAAAAATACTGAGCTAGTGTTGGTTCCATATTTTCTTATTGCTCTTCTGCAAATGCTGGGATGGAATGTTGAACTAGAATAGACACTTGAACTGTTACTTGAACTGGCATTTCAACTGGCACTTGGACTGGTATTTCAGGGCTAGCTTCCTCTGAAATTTTCTCTCCTAGGATCAACCTTCTTTGCCTCTATATCTTGAGGAAGAAGCTATTTTTTTCTCACATGTAGACTTAACAGTTTTTTCTTGAATCTCATGGAATGTTCTCTGATGAATGTTGCTAAATTATGAGGTTCCTTTGGAGATTTCCTCTCATAAAATTTCTCTGGAAGCTGCACCATGGGTATGGGACTGGCAGGTTCAGTTCAAGCCCTCCTAGTTGAAATTCTAGTTTGCCTACTCGCTGATGGGATAGAAATATCTGGATGTGACCTATTTGGCACATGAGTTGTGCTATTTTTTTCATGATCATTTTGATTCTTGGGCCTCCCTACCCTCCTCCTAGAGTTGATACTACCAAACCCCTTCTCTGTCAGAAATTTATCCCAGGTAGTAATTTTATTTTTAAGGTGGTAAACAATCAAAATTTTGATTAAACCCCCATGATATAGGTGATGCAGGGAATATATAAGGATTTTCTGCAACTTCAGGGACATTTTAAGCAAGGATATGTATAGGAAGTAGGAAAAATCCATAGGTTTGTCACCTAAAATATGAGAAAGAAATCTCATTTGGTAATGGTGGACAAAGGAGAATATCCCTTCACAAGTATTGTAGCGTTGTATTGTGGTTTTTACATGTTTCCATTCTACCCTAAAACATGAAATATGCACAGTTGGATTCCATTTGACATTCACATATTCAGGTTTGAGGAAGGGACTTACTTTTGTTGGCAGCACTTTATTCTTGAACCAACTTTCTCCAGTGGTCGAGGTTTGAGTAGCTCGGGCTATGATGGCTTCAAATATTTTGAAAGTCTTTCTCTCAAGATTGAATTTCTCCCCATCAAAGCTCTTGGAAAATTCCTATGCTAAAGCTACATTTTCTCCATAATTTTTTTTGAAACTTATACCAGCTTGGTATCTTAAATTGGGGCTTTGCTCTAGCATAAAAAAACCTGGTATTTTTTGGCTCAGACCTATTGACATTCCCACCCTTTCCCATTCTTCTCAACAGCTAAGATCCCTCTAAATTCACAACAGTTCAACTTGGAGGTAAAACCCTACACGCAGCCCTGATTTCCAGCCTTGGAATGATAAACTAGTTGCTGGAGGATGTGACTTCTATTAGCTATAACTTCCACAGAGAACCTCCAAATTGAGAATATTTAGCTTAATCCTCTGAAGCTACACCTTTAGCTATGATATGGTTTAATGGCACGATTTGAAATTATTCAAATACGAGCACCTAGTCATCCCATAACTCATAACACTCCCCTGCATCATTTAATAATTGATACCTTGTACCTTAACTTTCAACCTTAACTTCAGCTTCAGTCTTAGTAGGGGAGCTATAGGTTAGCTTCATTAATAATATAACCATTCACCTATAATAATTCTCCTAAGCCAAAAATAATTAATATTGTTAAAAATAATAATCATGTTATAACATAGGATATCTTCAATCAACTTCAAAGAGGAATGATCTTTTCCTTGAAGGTATTCCTTGCATCTCCTTATGTATGAGAAATAACTCCCTTTATCTTTGTATTGAAATATAACCAAACTTCAGAGAAATAGCTACTCTTGTTACGAATGAAGGTTCTTGAAGAAATAACTTCTCTTTTATATGTGTTAGTAATGTAACCTTCAATTTGGAGAAATAGCTGCCCTTTTTTATATCACTGTGTTACTAATGAAACTAAAATAGGGGTAGTTATTATCCCGAAAGGAGAAGCTATAATTTTATTAAAAAAATGAACAATAACCTATGACACTAATCCTAAGTTAAAACAATTATTTTAACTTATTTTATGAGCATAAGACACAATACCACCTATAAAACTTAAAAATCTTTTGGTTTTGAGACTCTTTCTGGATTTTATTGAAAATGACTCGAACTTTGACATAGGCTAGGGAACAAGAAAAATTTGAAAACAGTGATACAATGGTGGTCATAATATTAACATTTATAGTGCTAAAATTGGCTCCTATTGGGGATGAAGTCCTCCCTCTGAGTCTTCAAGGATTGTAGATTCAGTGCCTTAAAAATTTCAAGACTTAGAAGACTTCTAAAAATTATGACTAGGACTGACCTTTGATTGACTGGACTCAAGACTGGCCATATTTATAGACACGAGTACCATTGGGCATGGATTTTTATTGATACATCACTCTGGATATTTACAATGGAATGACTAACTAACTTATCAAACAAAGAAATTTTTAAGAAAATGACCATTAACTGGACCTATAGTCAATTGATCATCATATAGATGCTTGAGCATAAATGTATTGTTTTCCAAAACTTGAGAAATTCTAAATGGCCCAAAACATAAATTATCAAACTTACCATGTTTTCCATGGTCTTCCCTCCTAACATCCTAGCGCAACAACAAATCATTTTTCTGAAATAATTGTTGATTTTCTCTTTTTTCAAAAACAGATTTGAATTTAGTCTGATATTTTTGTACTTTGTCTATTAGTGATTCTCTGATTTGATGAGCTTCTATTAGCTGCAGCATTCTCCTTTGAATTGGATTTTCATCATCAATTTCATCTTGCAGAAACTTCGTAATAGGAAGAGCTAATTGCAAAGGCGTTACAACATTAGTACCATAGACAAGTTGAAAAGGATACATTCCAATTGATCTTTTTCCACTTACCTAGTCTTCCCAAAGAACATGAAATAGGTGAGTGTCCCATTTTCTCTTATTTCCAGGAAACATGTTCTTAATGATTCTCATCGATATTTTATTTGATGACTCAACTAACCCATTACCTTGAGGGTAATAAGGTGTAGAATGAGTCAATTCAATACCATATTTCTGACATAAGCTATTCATCTTAGTAGAATTAAAAGGCATTGCATTATCAGTCAGTAAATTCTGAGGACAACCAAATCTAGAGATAATTTTTTCCAACAAAAATTTGATTATTACCGTATCAGTGGCATTCCTGGTTGGAACAACTTCAATCCACTTAGTAAAATAGTTTGTAGCTTTAAGAATCCATCTATGTTGTCCTGATGAAGGCAGATGAATTTTACCGATGAAGTCTAACCCCCACTGCTAGAAAGGAATTTTTTTTAAATAAGAATAAGAGGTAATGGAAGAAGCTTATGTTTACCAACAAACTTTTGACATTGAACACAAGTTCTGACTTTGGAAAAAACATCAAAGAAAAGGGTTGGCCAATAATAGCCAGCTCTTAAAATTTTGTTTGTAGTGGATTTCCAATACAAGTGTCCACCACACACCTTTGCATGTATCTTTGACAAAATATTATGTGACTCAGCTTCATATACACATATTAATAAGACTTCCATAGGGTCTTTCGAGCAAATATGGTATTCCAAAATGCAATACTTAATAACTTTAAATTTAAAAGCTCTCTTTTTTTACTTTTCCATTTCTGGGGGACAACTGAGATTTAATAAAAAGTATACTATATATTTATACCAATTTGAATGAAATATTTCAGGATAATTAGATATACCTTCTCCATCGTTTTCTTCAGCTACCTCCATATTCAGATCTAGAGCCTTACAATTAGATTCAACCATTAAGCGAGCTAAGACCTGTCCTTTTATCAATTTAGTAGGTCTGATCTCAATATCAAATTATAGAATCTTGGTTAGCCATTTGCCTCTTCTACCATTTGTGTCTGGTTGTAGCAATACATCTTTGACAATGATATTTGGCACAAAAGCAACAATTTTTGAATGTAACACATAAACTCGAAAAGACTTTAAAGCTTTAACTAGTGCATATGCTTGTTTTTCAATCAAGATGTACTTTAATTCAACATCTCTTAAAGCATGACTGAAAAATGAAATAGGTTGTTCTAAACCTTTCTATTCTTTTGTAACAAAACAACTGAAATTGTCTCTTCTGAAGCATAAGAAAAAATTAGAAAATCTTTTTCAAAATCAAGACTAATTAAAACTGGAGCTTTAGTCAAGGTAGACTTGATTGCTGAAAAGGAATTTTTTGCTTCATATCGCCACTTCAATTCTACATATTTCTTCAACAATACATTTATGTGTTTGATCAGCTCTGCAAAATTTGGAACAAAGCACCTCAGAAAATTAATTTTCCCCAAAAATAACTGCAATTATTTTTTATTCCTTGGCGAATCAATCTTCTGAATAGCTTCAACTCTCCCTGGATCAATACAAATACCACTTTTCGTCATAATATGTCCCAATAAATTTCCTTCTTGAACAACATAGGATGACTCCTTTGGGTTCAAGGACAAACCAAATTTTCTACATTTGTTAAAAACTTGTTTCAAATGTTTCAAATGATCTTCATCATATTTTGAATAGATTGTAATTTCATCCAAGTAAATGACTACAAATCTGTCCTTTTCTCCTGCAAAGGCAATATTCATTTCCTGTTGAAGCGTTTCACCTACATTTTTTTGTACATGAATGTCCCCAGGGTGTAGTAAATGTTGTCTTTTCTCCATCTTGTCTATCAACTAAAATATGATTATACCCTGAAAGGCCATCTATCATTGACAATATTTTGGAGTCTACAACTTTCTGCAAAATACAATCCATATTGGGTAATGGATAGTTATCCCTCAATGAACAACGGTTCAAATTGCGAAAATCAATAAAAAATCTTATTTCGCCATTCCTTTTTTGAATCGAGACTATATTAGCTACCCAATTAGAAAATATTAAAGGCATAATTATTTTTTCTTCCCATAATTTTATGATTTCTTTTTAAATGATAGTGAGCAACATGGGACTGATATGCCTTATTTTTTGTGCTATAGGCTTTGCATCTACTTTCAGAGGAATTTTGTGCTCCATTATACCTCTATCATAGGTCTTCAACTCACTGTAGGACAATGCACAAATATCTACATATTGTTTCAGCAGCTTGATATACTTTGTTTTAGTTTCGAGAGAAAGAAATTTAGAAACTTTAACTGATTTAGGCTGATCTTCTATCCCAATATTGCAGTCAATTGTAATCTCTCCATCAGTTTTATATTCAGGCCTTAAAATACATCATTATTGTCAAAAAATATCTATAAAGGAACTAGGCCTTTAGGAATATAGTTAGTTTTCAGATCAATAATGTCTTTCCCAACCATGGTTTTCTTGAAAGACTTGTTGTTTTGATTTTCAACAATGTCCTGCTCTTCCTTAATTTGAATGTCTGAAAATTCTTCAACACATTCCAAAAATTTCTGAATTTCCTTGTCATCTTCAAATAATTTCCAGTATTTAATATTATCGGGAACTGAAGGTCTATTTTTTATTTGAACATCATATGTTGCCTTGACATCAAGAGGAACTTTAAAATTAATAGCAAAAATAGCTAGTGAATCATCCATTTTATTTTCCTCTCTAGTGAAAAAATTTACATTAAATGCTGGAAAATAATTATCAATCAAGTCCGACACTTCATTCCTATAATTCTTCAATTTGGAAAATTTCACTTGATAGTTGTTTTTTACCTGCCTTATCACCAGTTCTGAATCACCAAAAGCAACTAGTTGTTCAACTCCCAAATATTTCGTTGCCTTCATACCCAAAACAAGCACCTCATATTCAGTAGTGTTATTAGTGGTAGCAATTTGCAGTTTATATGATATAGTTACCCTTTGCTGAGTGGGCGAAATGAGAACTACACCAAATCTCGATCCTTTTCTTGATGAGGCTCCATAAAAGTACAATTTCCAAATCTACCGTCCCTCTAAATGTTGCTCATTTTCATCTTGGAAATGTTGTTTTTCATTGATTTTAGACTGGAAATTGTTATCATCAACAACAAGGTGTAATATTGATGAACCCAATTTCTTCTCTTCAACATATATAGGATGATTTGAAGGATTATGTTGATCATTGATGATATAGGCCATTTTGGTTTCTCTATACAACCTCCTGAATTCTCCTCCAAACACTGAGATTATAGCATATGACGTATCCATTTGAAGGGTGCCCCCCAATTTTTTATACCAATATCTAGAAAGCAACATCCCAAATATAGAAGGTATGTTTGCAACTACGATGCCCATCACTAAGCTTTTCATAGGAAGCTGGGTAAGAGAAACAACCAAGTATTTAATCACTGCTAAAAACTTGAATTTTTTGAAATCAAAGGTGTATAGGTCATGGTATAGCTTGGTGATTTCTAATCCTAATTCATCCATCACTTTCTTTGGCATTAGATTGTGAGAATCCCTAGAATCTAATAGACAATTATGCAACAATTTGTCATGTATATTGAGTGAAAGATAGAAAGGTGGCGAATTATCATCATTTTGGTCTTGGATATGGAAACCTAAGTAAATAGTATTATGTTCATCCTCAAGATTGATTGAATTAGGAGCGATAGGTGGCTATAACAGCCTTTTAAAATACTCTTTGTATGATGTATTTTTCAACAAATCCAGAAGTGGGACATAAATATTAATTTATTCAGTTTTGATTTGAAACTGAAATAAAGAGTAGATGATTCTTTATTTTCTGCAGAAATTTTTATGATTGGGGAACAATTATGAGGTGGAGGAATGTCACTGACTTTGGCCTTTTTTTTAGTAGCTTGTTTGTTAGAATCTAATTTTTTTTGAGGTTGTTGAACAAGACCTTTGGACCTTAGAGGATAATTTCTATTGAGTTTCTTGTTGTTTTTTATCATTTTTTGCATTAATTTGAGCATTCTCATCATCTGAAAATAAATATATCCTTGACTGATCTTCATATTCTTGCAAAGTCAAACAAGTTTACTGTGATGTTTCTCCCGCAAGGTTTATTTCTTCCATTTCTTCCTCATGTTTTGGCTGCTCTTCTTCAAAAAAATTATTCAAAGGAGGCTGAACATTTTGATCATTAGGATTCCTTCTTGGGCCCAGTAATATTTTTTGAGGCTGAAAAGGTCTTTTGAAGGGAGCCTAATTTCTATTGGCTTCATTTTGATTGGCTCTAGCAGTTGGTTTGTTTTCTAAATCCAATTTTGTCAACTTAGAGGCAAGTTCCTTGATCAAATTGGACATTTGATCAATCTTTTTTTTTGTTGTATGAATTTTGGAGGAAGAAAATTTTTCTTTTTTCATTTTCCTTTTTTCCTTTGCTGCTTTCTCCTCTTCCATTTTCAATTTATTTGAATCCATAAGATTAGACTAGACTCCAATTGCAACCTCTTGCATATCCATAAATGTTTGTGCTTTCTCAGCCCTTAACCATAGAGCAAACCCAAAACCTAAAGCATTGGAAATAGTTAGCACAACTGTGGTTTCAGGAGGCTTAATTTCTTTAGGAATTTTTTGATAAATTTTATCAAACCTATTTGTAAAATCAACCAATGACTCATCTATATTCTTTTTCAGAGTTCCAAACTCTATAATCTAGTCCACACAATCTTTCCTATCACCCCATTATTTTACAAATACTTCCCCCAATTCATCTATTCCTGTTATTGAGTTTGGTGGTAGAATTCTAAATCATTTATGAGCTTCTCCATCCAAGCTCTGAACAAAGAGTCTTGACTAGACATCTTCATGTTCAATGTTCTGGTTATCTGCATAACTATAGAAAGCAACCAAATTTTCCTCACCAGAAACTCTTTCTCCCTCCCTTGTGTATCTTGGAAGATATTTCAGATAATCCCCTTGAGGAAGAGGATGCAAAGGTTGAGGAAGAGAAAGTGGTGCATATATTGCAGCCACTATCTGTTGCATCCTTGTAAGGGCAGGCTGAGCCATGGTTTGCTGATGTACAGTTGATGGATGACCAGTTGATGTAGCTATTTGGGAATTAGGAATTAAAATTTGTGGAATTTGAATTTGATTTGGGACAATAGAAAATTGGAAATTTTAGGTTGATTCTTCAAATTTTGGGGCTGAAAATAGTGGATTTTCAAAGAGATGAACATAGGAGGTCTTGGTTTGACCTTCTATAGAAGAATCAGATTCAAATGTTGTCTCTTGAGGGGATGAGGTAAATTCAAATTTATTTTTCTAGGCTAAAAAGTCAGCTAAGTTTAAAGTCAGGCCTTCAGGAACACTCCCTTCTAGTGGATGAGAAGAGGATGACCCAACAACTAGATTTCAAGATTGTTGTGCAGGTAAATCCTCTCTGCGGATAGAGACGATTCCTCTAGCCCTAGAGTGGGTCTAGAAACAAAGGGACGTGCTAAAGTTTTGCTTCCTAATTATTGAATGAACAAGGGACATAGTAGATTGACCTACCTGGAATCCAACGCTGTCGTTGTTGCTGTAGAAGTGGTGGCCTATCAAACTGCCTTGGAAAGTCACAATCCTTTTTCCATTTTGCTTGGATACCTGCACATAGAACAAGAAAAAAGGACATCATACAAGATAATAACAAAGGGACATGCTAAAGTGTTTCTTCCTAATTATTGAATGAACAAGGGACACAGTAGATCGACCTACCTAAAATCCAACGCTGTCGTTGTTGTTGTAGAAGTGGTGGCCTCTCGCTCCTGCCTTGGCAAGTCACAATAATTTTGCCATTACGCTTGGATACCTACACATAGAACAAGAAACAAGGATAGCATAAAAGATAACAAAATTTCATTCATAACTATTAGCCAATCAAAGAGGAGTAAACATATTGCATTAAAAAAATGTTGTAACACAAAAGTGGAACCAAACAGTAGTCATGTATATAAATTAATAGAAGGAAGAGTTACAACCAATGCTTTAACGTCGCAGTCTCCTCCAGCGAGGTTCAGCCGAAGCGTGTCTCATATGCTCGTTAGGGAATTCAGACAGGATGAAGGCATGGAATCAAGCTCTCTTAGAAGTCATAGACTCAAGCTTGCTTGACGTAATTCCCTCTTATTCTATCTTCTCTAGTAATTCAGCTATAATATGTTTAATTCTCCAAGTTTAACTAGCTTGTTCTAAGAGAGATAGCTTCTTTTATAGAGGAAAGAGAGGAGGTTAGGATCCCTACAAAGGTGGGAGGGAGGCCTATCCTTTAGGGAGTTCCTATAAGAGGTGGAAACCATAAACCTAAAGGAGGTAGTTCGTGGTTTATCAGTTCAACCACTCCCAATGACTCATCCTCGAGGTGTTTGGAGTGGAATCTCTGCCTATATTTAAAAAAAAAAAAATCCATAAGCATATTGGCGCAGGTGGAAAACTAGGACAGAGCACCAACTGCCATGGGGCCCAGTGTTAATCTTCCTCTTCGGCATGAGTTCATAACTGATTACCTGCGCCAAGGAAAAAACAAGGGTTTTTGAGTCTCTACTTAGGGAATTGTCAACATAAGGAATATTACTCTCATGTAAAGGGACACAATGATGGTCTTTGTAAGGCATTACACTGCTTATTGATGACGAGAAAAACCCTCCAATGGGCGAGATGGGGATTTCAGGGATAGTAATAAAATGTTGTGTAACATATGCCCCCTAAAGCATGATGTCCGAGGGAGAGGGAGGGGCGAAATGCTTTATGAGAACGCGTTCAAACCAAACACCGCTGTCGGAAAACATGCAATTATGAATACAACTGATATATCTGATACATGAACATGTGGTATGGGCGCAACCATCCATACTAGAGTATATATAAAAATTGAGATCCGAGGTATGGACGTAGCCATCCAGCAGTAAGGATAAAAAAATAGACTCAGGTATGGTCGCAGCCATCCAATCAAAAGAGTCATAAAAACAAATCATGATAATCCACCAAAATCCATAGCCTAGATTTTATCAGAAAAAATATAGGGTCTTGAGCTCCATCTCGACCCAAAAAAGTACAAATTCAAGCATGTGAATATATGATCTGAAGTCGAACATGCAAGAAAATCACCTGATTACCAGCCAATGATGAAAGTTGTTAACATGCACGAGAGAAACGACCAAGAATGACAATGGATCTCAAGGTACTACTGGTACAATCCACGGAATGTGAACAGTGATCTAGCATCAAACATTTGTAGAATCACTCGATCGAAGGCCAATGATGTGGACCTTGCGTCGAATGCGAAAAACCTACCATTAAGGCATGCAGGCTCCAAGGTACCAGAATAGAGTCTCTAGATCAAATTCCTAGATAATGAGCTGAAGTTTACAGAAAGTGACCTGATCGAAGGTGGGCCATAATTTTTCCCACATCATCGATACGAGACAGAGGAATATGATGATGAACAATACCAACAGAGAATCAGAGGGAGGTTGAAAATCGCAGAAGCAAACTTCTCTTGAACATATCAGCAACATGCCACTAGATTTGGTAGTGTTTTACATCAAAGGATCTAAGGTCATGATGACGTGGCAAAGAGCCGATGAGAGTTCAAAAGAGATTACCCAAACCCATGGAGGAAAAAATGAAGAAATTAGATGTCCCCAACCCGACACGAATGCAGACAAGTGCCATGTTCAAGAGCGACATACTGCCAACATAACTAAAACTTGGTTCCATTTTCCCCCACAATTTCTGGCGAGTACCCCAATTATTTTTTAAAATAATCTTGAAGGGGATAACATATGCTTGTGTTGTAAGTTTGTCCTTCGTAAAAATCCAACCTAGTACATTTTACGAGCCCTAGGAAGGAGGAACTCGAGTAACATCATGGAAACGAAATCCGATGTCATCAAGTTTTAATGAGTCTGACAAAGGGAGAACTCGACATCTTTTCATGTTTAGAGAGTTTGAAAAGATGGCAGAAAATAAAACTCCATCATGGCCCCTTTCGTAAATAGTCTCTCAGATCCAAAAATTTAGAAAACAATGTTAGCCTCTATCAAATAACAATAATAAATCCAAAATAATAAATAAATAAATTAAATATTCCAAGTTAGGAATATGTGCCTAACTCTTGGGTTCTTCCTCAAATATTGGAGTTTGTTTAGTAACTCCTATCTTGGTGGGTTTTTGGTGAGAAATTATCTCAACCAAAGGAGTCTAAGATAGCTCGGACTATCTTAAGACATTGTCTCTCATCTATTTAAATTGTAAACTAAATTCTTTTAATAAGAGATAATGATGAGAATGCCATGAGATGAAGCCTCTTTTCCGCCATTGTTTTGTCTGATTTTGTATCTATTTTTTCTGTAATCTGTTTCTGAGTTAATTTATTTTCTAATATATGGTATTAGAGCCAAATCTGAAACTGTGTGGTTGAGCGCTATGATGAAGACAAAGATTTCATGTTCGTATTCCAAGATGCATGTGCGATCTGTGTGATCAATGTTGGGGTGGTGCCACATCTGCAACATGGCGACCAAACCCTTACCTGTGCCATGCATTTCTCTAATCCCCACTGTGTCTCTGCTTCGATTACTTCCATTCAATTTTTTTTAACTATCCAAGTCGTTGAGTGGTGCTCTCTAACTAGTCAGGGTTTCGTATTTTCTATGGTTTCTGGTGTAAAAAGGGTATAGGGTTAACCGTTCCTCAATTCCTGTTTGTGGCTTGCTCTCAGGGCTTTGACTACAAATACCGTTGTACTCAATGAACCCCACCGGCCAGGGATTTCGCCTTTTCCCGTATCTAGAACAGATGTTTTAATTTTCAAGCTTCCGTTGTTCTGACCTGGGTTTCTAAGTCTTCAAAAGGGTTACTCTCTTCCTGTCCTCTGGTGTTAAGGTCGTCTCCTTCCATGCTCGAACGTCATCGTTAGCATTGGCTCACTACACAGAGATGTATTACACACTCGCCCTTTATAGGTATTTCTCCACTTATATCCATGTTTACGTAATTCCAAATAATAATCGCCATAAAATGCTGATGATGACATATTTTATGCTTAGAGCCATAGCGCTGTGTGCTGACTTTGTAGATGTTTATTTGGCTGAAAATGTCTCCGAGATTAATCCAATTAAACTTACAATATTTCTTTTAAACTCTCGGTGGTAGAGTTCTACTTTAGTTATTCCATATTTTCGTTGAACAGTTATCAATCTAATTGCTTGTTTAATGTGGTTCTTTGAAAGAAATCTATCACACTCCGAAAGAGTTCTTATTAAACTCTTTTGAGTTTCTTAGGAGTTACTGTTTCCTGTGTAGAAATTTGCTGAATAATAATTAATTATCCACCGAGACTATCCTGGTCACATACTATTTGAACTTGATACACAACACATAATCTCTTCCACTCAACCAACTCAGATCATCACACATGCGGAAATAAAATCAAGCGATAACACATCAAATCATCATACACATTAACATAGTATGTATGGGGAAAGCTTATAGCTGAAAACCCCACAGCTATTGTGTATATTATAATGGAGAAATCATGTAACAACTCAGTACAATACTCCTCACAAGTACTCAGTACTATCTCATGAAGTTACACACAAACTAGCTTGGTTTTGAACATGTTACTGGTTCAAAACTCACCAATAATTGCCTTGCCTCTATTGCATGTTTCAATGCTATGGGATGGCCTCTTTATATAGATAAACCACCAGCCTGAACTGTGCAATCCTCATGGGCTTACTCCACCTATCTGTGTGTTGCAAATAGCAACAGTATAGTCACAACTGATAGCTAACTCCACCCTTTCATCTACCTCTTTCATTGGTCTCCACTGAACTGATCATGCACTGTAGTGAATTGATGTGTTCTTGAGTTGAATAATGAGTTACTAATTAATGAATTAAATAATATTTAATTCACTCCACTCATAACTAATTGATTAGCTAATTAAACTAATCTCAACTAGTTCAACTAAAATAAACAGAACACAACTCCACTATCTATCTCATTAACTCCTCCAAACTTCTGCCACTGAAGTCAACCATGCATGTGCCATCAAACCCTTGGGAATCATGTGATTCCTCTGTCAGATGCATGAGCCACTTCTGTAGCTCGAATTGAAGTGCTCCAAGAGAGTAAACTGCTGTTTAGAGTCCAAATATTATTAAGGGTAAATAATATTTGACTTCCCTATTTTTAGGAGAGGCAGTCTAAAAATAGACTTCGACTTCTTCGACCTAAAAAATAGAGTCTCATCTATTTTTACCAACATGACCAATGCTCCAAGAATCTCAAACTGGAATCCCCGAACCATGCTCCATATGTCTAAAAATAGACATAGTCTAAAAATAGACTTTGCGCTAGAATTCGCCTGCGGGCCCACTTAGTGAAGGCGACTTCATTTCACTAAGCTCCATCATCTTGCTGCATTTTCAACACTCCCTCTCAGCAAGATATGGATTATCCGCAACCCCTATCCTGCCTCTGTGGAATTCAAACTTGCTCCTGGTGAGCGCCTTCGTCAGGATGTCGGCATCCTGATCCTCCGTGGGAACATATGAAAGCATCATGATTCTCCGCCGAACACAATCTCTGATATGATGGTACCTGATGTCGATGTGTTTGGACCTATCATGAAATACTGGATTAGCCGAGAGTTTAATGCAACTCTGGTTATCACAGTAGATCACTGTAGGCTCCAAATGCAACCTGAACAAACCTGCGAGGATCTTCCTCATCCAAATAGCCTCGCATGCAGCCAAGCTAGCTGCCATGTACTCGGCCTCTGCTGAACTGAGTGCCACGGATCTCTGCTTCCTGCTGTCGACCCAATGCTGAAAACTCCTCCAGATGTGCTCTTCCGGTCCGTTGGACTCCCTGCCCAATCTGCATCAGTGAAGCCAGAAAGCTTCGCTCCATCCTCCTGTCTGTACCATAGATCATATCCCGATGTGCCTCTAATATAGCACAATACATGCTTGCCTGCCTTCCAAAAGAGCTTGGTAGGCTTAACCATAGCTTGCGAAAGCTGGTTAACTGCATAGCATATATCGGGTCGTGTATTGACCAGATACATAAGCGACCCCACCAACTGTCGATAGACAGTGGCATCCACTACCTCCGATGAAGTAGCATCCTCCTTCCTCCAACCACCAGGAAGAGGAGTGTCAACAGGCTTGCAGCCTTGCATGTTGAACCTCTCCAGAATCTCCCGGGCATACTTGCCCTGAGAAACAAACAGTCCTCCGTTGCGCTGCAAAATATCCAATCCCAGGAAATAATGAAGGATGCCCAAGTTCTTCATCTCAAACTCTCGTGCAAGATCCTCCTTGCATGAAAGTATCAACTGCTCATCGCCAGTCAAAATCAGATCATCTACATACAGTACGATGATCAACAACTTCCCCTCCACCACAATCTGGTACAGGTTAGGATCCGCCTCACTCTTGGAGAATCCAAGCCCGGTGAAGTAGCTGTCTATCCGAGTGTACCAAGCACGAGGTGCTTGCTTCAGCCCGTACAGTGCTCTCTTGAGTCGGCACACATGCGACTCACTGCTGAAGATCTCGAAACCTTCAGGCTGCTCTATGTACACCTCCTCCTCAATGAATCCGTTGAGGAACGCAGTCTTCACATCCATCTGATGAATGTGCCACCCCATCTGCGCTGAGAGAGCAAGGATCGTCCGTATGGAAGAGTACCTTGCGACAGGTGCAAAGGTCTCCTCATAGTCAATCCCCTCGATCTGTGAAAAGCCATGGGTGACAAATCTCGCCTTGTACTTCTCCACACTCCCGTCAGCTGCCTGCTTCACCTTGTAGATCCATCGCGAACCCACCACTGATTTCCCAACCGGTCTTGGGACAATCTCCCATGCACTGTTCCTGACGATCGAATCATATTCTTCAATCATGGCATCAACCCATGCGGGTTCCTCCACAGCTTCCTCAAAAGAGGATGGCTCCGTCACAACACATTGACTCACAAGAGCCATGTATCCAGTGTACCGATCCGGTGACTGTCTCTGTCTGCGCTGTGCTGTAGGCGGTCCTACAACCTTCTCTGCATCCCGAGCCAGTCGCTCAGCCTCTGTAGTGCGCAAGCGCCCTATGATGGTTGGCGCTACCTGGGTGGTTTCTTCCACCTCCTGAACCTCCTCTTGTGGCTGATCCACATCCGGAAGCTCCTCCTTAGGAACTAACAGCTCCTCATCTGCATGCAAGTGTAGCTCCCTCTCAAGCGAACACTGCATGGCTTTCTCCTCCTGAAATTTTATATCCCGTCGCACAACAGTCTTTCAACTATCTGAAAAATACACCCGGTAGTTGTGAGGTGTATCAGTGTACCCCACAAATATTCCAACCTCAGCAGTTGGATCCAGCTTCCTTCTCGCATCCTTCGTCACATGCATGTAGACAGGAGAACCAAAAATCCGAAAATGGGAAATATCAGGCCTCTTGCCAGAATAAGCCTCCTCCGGTGTACTCATGCCAAGAACCTTGTGAGGACAACGGTTCTGCACATATACTGCTGTATTGCATGCCTCATCCCACAAGTGAAGGGGTAGGCCCTGATCATGCAACATCGCCCGTGCAGCACCCACGATCGTTCTGTTCTTCCGCTCAGCCACCCCGTTCTGCTGTGGGTTATGGGGTGCGATGAGCTCTCTCCGAATCCCTTCTGCGCTGCAGAACTCCTTGAATTCAGCCGAGATGAATTCACCACGATTATCACTCCTTAGAGCAATCACCTTCTTCCCCGACTCCTTCTCGACCAGTGCTTTAAACTCACAGAACTTCGCGAATGTATCGCTCTTCTTCTGCATGAAGAAGATCCGGCACTTTCGAGAGAAATCATCAACAAAGATCACATAATACTTGTGCTTTGCTGTCGAAGCAACTGAGAAAGGACCACACACGTCTGTGTGAACTCTCTCAAGGATCGTCGTGGCGCGACTATCCTTCTTGTGAAAGGTGGCTTTCACATACTTCCCTAAAGTACACCCCTTGCACTGATCTGACTGTGCAAGGGTGCCCTTAGGAAGCCCAGTAGAAATCTGCTGCAGAATATTCAAAGCTCCATGGTGAAGGTGGCCCAATCTCCTGTGCCACAGTTCGCCCTCATCATCCCGGCTCACCACTTCTCCCGCCTTGCATGCCATAGCTGCGCAGCCATCTACCTGCAGCTGATAAAGGTTCTTGGTCCGAACCCCTATCTTCTGGGTCTCTCCAGTAGTCTTACTACGCAGGAAGGCTTTTCCTTCGCTGAAGACCACATCATACCCCTTATCCTCCAACATCGCCATAGAAATCAGGTTCTTCTTCAATCCAGGTACATGCATGACATCCTTCAAGACAAAGGATTTACCAGACTCCCTCTGAAAGGATATGGTACCGATACCAGTCGCACTGTATCTACCATCATCGCCCATCTCGATGTGCACACCCAAATCTTTGTCCTCCAGATCTGATAACAACTCCCGATCTCCCGTCATATGAAATGACGCACCGCTGTCCAAGAACCACACCGATCCCATCACACTTGAAACCAAGCATGCAATCAGTGAAAAGTCAAGCTCGAACTGTGAAGCCAAAGCTTCTCCATCTGCAGATCTTCCCACTTGCTTGTTCTTCTTCTTCTTTGGACAATTGGTAGCATAATGTCTGTGATCATGGCAGTGAAAACACTTCACTTTCGCCATATCCTGCTTCTTGCCCTTTGCACCGGAATGAGAAGTTTTCTTACCCTTCCCCTTCTTTGCTTTGGCAACCAAAGCGCAATTTTCTTCATCGGCTCCCTTTGATGAAGATCCATCCCGAGTAGTCCTCCTTATCTCCTCCTGCATGAGATCCGCCCAAAGGCGCTCCCATCCCGGCAGCTTCTCCCGACCATTGACACTATCTTGATATGAGTGCCAAGCCTTCGGAAGACCAAGGAGAGCCAGGTTGACCATGTCCTCGTCTTCGACAGTCACCCCCACACTTCCCAGCTCATCTCTACATTGAGTGAACTTCGTGAGGTATTTGGCGATACTGTCGCCCTTCTCCATCTTGATGTTCCTGAGCTTATCTTTGAGCGCCGGCTTCCTTTGGTCACTCTTACTCTGGAATAGATCCGTCAAAGCTTTCCACATTAAATATGGAGTAGCCTTTCCATGCAGGCTGGATACAATATGATCCTTGACGCCCTCCAACAGGATCCTTCGACATTTCGCCATCTTCTTTTGCCATACTTCGACTTCAGCAGGATCAGTGGGCTTTTGGACATCCGTATCTACGAACTCCTTGAGACCATTATCTTCTAATACTGCTTCCATGCGATCCTTCCATGCAACATAATTCAAACTGCCTTCAAGAGCATATTCGAGTCGCAAACCGTTGAAAGACATTTTAAACACTGGCACCAAGAACACAAAACTGCTGCAAAATTTTGAATTCCACCTCAAAGCTCAGCTGCTCTAGATCTGTGAGAACAAATTATTTCTAGCACAGAGATCGACTGCAAGGGGCATTTACCAGACCTTTCACTTTCCGAAGAAAGATGAATCCGGAGGCTACCTGGCCCGCATGCAGACTCTGTCTACCGAAATAAGTTTGTAATCATTGTGATGATCAATCTCTGCTTCAATAGCTCTGATACCATGTAGAAATTTGTTGAATAATAATTAATTATCCACCGAGACTATCCTGATCACATACAATTCGAATTTATATGCAACACATAATCTCTTCCACTCAGATCATCAAACATGCGGAAATAAAATCAAGCGATAACACATCAAATCATCATACACTTTAACACAGTATGTATGGGGAAAGCTTATAGCTGAAAACCCCGCAGCTATTGTGTATATTATAATGGAGAAATCATGTAACAAACTCAGTACAATACTCCTCACAAGTACTCAGTACTATCTCATGAAGTTACACACAAACTAGCTTGGTTTTGAACATGTTACTAGTTCAAAACTCACCACTAATTGCCTTGCCTCTATTGCGTGTTTCAATGCTATGGGATGGCCTCTTTATATAGATAAACCACCAGCCTGAACTGCGCAATCCTCATGGGCTTACTCCACCTATCCGTGTGTTGCAAATAGCAACAGTATAGTCACAACTGATAGCTAACTCTACCCTTTCATCTACCTCTTTCACTGGTCTCCACTGAACTGATCATACACTGTAGTGAAATGATGTGTTCTTGAGTTGAATAATGAGTTACTAATTAATGAATTAAATAATATTTAATTCACTCCACTCATAACTAATTGATTATCTAGTTAAACTAATCTCAACTAGTTCAACTAAAATAAACAGAACACAACTCCACTATCTGTCTCATTAACTCCTCCAAACTTCTGCCACTGAAGTCCAATTGAAGTCAACCATGCATGATGCCATCAAACCCTTGGGAACCACGTGATTCCTCTCTCAGATGCATGAGCCACTTCTGTAGCTCGAACTGAAGTGCTCCAAGAGAGTAAACTGTTGTTTAGAGTCCAAATATTATTAAGGGTAAATAATATTTGACTTCCATATTTTTAGGAGAGGCAGTCTAAAAATAGCCTTCGACCTCTTCGACCTAAAAAATAGAGTCTCATCTATTTTTATCAACATGACCAATGCTCCAAGAATCTCAAACTGGAATCCCCGAACCATGCTCCATATGTCTAAAAATAGACATAGTCTAAAAATAGACTTTGCGCCAGAATTCGCCTGCGGGCCCACTTGGTGAAGGCGACTTCATTTCACCAAGCTCCATCATCTTGCTACATTTTCAACATCTTGAGTTGCAGATTGAAATTCAATAATTGTTGTGGCGACGTCAATCGTGGCTAAAATTTAGTTGGTCTGTTTGCACCATTTGATCTTTCAATAGTGATTTAAAATTTAATTTGGATATTCCTCCTGCTGTTGCTGGTTTTGTTCGTTCGAACCATTATGCAACGCAATGCGAGAAAATTGAAATTTCAACAAGAGAAATCACGGATGGAGTCGCACCAATGTTCCCAGATAGCAAAGAGATGAGACGTGATGCAATATGATGCAGATTCTGAGAATTTGTGGGGAAGTAGGCAAATATACCATCAAAAATTATGGATAGCTTAAAGAGGAACTTCTAGAATTGCCAGCATTGAAGTGGCTACGACTTGTTGAGCATGAAAAATCACAAGAGAAACACCGCTTCCATAAAGATGCAGATTGTTTAAGTGCCAGTTTTAACGTTGCAGAGAATTGCCCACTCAATCTATTTCCTGAGACAACGGCTTCAGGAAAATAATATCGTACCAAAGAGACCTCAACCTCAAAAGCGTTTGATTTATTTGTGACATCACCAACAAAGATAGCTAGCGTAGAAGAGCCAACGTGTGCCAAAAAGGAAAAAAAAGGGCGGCCACCCAACTCAAATTCTTCTCCAACGTGTTTTTAAAAGGTATAATGTGTGCAAAGTTTAAAGTGTGTTTTAATTTCGTTCACTTCAAAAAGTGACGTTATAAAAGTTAATTCACATTTTAAAGTGAACTTCAGACTTCATAAAATTCTTTTGATGGGAGTTTTAAAAGAAATAAAAAAATGATTAAGTTAGTGGAGGGATAAGGTGTATTATTAAGTTATATATATATATATATATATATATATATATATATATATTTGTAATGGAGAAAAGGGTGTATTTTTTTTAAAGAGTGAATGGGAGAGATAAAAAGTAACTCTCTTTGTAATTGAAGAAATAAGGTGTGTTTCCATTTGTATTTGGAGAGATAAGGTGATTTTGGAAGGGTAAGTGTTTTGTATTTGGAGTGATTTGTGGAATTTTTTAGAGCAATTTCTTGTTGTAATTCAAAGTATTGGTTTACTTTGAGAGAGATTGAGTCGGTGAATATCTATATTTTGAAGACAAATTGCTTCCAAGGGTTGTGAGCTTGGCATATTCATTACTTGAAAGTGGAGATTTTTTATGTACTCAATACTTAATAAAGATATCATTTTTTGGTGATTGTGTCCTAGATCTGCCCGAAATTGAATAAGGGGATCTTAGGTACACTATGTGTGTTTGTGATGGCACATGTTTTTTATGGCTTCATGTTGGTGCTTTTTTATTTATGTCTAGTTGTGACACATCAATGATTTAATTTAATATCACATACATAAAGTTCAATATTAGCAAGCACAACACATGTAACGAAATAGCTGCAACATCAACACATGCATTTGCACCACTACAACATATAATCAAATATTTTCTACATCAGCATTCTACATCAACAAACAAATTCACTTAGTCAAGTTAACGCATTTCAAAGAAAAGTCTACATCAGAATTCTTGCAAATCCATTTAAGAACTTGTAATCAAATTCATTGTTTTAAGTGAATCATTAAAAATTCATTGTTAATGAATTTTTAAGAGGACAAGTGAATTCATTGTTTTAAGTGAATCATTAAAATCATTGTAAGCTTTCTTGAGTGCATTGTCGACAGTGTTCGACACCCTTCCTTTATGCAAAATCAAGTGAGTGCACGAATTTCTAAAGCAAACAAGCAACAAGTTTACATCTGCAAGCAAGCGTGAGTATTCATTCAAGCAATTTGCATCAAGTAAATACAAAGATCAAACCTTCAAGTGAGCTAGAGTGAAGTTCATTGCAGCAACCATCAAAGCAACCAAACATGTTCAACTCTTACACCAATCAAGCAAGTTGAGATCGACATCAAGCGAGCGTGGATATTGATTCAAGTGAGCATGAAATCATCAAGTAATTCAAGTGAGCACTTAAACAAACACGATCGTCATCAAGCGAGCGTGAATTCCAGAGTTTAAGCAAGAAAATTCTTCAATTCTAGCAAGTGTTCCAAGCAAGTGCAATAAGCAACAAATCAAGTGAGTGTGCCAATCAAGCCACATGGCAAGCGAGCCAGTATTTCAAGTACCAAAATCAAGTGAAACAGTTCAAAGCACGACATCTACGACAAGAGAGCCTGATTTCAAGTGAGCAGGTTTAGATGGTGCAACATATTCAGTTGTTAAACATTCTTCACAGTTTGATCATCTCCAGTGATGAAGACATGGTGAAAGTCAGCGAAGAAACTCTTGCTGATCTTTCACGGCATCTACGACAAACAAAAGAAAACATTGAGTTTCTTCAACTAGAGTCGCAACTTCAAAGGATTGAATTGCAAGAAAAGAGTGATACTTTCAAGTCTTTGAACCATCCAGATGATAAGTCATTCATCCCAACAGCTTCAAGTGTCGAAGTTGTTCCTGTTCAAATTTCTTCCAAGCCCATCATCAAGCCCTGGGAAGAAATTCAACATAACAAGAATCGATGAGGCTTAAGATATGTCACTGATGACACCAACTTACATATCCTAGATTATTCCAAGCCAAATAAGTTCTTCAGTGCAAGATTTCTTGCACAACTCACCTCAGAAAGTTCTAAGAAAGTTGCAGACAACCAGCAATGCACGCAACCCAAAGTTGCAGACAGATAGAATTGCTCGCAACCTGAAGTTGAAGTCCAACCGAAGTGTTCTCATTGTCAAAGAACCGGTCATATGGAAGATCAGTGTTTTTATCTCCATCCTTGTTGCCATTGTGGCAAACCAAATCATTCATCCGACAAATGTCGTAACCAACAACAAACAGCCAGACTGAAGATACATTATGAATGGGTCGACCCTTGGAAATGGTCATCCACAGTCAAAAGATTGTCTCAGTTCTACAATCGACTTCAATCACACATAGTGTAGCCAACAGTGAAAAGATGATGGTAATATCATGTAGTTGAATGGGGGGAGTACACCAGTGTAAAACTCCTACACCTAAAGGGGGGGAGTTCAGGAATAATTTCCAAGAGAAGTGTCTCTCCTTTCAGCTGACAAAGGGGGGAAAATGTCAATGAAATTGGCAATGGTTGTCAGGCTAAAAGTCTCAACAAAACTAGAAAAAGCAGCTAGTGGGCATCTTCAACAGCCAGTGGGCATCAAAAAAATTTCCAGTGGGCATCAACAAATTTTCCAGTGGGCAGTTGACAACAAAGAAGTAGTGAACAATTTTCAGCACAACAAAAGCAACAGTGAGTTGTTTTTGACATCATCAACCAGTGGGCTTTGAACAAATTTTGTCAGTGGAAAAAGGATACTGAATTCATGCAAAGGACAGATGGATCCTTTTGCAAGAAAAATTCAGAGATGAATCGGACATACAACTGACTCATGGTCTCTTCAGATTGCAGTTTTTCAGCATCCAGCTTTGGCAGTTTTTCAGGCAATGTTTTTTGAGGATCAACATGAGAACTTGGAAGATGGTTCCTCGTTCTTATTTTGGATTTGTCATTGAAGGGGGGAATGTTAGCCTCTCTCAAATAACAATAATAAATCCAAAATAATAAATAAATTAATTAAATATTCCAAGTTAGGAATATGTGCCTAACTCTTGGGTTGTTCCTCAAATATTGGAGTTTGTTTAGTAACTCCTATCTTGGAGGGTTTTTGGTGAGAAATTATCTCAACCAAAGGAGTCTAAGATAGTTCGGACTATCTTAAGACATTTTCTCTCATCTATTTAAATTGTAAACTAAATTATTTTAATAAGAGAGAATGATGAGAATGCTATGAGGCTGAAGCCTCTTTTCCGCCATTGTTTTGTCTGATTATGTATCTATGTTTTTTGTAATATGTTTTTGAGTTAATTTAATTTCTAATAAACAATATATGAAAGAACCTCTTAGTCACGATAGGCTAAGGTATCGTAAATAATCTATCCCAACCCGAAAAATGGGTAAACATATACTGGGTAGATATCGCTTCGCAACCATTTAACAAGTTCGAAATGACAAGAGTCTCGGCAATATTTTCAATTTTAGAGAGTCAGAAAAGAGCTTAAAGATGACTCCAGTAGTGAATTTTTCATGTTTTTACCGAGTTAGAAAAAGTATAAAATTTAACTCATTACTCCATCACTATGTCCTGAAAACTTGTTACTGCACAAGAGATACGTGTAAAACCCATTTTTCAAAAATAATCTAATAAAATAATCGAAAAACATGTCTTAAAACCTAATTAGGGTTGTAAAAAGTTATAAAATGAAAAAAATGTTAAAAATAATTACTTTTCACTTTTTACCTCTTCTGGAGCAAATATTTACCCATTTTACTGTGTGATTTTGTGGCAACGATAGCGGACAATCCAGCAGACCAATCTCAAATCCATCAGTTCTAGGTAAGAGCCAAGATCTCTCCCTTAATTTTGAGTCATTTCTGACTACCTGCAATTTCCAATTTTGAATTCTGGGGGAGGAAATATGAAAATCAGGGCATGATGATTGGTGCGGGTTTTAGGCACAGAGTCACGCCAACCGCCCAATTTTTTACACTAGGGCACGCCCATTAGCGCGACTGTTTGCGAAACAGTCGTGCCAACAACGCAAACCATTTTTTGTGCAAAATTCAGGTCACAAACCCCAATCATTCACAAATTCAAGCTTAAAAAATGGCTAATACTATCATATGAATGTGTTTATAGGTAGAAAGTGGAAAAATGGTGATCGAATGGAATGAAAGAGAACATAACGAAGAGGACGAGCTTGCCATGGAAAATGAGAGATACATGGAAGCTCTCCGAGATTGTGGACTGAAGAATTTCTTCTTGGCACCGTGTCTCTGTGCTCAATTGGAGCTGCTACAATATTTGAATAGAATATGGGATGAGGACCAAGAAAAGTTCATCCTTCGAGATCAGGAACTTGAGATTGATGTTTCTAACGTCTACTTTATCACAGGATTGTCGCGGAGGGGAGCAGCACCGATCCTAACCGGTACCCCACCTTGCATGGAGAGTATGTCCATGGTGATGGATAGAGTATTTCAAGGGGCATGGAAGGGAACAAGAAGTGGGAAAGTTGATATCCAAACCATCCCAGACTTAGCACTAAAATTAGTGCTACATACCATCACACGAGCAGTGGGATCGCAAGCACCGCACAAAGCAACAAAAACATAGTTGCTTCTTGCTGTAGACTGTTTGACACCGATCATCTACAACTAGGCAGAGGCCGTGACAATAAACATGAAACACCAGCTAACAAAATTCAAGAAGGGAAAATTGAAGCAATTTGGTTATGGGTCTATCCTGGTATCGTTCTTCCTGGAATGAATACCAATTTTTTAGCGTCAAGAGGTCATAGTCCCAACACCACTAGCAAGAGAACCACGGATGGACCGATGGGTGGCTCTGATGCCAAGAGAAGGGGGAGGTCAATAGATCTCCTAGAGACTGGAGTTTTTTGATTGGCTCCATCGACAGTTGATTGTTGTGGAGGACTGGCCCTACTCTGGTACAAATTTTACTGGTGATCTGGACCTCCCACTTCTGGAGGGAGAGGATTGGGCTGAAGATTTGGGTAAGACTCCTTTTTAATTTTCATGAGTATTATGAATTTGTTTTTAACTATGTATGTTCTGACAATAAATCCTTGTATTTGCAGATGTTGGCCCAAAGATACCTGCAGGCATGTCTCTGATAGTGAGGCGAATTCCTCATGATTTCAACCCTTATGGTGAGGGAAGCGAGGAAGAGGAGCTCGTGCACAACTTAGAGGGAATCACACATGGAGTCCCAAATTATGCACGATTGGACGATGTTCCTCGAACCTACCAGAGACATACCGTCGAGGTGCCAAACCGTATTCACCGCTTACTGAGGCGACTTATACGGGAAGTGACATGCTATCATGAGCATCACGCCAATTAGACACCTAGGCTTTATATCTGCATTTTTTGAGAGACATGGTGTCTCAGGATGTAACAAAAAAACACATATTTTTTTAATGTATGATGCACACTGATGCAAACATGCGATATATATATATACATATATTTTCCTATATGGATCTTATTCACATGATGATGATTTTACAAATTAAGCAAATGCCTATCTAATACAATGTTATCCATTGTATCAATTAATTCATTCATTCATCTAGGAATATGTTGATATGTGATAAAATCAAAATGTATTTCCAACAAACGGATACGTAAATACAATCTCAAAATGTATGTGTTTCTAACTGAATAATGACCATTGAGTTGCAGAACAACAAGCTGTGAATCTAGATTTACAAGAAATGCACATATGTTGAGATTGATTGCATCAGTTAATAGTTCAAGGACAACACTTCAGCGACATTGTTTGTAGTTCGTCCTAGACAAATACCTTGCAATTCTATCACTCACCAGCAGGATCATAGATTACCCAGGCTGTTGAAGTCAAATTACTGGTACTGCGGGAAGCACCATCTGTGAAACCAACATAAGGGGTAATAGACATTTTCACAAAGAAGCAAGACCCAAATAAGCAGGAAAATGCTCGCAAAGCACACCAAATCAAAACATGTACAAAAATTAAAAAACACCTATGTACATAAATCATGCATGAATGACTCACGCATAATAATTTTTGAGATACAACCCATTTATGGGTTGTTATAAAGGATGAACTTCGTAATAAATGAGCTCATAGACCCCATTCTGCAACACACGTTTGATAATGTAAGGCCCATGCCACATGGGTTGAAATTTACCTGCCCCCAGCTTATCATGAGATTGGTCATACATGAGGACGAGATCTCCTTCAATGAAAGAATGAGGGGAAACTAATTGGTCAAACAAGCTTTGACCCACTTTTTCTGTGCTTCAAAACCAGAGCACCAAAGTGGTGGGTTTCATCAAACCTTTCGAGATAAAGGAGACGCTCTTCTTCTGGTGAAGTGTTTGGCAGTAATTCAACAGCCAACTTGAGCAAAGGTATTTCAAATTCAATCGGAAGAGTAGAAACTCTTAACTGAGGTTCAGTATGCCCAAAGAGCTGAAAATAACATGAGATGCCAATTGGATTTATGGATCCAAATCGTACGCTGAAGCGTGGTAATAAGAACTTTTTTCATGGCTTCAACCTAGCCATTGGCCTGAGGATAGTACAACGTTGAGCTGTCATGACGCAGATCCAACTTGGAAGTGAACTCGGCCACCATGTAATGCCGAAAATGGGAACCATGATCGGTAACGATGGCTTGAGGGACACTAAACCTAGCAATGATGTGATTGAATATGAATTGAGCAGCTGTCTTACCGTCAGTGGCAAGTGTAGGCATTGCTTCAGCCCATTTGGTGAAGTAGTCCACGGCTACAATAATATAAGCATGCCCCTCAGCTGAGTGAGGGTTACACATCATAAAATAGATGCCCCACTTCACAAAGGGACCAACGGTAATGACAGGATGAAGAGGTACAGGCAGCACACACATCTTGTGTTGATAAACCTGGCAATCATGACATTTACGAACTACGACAATGCAGTCTTTGAAGATAGAAGGCCATAAATAACCAACCCGAAGAATATTTTGTGCAGTGGCATAACCATACATGTGACCGCCATAGGCACCACTATGATAATAATTGAGGAATTTCTCAGCTTCCTCGATGGACAAACATCGATGGAGAATGGAATCCACTCCGATACGATAGAGGGTATCTCTGACTATACGATAATGTTGTGACTAATGATGGATGCGTCGGCGGGCATCCTTCTTCAACTCAGAGTTGAAAGTAGAAGTTTGGAGATAAATGATGATATCACCATACCATGGATCAAGGGTGCTAATCAAGAAAAGCATATCGTCGAGAATGTATTCCTCAGAACAAGATGGAGGAGAGTCTGAAGGGAGGGAAAAAATCAAATCAGCAAAGACTAATGACTTCTTTGACTTCGCAGCAGTAAATTCCAAATTGAACTCTTGGAGGATGAAAATCCACTTTTATTATTTTCCCCCCAGTAATTTTCGAGACAATATATAGGTCATGGGGTTGCAATCAGAAATCACAGTCACTATACGCAAAAGAATATAATGACGAAAACGCTGAACGATTTGAACCACAGCTAACACTAACTTCTCGATGTGTGCATAACACATCTTAGGGTTGAGAAGGTTACGAGACAAGTAATAAATAACATGCTCATTACCGTTGTCATCATCTTGTACCAGAACCATGGCAATCGTATTGAAAGCAGTAGCTAAATAAAGGGAAAAATCACGATGATAGTTAGGAGGATGCAACAGAGGAGTGTTGACAAGAAACGTCTTCAGGGTATCAAAATACTTTTGAGCAATCTCATCCCAACAGAATGGGACGCCCTGCTTTAATAATCGTGTGTATCCTCTAGCCACTTCTGCATAGTTAGGTATAAAACAACGTAGAAAATTAACCTTACCTTGCAAACTATGCATCTGATGTAATGAGGAGGGAGAGGGGAGATTAATAATAGCCTCAACCTTAAGAGGATTGAGGAAAATTCTGTCTTTGGATACGATAAATCCTAAGAGTCTACCGAAATCAACGCAGAATACATACTTGTGTGGATTAATCCGAATATTGTAACGTCGACAACGAAGAAAAATCTGATGAAGATGGTCAGGATGGTCCATGCGCTTAGCTGAATGAGCGGGAAGATAATCTAGATAAGGTTGAACGATGTGTCAAATATCGTGAAAAGCATACGACATCGCTCACTGAAACGTAGCCCTAGCATTCTTCAAGCCAAAAGGGAGCTTTTTATACGCGAAAGTACCCCAAGGATAGATAAATGCAGTCTTATTTTGATTAGTCGAGAGAATGTTAATCTGATTATAACCAGAAAAACTGTCCATTAACGAAAATATATCACTCCTAGCATAGTCATCAATTATTTGATCGATAAAGGGAGTGGGATAATTATCCTTGGGAAAAGCTCGATTAATATCACGGTAATCAACATAGACATGAATAGTTCCCTGTTTCTTATCTACATGAACAATATTAGAGACCCATTGTCAAAGGAATCGGATAAATAAAACCAGCTCGAAGAAGTTCTTCAACTTTGCCCTTGATGGCAGCAACTTTTCTAGGGTGCACTGGACAAACACGTTGGCGAACAGGTTTTGACCTGGGATAAGTAGTAATTTCATGCACCACTATACTAGGATCAATGTTGAATTTCTTCGTAGGACCATGTAAAGACATTACAGAACTCGCAAAAAAGGCTAGTATAAACTTGGAATTCATTAAAAGGACAAGTAACCCCAATATGGATGTTCTCGATGATTCCCAGTTTAAAGGAAATATCAATAGGCATCGTCTGTGTAATGTTACTCAAGTTACCTTCCGTAAAGATGTCATGTGTCAAAAAAGGAAATTGAAGTGGAGGGGAAGGAACCTGAGATAAAAAATGCTCGAGACAACTAGACATGACCCCAAGGCTAGGAATAAATGAGGAATGATGATGACCATCATCCCACGACAAATCCTCAAGAGACATGGTTTCCATGATGGCCTCATCGGAAGGAAACACTTCTTTCAATGGATAAGGTGAATATGAATCACCAAGCTAGGGGGATTGAGAATAAATGTCAAGAGACATGCTCAAAGGAGCACAATCAGAGGATGGAGGTTCCGAAGCAGCAATGAGTTCACAATAATCGATCTCAATCAAGCTCAAAGGCATTGAATCTCCAAAGGAATCACTCTGTTCAGGCGAAGGAATAATCCATGGGTCATCAGACCGAGAAATCATATGAATCTGAACAGTATGCGGAGGAGGAAGAGGAAAAATAACCATGAGGGCGAGATATTTAAAAAGACCCAGCCCTACGCTCTCTTAGGGAGTAGGAACATGATCCACATGCAGAATGTTGTTCTCGAAAGAAGAGGTGAAGAAAGAAAATTGATCAACAGTAACAATATTTCCTTCATGTGGAAATTTTAAAACATGAAAGAGAGTGGACAGAACACAAAAAATGGCATGAGTCCAACTGTGACCGAGGAGAAGATTATAATTGAGCTTAGTGTCAACGACTTTGACCTCGAATTTGACTTTCTTCCCTTTCAAAGTAATCGGTAAACTAGAAAGAACACCTAAAGGTTTTGATTCTCTTCCATCAAATGCTTCTAGGGCATTTGGTGATGAATTTAGTGCTGGAGAACCAGTATATTTCCAACATGAAGATGAAATGACACAGGTTGATGCACCTTCGTCCATGACCGCTCGATGGATGTCGAGACCATTAATAACAACTTGAATAATGAGCGTAATCTGATGCAGAAGTCGTGGAATGAAATTCTCTAGATCGAAAGAAAGAAGGTTAGTATCGGTAGGATCAATCCCACCAATCGTAGATAACAAAACTCTGCGATGGAAAAATCTGAGTACTTTTAACACGGACATCACTGACGACACCTAAGCCAAATCCTCAACAATATTGTAATGTTGAGTGGCACGGGCATTGGGATTATAAGAAGACTTACAGAGGACACCTTTGGAAGGTGGTCACACAATGGATTCAACATTGGGCCTTTCAATTTCAAGAGGACCAATAACAGGCGGAGGAAGAGGACCATCAGCGATCTCCTTCCTCTTGGCCTGACGATATATAGCATAATATTTCAACCGAGTAGCAATAGAAACAGTCGCTAAACTGTTCATCATGATCACTTGAGAGCCAAATGGGGCAGAGGACTGAGGTTGCTCTACCATCTAAGTCTGCTGGGATGGGACAGGTTCTTTAAGAATGGTCGGATTTCCCTGGGTACCTTTGAGAAATCAGCTCACTTCGGACCATCGAGGAAAATCCTTGGTGAAGTCTTCTTCATCACAAATCAAACAAGGGTACTTCGGTTTACGTTGAGAACCATTGCTAGCATGAGGTTTTGGAGAATCCTTTTTCAGGGTATCGGATTTGGCCTTACCTTTACCCTTCTTCTTGCCTTTAGAAGCATTATCCGTAGGATTGGCCTAAATGGCATTAACTTATATGGGTTTACTAGAATTCGAAGTGGACTAAGAAGCAACATTATTGGAAGAAGTGGACTTCAGCTTCCCAGAGTTTGAAGATGAAGACTTTTGAGAAGTCAAGACATAGAACCAATAATACAATCGACGGATGGAGTCGCTGGTAGTTTAGAAGTTCCAAATCGGGGACCATCAGGCAAGATATCATATAATGCGCTAGACTAAGAGTACACAAGATCAAGGTACTGGGCGTAAGCAATGGATTTTTCCTCGGTTACACATTCCCCCATAGCTATGTCTTTGGCAATATGATTGACAAAGGAGGTGGTGAACCAATGAGTTAGAATTTGATCAAGAATTTCAAATTTGATCATGCGACGATGACGTCTCCACTCATGAATATGATCTAAGATACGAGTAGCTCGGTCCTGTTTCAATGAAGTGAGGAGGTACGTCCCAATCTCATAGTGGACTATTAACTGTAAGTGCGTAATGAATGCAATGGCTAAAGAATTTAAATCTTGGAAGATGTGACGAGATAACTCAATGTACCACTTTGCAGCAGCACCAGTAATAGTTCGTTGGAAAAGACGGAGTCTAATAGAATCATCAACCCAAGAGTTAGAGGAACACACAAATGGTAAGTCATAACATGCACTTGGGGGTCTTCACCAGACTTGCCCTCAAATTTAGGACAATCACTAAGAATATTGGTTGGAACCAGAGGCCAATACGAGTTATGAAGAATGGGATCGTTCATCAACTTTGACACATCAGGTAATTCCAACGTAGCAAGAAATGGTAATTGAGTGTTAAAATTCATTGGAGGTATTTGAAAAGGAATTGCATGTACATTCCACCAATTCCGAGCGAGATTTTGTCCCCATACATTCTGTCTCGGAGGATTTGGATCATAGGGATTAGAAGCAGGATAAGTCAGTTGATACTGGGGTTGAGGACCAGGATATTGAGTCGGAGTAGACCACTGAGGTCCTTGCTGAGCAGCGTATGGAGTCTGCTATGGAATGTAAGCATGGCTTTGAGGTTGATGATATACAGGTTGATTTTGAGGGTAAGGAACTTAAGGCGCAGTATATACCAGTTGATATGAACCTTGAGGGTAGTAAGCGCCTTGCGGTTGAGCAGGCAGACCTAGCTGAGCAGGTTGAGGAGGCTACTGAGCGGGTAAACCTAGTTGACTATAAACAGGTAGAACGGGCTGTTGAAATGATGGAACCTGCTGAGGAGTAGGTTGAATCGATTGCTGAGCGATTTGAACCAAATACTGAGGGCCACTGGGTTGGCCTTGTGGGAAAGGTTGTCTTGATGGTTGTGATGGACCAGGTTGTCCCTGATAACCAGGTTGACCCAGAGAAGGACCATATGTTTGTCCTAGTTGCACAACATTCGGGCCATACTGAGCATGTGACTGCTGTTGTGGTGCAACAAGGTGTCCTTGTGGTTGGCAGATTTGCCCCTCAGGAGCATAAGATAGTCCTGATGTATTCAGAGGTTGACCGGAAATACCGGATGGTTTTCCATGTTGGACCAAAGGTTGTCCTTGTAAAGGTTGGCCTTGTGGACCATATGGTTGTCCCTGCGAACCAAAGGCAGGGCCCTGCTGAGCTAAAGGTTGTCCCACAGAGGGTTGTCCTTGCAAGCTAGAGGGTTGCACACGCAAGGTAGGCCTAAAACGAGAAACGGTCTAATAAGGATCAGTGGGAGGAAAATAGACCAGATTACCATGTTCATCATAATGAAGTGGATATGAATAAACAGGGTTACCAACAACATCATAATGACGAAAAAGAGGATTACCAGGAACCTAGGGTTGCTGAGAACCCTAAGTGCTCTGCTGCTGAACAACCAATAGATACTCTTCAAAAGTAAGACTGCCAAGAATCATAGGGGTAGTGGAAACAACACTAGAAGCGGGCATGGCCTCCGTTGAGGGAGCATAACGTCGGTGAATATCCAACATCTGCCACGTAGGATTGAGAAAAATAGACCTGCGGGTGTGAAAATATCTTGATGATTGATGGGTAACAACAGGTTTGGATGAAGCCACACGGACCATCGGTCGGAATGGAATAGATGTAATAGTAATCGATGAACTAGGTGTTGAAGGTGATAGTCCTAATGAAGGTAAGACCGAACTCTGAGGAGGCATTAATGTACTAGATTGCGCAATGGAGGCAACACCAGAGATAATCTGACTCAAGGACCGATAGCCAAGCGGAAGTGATACCGATGGTGGAGAAGACTGAGTAGAAACATGAGGGACCCTTTCCTTCCAGACTTGAACAAATTCATAAAAATAGTGTTAAAATTCCCATACGCGGTTATGCCTAGACTTTTTCGCGTATATATGCGAGTTCATTCATACTTTTCCGTGTATGCCATTTAAATCATTAAAATATATATAAATGCCTTATTTTTTTGGCAGGGTGATGGTTATTCCTGTAATTCAACAACCCCAGCTCGTGGCCCAACTGTTCCAACTATTGAAACTACTTTGAGGGAGTATAAAAGCCCCTCATGTGTATGGCCTAATGGAGAGAGAAAATTATAGATATTATACTCTGTTGGATCCCTATTTCAAGTTTGATGTTCCCGTGCCTCCTACACTTCCAAAGTATATTCAGGAAACCCTTGTTTCCTTGAAGATGATCATCATCTTATATGACATCTTGTGTGCACACATCTTGGAAGAATCCTAGCGAGGTGAGGGCTGGACGGATCCAAAGGATGGTCTACTTGAAGGCCGTGGAAGGATTCAGGTGATCTCTCCACTTTCTATTCTTGTACATGCCATTTATTATAAGAAGTACCATCTTGTTCCCGAATATTCACATGTATATATATGTGTAAATATTATTAGTTAAACAATCAGTATTTCTTATATGATATTATACATGGATTATAGTGATACCTAGGAATAATATATGTTGTACAACTAGTGTTTCATGTTCGTTATTTCTTGATTTCCAGGTTACGAAGCACGAGGATTTGCTGGGGGTTTGAACCCTGTAGGATATACATGAAACGTAGGACTTTCAAGTAAGTTCTGCAGTTGATTAAATCTAGTTTTTAGCATAAAATATAGGTTAAGTGAGTCCTTCTTGAATGGTATGCCCCTGATCTGTGAAGGTTGCCGACCCAAAAAACTTAGGGAGTTATTTCCCGAAATAGAAATGGAAACTCCGCTGGGGATCACACTTTTGTGATTTCCCTTTGGGTTGTTTCATCTGTCTTTAAGGTTTCCAATAGTTTTATCATTTTTTCAGTTTAGTAAATCTTTTTCCAGTCAAACTGAAGACCTGGTCTCTTGATCAAGCTTGACCTTTTTTATTTTTTCTTATTTACCTTTTTATACGCGGTTTTTCTTCTGCATAGTCTCATATATATGCTATTTTGTATGAAGGACGCTGCATATACACGAGTTTCCTTTGCAAAAGTCGCATATACACGCTAGTTGTAAAACTACTAAAGCGCATATGTTTGGGTAAATTTTGAAATTTTTGGTTTTAAGCTTTTTTTGTCTTGTTTGTCTGTGGAGACTTGTCCCTGTGATATCTTTGAAGTCTCTGGACTGTGTTTAAAGTGGTTTAATACTTGTTTCTCTCTTGGTTGTTTGAAGACTAGATCATTTGGTGAAATCTTCATTTATTGTGCTTGCAATTCTGGCTTGAGCACCAAGGTATTTTTCTAAATATTATTAGCTATTATAAGTATTTAGGACAGAGAGATTTTTCTCATTTTCTCTTTCCTAACTTTATGAGTTGCTTTGCATCTTGATTTTTGCCTCTTTTTGCGTTTGGTTTTCTTGATTTCAATGACTAGGTCTTGTTGCAATTTTCGAAGAGTCTCTTTTGATTCTTTGGAGTTTGAGTTTGCTGCAAGTTTACACTATTGTGCTGAGTTGATTTGTTGAGTTTTTTGTCTTCCTCTTCCTCATACAAGTCCTTCTACGAGAGTAGCATAGTTGGCTTAGAGCATCTTGTTGAAGTTTTGCTTGAAAATCGAAGTTGGTTTGGCTCAGTAATTTGATAGTTTCTTAGTTTTTTTAAGTATCTTTTCTTCATAAAACCAAAAAACCTTTAGGGATTTATTTCTAAAAATAGAAATGGCGATCTGTTATAGCATAATTTTTCACCCTCATGTTAATAATGGTTGTCTCTTTGGCCCTAGGCACCCTTTCCTTCCAGACTTGAACAAATTCATAAAAACAGTGTTAGAATTACCATACGCGGTTATGCCTAGACTTTTCTGCGTATATATGCTAGTATGTTCATAATTTTCCGCGCATGCCATTTAAATAATTAAAAAATTATATAAATGCTTTATTTTCGTGGCAGGGTGATGGTTATTCCTGTAATTCAACCACCCCAGCCCGTGGCCCAACTATTTCCAACTGTTAAAACTACTTTGAGGGAGTATAAAAACCCCTCATGTGTATGGCCTAAGGGAGAGATAAAATTATAGATATTATACTCTGTTGGATCCCTATTTCAAGTCTGATGTTCCCGTGCCTCCTGCACTTCCCAAGTATATTCAGGAAACCCTTGTTTCCTTGAAGATGATCATCATCTTATATGACATCTCGTGTGCACACATCTTGGAAGAATCCTAGCGAGGTGAGGGCTGGACGGATCCAGAGGACGGTCTACTCGAAGGCCGTGGAAGGATTCAAGTGATCTCTCCACTTTCTATTCTTGTACATGCCATTTATAATAAGAAGTACCATCTTGTTCTCGAATATTCACATGTCTATATATGTGTAAAGATTGTTAGTTAAACATTCAGTATTGCTTATATGATATTATACATGGATTATACTGACACCTACGAACAATAAATGATGTACAACTAATGTTTTGTGTTCGTTCTTTCTTGATTTCTAGGTTACGAAGCACGAGGAGTTGCTGGAGGTTTGAACCCTGCGGGATCTACATCAAACGTAGGACTTTCGAGTAAGTTCCGTAGTTGATTAAATCTAGTTTTTAGCATAAAAGATAGGGTGATTCTTGAATGGTAAGTCCCTAATATGTGAAGGTTTCTGACCCAAAAACCTTTAGAGAGTTATTTCCCGAAACAGAAATGGCAACTCCACTAGGGATCGAACCCAGATACATTTTTTGTTTCCCATTGCTTCTGTTTTGATTTATGGTTTCTTTTCATTTTTTTTGAAGTCTTGTTGAAGTCTTTATTCTTCAGTTCTTAACTTGATTAGGAAGGGAGTATTCTTTTGCTTTCATTCTGTTATATTAAGTCTGATTTTTGGCATTTTTATACCTTGAGCTTCTGATTTGGAATTAGACTGGCGAACTGCCAAAAATTGATTGAACCTTGGTACCATTAGAGATTTCTCTCTACTTTCTTGGGTCTTGCATCTTAGAATTTGCATGCCATCATTAGGTGCACATAAGAATTTTTAGTCTTTTTCATAATTTTTTGTGTGTGAAGTCTGGTTATCTGAAAAGAAAATTAAAATATATAATCTTGTAGAACCTGTGTAGAAATCACTCTTCATCGAAAGGCAATCAGTGCATCTGCATATAGATGGTTTTCATTGGTTTCTTGTTGCATCATATAAGCGTCATTGGTTTCATTTCCATATGCCCTTGACATAAAATAACAACCAATTAAAATAAGCGATATAAATTAAAAACAACTAGCAATTTTTGTTTTAAGTGTCATACATCAACTAGCTAGGTTGTAGGGCCTTGGATTAGGTGAGTGGAGAGTTAAATCTCCAAGGCCACTCAGATTTTGAAACATAGAAGTTTACTAATGAGTGAAATCCAACATCGTTAGGTGGATCGGGAAAGCTCTCCTGCAGAGAGTCAAGCACGAGGGAAAGTGCAGGTAGAGAAGAGAGATACCCCCTATCTGATTTGTTGAATCTTGACCTAAGACCATTTCGCCCGGCTGCTGATACAGATTGGTGTCCTTAGTTGCCCATCCTAGATATCACACAGGTGAATGTGGGGGAGAACACTTGTGGTACTTGAGGCAAACCTTGTATCACTTCCATCAGTACTTCTAGAGGGTGCCCTTACGAAGCTTGGGTACTTGCACCGGCAAAGGATGTTGTTAGGAGGTCAACGTAACTGCCTCGATTACCTTCGCTAGTGGATCTGGGTCGTAATTACCCCAGACTGCTTTCGGGAGGTCCTATTTTTTGCTTTCCTTTATTTTGGTGTCCGGTCTTAATCACCCAGAGCGAAAATACTTGAAGTCTGTTTGCTTGGTTGTATCTTAGGGACTTTGTAGTGAGTTCTCTTTACTCCTAGCTTGCTTAGCTTTATACTTTTTTGAGTCTAATAAATATTTTAAAGTGGCTGACCGATCGATTCGTCGATCAAGATGACTTCGTGGGTTGTCCCCAGCGAGTGCCGAGCCTTCTTCAAGAAGGCGTAGGAGAAATTTAGAAGGCGGTTATCACCCAGTATTATTTGACGCAGCGGAGAGCGATCCTCCATTAGAGCTCGACGTTTCTGTAGATGGTCTTAGTGTTAGTGTTGGTACTGAGAGGAGTACTCCACCCACCTTAAGAGTTTTGTTTCCAGAAGTATAAGTGTAGAAATTATATGCACTAAGCATGCATATGTCCAAGATCCACCTGATCTCACACTATTTAACTTTATGCAAGATACTGAATCTATTCCACTTGTTAATCTTTTGCGGAAAATTTAATTGCACACACATGTGAAGCATAAACAAAAATAATCAATCGCACATAACACAGTTTTTTTTAACCGGGAAAGCATGAAGTTGAAAACCCAAAATATATATTATGTAACATGGAGATCATATGACACTCTCATACAAGCATAAAAAACTTATCACAAGCTCTCAGTACAGTACAATCGTCATACACTAATCAGGCCCAATCTTGCAAATCCATGCACCGATCTATGCCACCTGCTAGCTTCCATCCACTGCGCAATCTCTGCTAAAGAATAGCTCTGAATGAATTCGAATTACTCCAAGATTGACTGCACAATCCTCATTGGCATCTCCACTATGTGTTTGATGCAATCAATGCATCACTATAGCAACAACAGATAGTCTATCTTGCCCTTTCACCTATCTCTCCACTAGTCTCCATTGAAGCTTCCATGCATTGTATTTAATTGATGTATTGTTCAATTGATTAATGAGTTATTATTTATGAATTAATTAAATAATTGATTCACTCCACTCTCACTAGTGAATCAATCAGTTAGACTAGATACAACTAGCTCAATTGAGTCTAACTGAGTTAAACTAAATACAACTCCATAACTACTTCTTCCAACTGTGTCATAACTTTTCCACTTGAGTTCTAACTGAGTCCTCCATGCATTAGCTCCAGTAAACCCTTAGGAATAGCATAATTCCTTCTGTCAGCTGATGTGCCACATCTTTGCACTGAACTGAAGTGCTCCAAGAGAATAAGTTGCTTTTTAGAGTCTGATTATTATTAAGAGCTAATAATAATCGACATGCATCTATTTTTAGATTGATGATCTATAAATAGACTTCACCCAATATTCTAAAAATATAATTTCATCTATTTTTCCAACTTGATCAACCATCCACAAATAGCATCCTGCAACTTCTGAAATATGGTCATGTCTAAAAATAGACATAGTCTAAAAATAGACTTGCGCCAAAAATAGCTTGCAGGCCCACATAGTGAAGGCGACTCTTTTCATTAAGCTCATCATCTTGTTGAATATCAACACTCCCTCTCAAAAAGATAGGGATTATCTTTCACCCCGATCCTGCCTCTATGGTATTCAAATTTTCTCGTAGTGAGCGCCTTCGTTAGAATATTTGCATCTTGATCCTCCGTAGGAATTTACTGAAGCAACATGATCTTCCGCTGCACACAATCTCTGATATGATGATACCGGATATCAATATGTTTTAGATCTATCATGAAACACAGGATTAACTGAGATTTTAATGCAACTCTGATTATCACAATGAATCACCATGGGATCTAAATGTGAACCAAACAAACAAACCAGAATCTTCCTCATCCAGATAGCCTCACATGCAGCTAAACTTGCTACCATGTATTTCGCTTCTGCTGAATTGAGTGCCACAGATCTTTGTTTCCTGTTGTACCAAGAAAATTCCATAGATCCGATATTGAAAATCCCTCCTGATGTGCTCTTTCTGTCTGTTGGGATTCCTGCCCAATCTGCATCTGTGAAGCCATGCAACTTCACCTCATCCATCTGCCTGTAAGATAAACCATACTCAGATGTGCCCCTGAGATATCTCAGGAAATGCTTTCCTGCCTTCCAAAAGAGCTTGGTAGGCTTAACCATCGCTTGTGAAAGCTGGTTCACCGCATAGCATATGCCCGGTCTTGTATTGAATAAATACATGAGAAAACCCACCGATTGTCGATAAACAGTGGCATCCACTACCTCTGTCGATGTAGCATCCTCTTTATTCCAATTTCCTCGAAGAGGAGTGTCGATAGGCTTGTAGCCTTGCATGTGAAAATTCTCCAGTATCTCCTGAGCATACTTTCCTTGAGACAAACATTTCACCTTCCCACTGCCATATTTCCAATCCAAGGAAATAATGAAGGAGCCCAAATCCTTCATCTCAAACTCCTTTGCAAGATTTTCCTTGCATGAGTGTATCAATTGCTCATTACCTATTAGTATTAAATCATAAACATAAAGTACAATGATTAAAAGCTTACCCTCAACCAAAATCTGGTACAGGTTTGCATCCGCCTCACTCTTGGTGAAGCCAAGTCCAGTGAAATAGTTGTCGATCTTAGCGTACCAAGCATGGGGTGCTTGTTTCAGCCCATACAACTCTCTTTTGAGCCTGCACACATGTGAATCGCTGTTGAGGATCTCAAATCCTTTAGGCTGCTCAATGTACACTTCTTCCTCAATGATCCCATTAAGGAACGCAGTCTTCACATCCATCTGATGAATGTGCCAACCCATCTGCACTAAGAGAGAAAGGATGGTCTGTATGGAAGAATACTATGCGACAGGTGCAAAGGTTTCTTCATAGTCAATCCCCTCAATCTATGAGAAGCCCCAGGCAACAAATCTTGCCTTATACTTCTCGATGCCTCCATAAGCAACTTGCTTTACCTTGTAGATCCATCTTGATCCTACAACTGATTTTCCCACCGGCCTTGGCACAATCTCCCAAGCACTATTTCTGACAATGGAGTCATACTCCTCCACCATGGAATCTACCCATGTGGGCTCCTGCACTACTTCTTCGAAAGAAGATGGGTCTGTCACGATACACTTGATCATAAGAGCCATGTATCTAGTATATCGGTTAGGTGACTGCCTCTGTCTGCGCTGTGATTTAGGGGCTCCTACATTATGTGCCACATCAAGCTTCAGTCTCTTAGCTTCTGTGGTACGCTTTCTGCCTTGTCTGATGTTTGGTTCTACATGAGTGGAATCTTCCACTCCATGAATCTCCTCCTATGGTTGATCCACATCTAGAAGCTCATATTTGGGAACAAGAAGTTCCTCCTCCACATGCAAGTGTAGCTCCCTCTCAAGCGACAACTTCATGGCTTTCACCTCATTGAATTTTATATCTCGTCGCATAACAGTCATCCGACTATTTGGCAAATACATACGATAGTTATGGGGTGTTTCTGTGTACCCCACAAATATCCCAACTTCTGCAGTCGGCTCTAGCTTCTTCCTAGCGTCTTTCGTCACATGAATGTAAACAGGTGAGCCAAAAATCTTTAAATGAGAAATATCAGGCTTCTTACCAATAAAAGCTTCTTCGGGTGTACTCATGCCAAGTACTCTATGAGGACAACGATTTTGCACATAAACCGCAGTGTTGCATGCTTCCACCCACAAGTGCATCGGTAGGCCCTGGTCATGCAACATCACTCATGCAACGCCACTCATGCAACACCCACGATCTTTCTGTTCTTTCTCTCTGCGACCCCATTCTGCCATGGGCTATGAGGCACTATGAGTTCTCTTCGAATTCCTTCTTTGCTACAGAAGTCTTTGAATTCGCCCGAGATGTATTCACCACCATTATCGCTTCATAGAGCTTTCACCTGCTTCCCCGACTCCTTCTCCACCAATGCCTTGAACTCACAGAACTTTGAGAACGTTTCACTCTTCTTCTACATGAATAAGATCTAGCATCTACGAGAAAATTCATCAACAAATATCACATAATACCTGTGTTTTTCTGTTGAAGCAACCAAGAATGGTCCACACACGTCTGTGTGAATTCTCTCTAGGATCACTAAAGCACGGTTCTCCTTCTCATGAAAAGTGGTCTTTAAAAACTTACCCATTCTACATCCTTTGCACTGATCTGATTGTGCAAGAGTACCCTTAGGAGTTCTAGTAGAATTTTTTTTCAAAATCTTCAAAGCGCCATGGTGAAGATGGCCCAATCTCCTGTGCCATAATTCTCCCTCATCCTGACTCACCACTTCTTCTGATTTTCCCACCATTGCAGCGCAGCCATCTACCTATAGCTTGTAGAGATTCTTAATTCAAACCCCTATCTTCTTGGTTTGACCCATTGTTTTATGTCGAAGGAAGGATTTTTCCTCACTGAAAACAACATCATAACCTTTGTCTTCTAGCATTGCGACTGAGACCAAGTTCTTCTTCAGACCTGGAACATGCATGACATTCTTCAACAAGAATGGATTACCGGAATCCCTCTCAAAGGTAATGGTCCCAATTCCATTCGCACTGTACCAACCATCGTCACCCATCTCTATATGCATCTGGAGGTCCTTCTCCTCCAAGTCACTAAACAACTCTTTGTCTCCCGTCATATGGAAAGAAACACCACTGTCAAGATACCACATCAATCCCATGCAGCTTGAAACCAAGCATGCGATCAAGGAAAAATCCAGCTCAAATTGCAAGGCTAAGGCCTCTCCAGCTGCAGATCCACCAGCTTGCTTATTCTTCTTCTTCTGTGGACAGTTAGTGGCGAAATGTCCATGCTCGTGACAGTGAAAACACTTCACTTTGGACACATCCTACTTCTTGCCTTTAGCACCAGATTTTGAAGGATTTTTCTTCCCCTTCCCTTTCCTTGCTTTGGCAGCCAAAGCACAATTCTCTTCATCTTCATTCCCACCTTATCTCCTCCTACACAAGATCCGACCAAAGTCGCTCCCATCCCGACAGTTTCTCCCGTCCATTGATAGAGTCTTCGTAGCTATGCCAACTCTTTGGAAGCCTAAGGAGAGCCAAGCTCACTAAGTCTTCTTCATAAACAGTAACCCCCACACTTCCCAGTTCATCTTTGCAGTGGACAAACTTCATGAGGTATTTTGGAATACTGTCACCTTTCTCCATTTTTATTTTTCTGAGCTTGTCTTTAAGCGCCAACTTCCTCTGGTCACTTCTTCTTTTGAAAAAGTCTATCAAAGCCTTCCACATTAAGAATGGAGTGGCTTTCCCATGAAGGCTAGACACAATATGGTCCTTCACACCTTCCAACAGAATCCTCCTCATCTTTGCAGTCTTTTTTCCATGCATCAAGTAATGCAGCATCGCTAAATCCTGGCTTAGGAACATCGCTATCGATGAACTCCTTCAACCCATTATCCTCTAGCACCGCCTCCATATTGTCCTTCCAGGCTATGTAATTTGAGCTCCCATCAAGGGCATACTCCAATATCAACCCATTTAAAGACATTTCAATGTATACTCGACTTCTGCACCAAGAATATTCTGTAGCAAATTCGAATTGTCCACCAGCACAAACTCACTTCACAATTGAAATCTTCAATCAACAATGCTCTGATACCATGTAGAAATTATATTCACTAAGCATGGATATGTCCAAGATCCACCTGATCTCACACTATTTAACTTTATGCAAGATACTAAATCTATTCCACTTGTTAATATTTTGCGGAAAATTTAATTGCACACACATGTGAATCATAAACAAAAATAATTAATCGCACATAACACAATTTTTTTAACAGGGAAATCCTAAAGCTGAAAACCCCAACTATATATTATGTAACATGGAGATCATATGAAAATCTCATACAAGCATACAAATATTATCACAAGCTCTCAGTACAGTACAATCATCAGACACTAATCAAGCCCAATCTTGCAAATCCATGCACCAATCTATGCCACCTGCTAGCCTGCCTCCACTGCGCAATCTCTGTTGAAGAATAGCTATAAATGAATTTGAATTACTCCAGGATTGACTGCAGCAATCATCATTGGCATCTCCACTGTGTGTTTGATGCAATCAATGCATCACTATAGTCATAACAAATAGTCTATCTTGCCCTTTCACCTATCTCTCCACTGGTCTCCACTGAAACTTCCATGCACTGTAGTTAACTGATGTATTGTTCAGTTGATTAATGAGTTATTATTTATGAATTAATTAACTAATTAATTCAATCCACTCTCACTAGTTAATAATCAGTTAGACTAGATACAACTAGCTCAACTGAGTCTAACAGAGTTAAACTAAATACAACTCCATAACTACTTCTTCCAACTATGTCATAACTTTGCCACTTGAGTTCTAACTGAGTCCTCCATGCATTAGCTCCAGTAAACCCTTAGGAATAGCTAATTCCTTCTATCAGCTGATGTGCAACATTTGTGCACTGAACTGAAGTGCTCCAAGAGAATAAGTTGTTGTTTAGAGTCTGATTATTATTAAGAGCTAATAATAATCAACATGCATCTATTTTTAGATTGACGATCTATAAATAGACTTCACCCAATATTCTAAAAATAGAATTTCATCTATTTTTCCAACTTGATCAACCTTCCACAAATAGCATCCCGCAACTTGTGAAATATGATCATCATGTCTAAAATTAGACATAGTCTAAAAATAGACTTGCACCAAAAATAGCCTGTGGGCCCACTTAGTGAAGGTGACTATTTTCACTAAGCTCATCATCTTGTTGAATCTCAACAATAAGTAGAGGAAGTACCTCAATCTCCTGAATCGCTTTCGTCTCCTCTTTCTTCTAATTCTCCATTTATCATCGAGTACATTGGACCTAAGTCTGAGAGACCCGAGAGTCCTTATCCATCACATTCTCACCTTTCGATGGCCACAAATAGGAACACAACTTCGGCTATGAGTGATTCAAGTATTCATAATCCTCCTAAAGTTGAGGGAGGAGGCACTATTTCTATATCTTCGATTACTTCTAGTGCTGATGTGTTTGGTTCCGGTTATACCCAAGCATAGGCTTCTCAATCTGGTCCCTTTTGTCTTGGAATCTCTATTAATGGAATTCCTCCGTTTTCCTTTTCTACTACTGCAACTGCATCTACACCCATCTCCTCTATAGATAGTGGATCGACTTCTTTTCAAGGGTTCCTCTTTGGAAGTGGACATATTCCTCACTCAAATCCTTCCTTAGGATATTTTCCTTTTACTTCCCAGACTCAGAATTTTAATCCATGGTCTCGAGGTCAAAGTTCTACTACCTTCACGGGGTGGAACCCTATCTTTACGGTAGTAGGGGAAAGGAATCAGTTTCTCACTGGTCACCAAGGGAATGTTCATGTCTCTTCATCTAGTGATTATCAGGATTTTTCTCCTTTTTCAAATGCTTGGAACCCTTATCAGGGGGTTTATTATTCATTCACTACTTTAGTGGGGGGAACTAGTCTGGTTTATAGTAACTCTATGTTGGGAGGGGGTCCTTCTCCGAGTGCTGGGTCACAAGTGTTTTCCTATGGCCCAAATTTTTCTACGAATTCCTTCTGGAAACCTGATGCCTCATCAAATCCAAGGTATTCTTTTCAGAATGTGGGAAATTTGTCCTATCAAGGATGGAATTCTCAGACAACTCCTCGTTTACCATTTCTGGCAACGTTAAACTTTCCAAATTTGTCGAAATTGACTAATGATTTAATCCGGTATAGTCCAGGGTGGCCTTCGGTCCCTACCATACTACCTTCAGACATTCAAAAATTTGAAGGAAAGAATGGAGAGGATCCGACAGATCACATCACCACTTTTCATCTTTGGTGTTCATCAAACTCCCTGATTGATGATTCGATTAGGTTGAGATTATTTCAGCACACCTTGACGGGAAATGAAGCTAAGTGGTATATTGAGTTACCTGGGGGCAGTTTTTCCACTTTTGGAGATCTGGATACCATGTTTCTAAATCACTTTCAGTTTCCTGTTCGTTATTATGCCGAGACTGAACTCTTGGCTAATTTTAAGCAGAACAAGGCAACCCACATTTCTGATCATATTCATGAATGGCGGAGAAGGAAGCGGCTCATTAAAGCCTACATTCCAAAAGAATTCCTTATATAATGGTTTTTGAAATCATTGCAGCCAGATATTTCAAAGGATGTATCCCTGTCAGGGGTATTTTCCGAGGAACAGGCTATTTTCAAGGCCCAGCAATTAATACTGATTTATTCTCAGTCTAGAGTCCTCAATAAAATCTTGCCTGATGCTCCTCACTACAAATTGGATTTGTCCAAAACTAAACCTGGTCCTCATGGTGATGGATTGATTGGTTCAATCGATAGCGGTCCAGCTAACCTGCTTAATCAATTGCAGCAGTTGTCCATACAATCTCCTTCTTCAGGTCAGGCTGTACCTTCAGTGCCAACCTCTTCTCAAGCTTTGTTGATAAATGTTGTCCAGAATTCAGACTCCAAAGTAAATCAACAATCCGAGGGGAAGAAGAAAGGACAAAATAATAATAGAAAGAAGGGAAAATATGGGAAAGGCGATGCAAATAAATCCAACGAGCATGTTGGTGAAGGACAAAAGGATAAAAAGAAAGTGAAATTTCCATGCAAGTTATGTACTGGAGATCACCTTACTCACCTTTGTCCTAAAATTCAATATGCGTAGCACTTGTTAGCTCAACAGGGATCTTCCAGTTCCCAGGTTGTGTTAACAAACCCTTTTCCCCAAGGGCAAAAATTAGTTGTTGGCATGAATCAAAATACTCGGTTTTCCTCTAGAGGCACCCAGGAAGGGGAAACTCCGTCAAACATATATATGATGAGTGCTCACGCAGATATCACTACACGATCTCATGATTATGGTACAACCGAGTCTTCAAAATCTAAGAGTACTTCTAATACTACTGAACCACTTCACATTCCGAAGCCAACTGTTGAGCCCATACCTCGGATGTTGAAAGCATGTACAAAGCGAATGACAATTAATCCAAATGCCAAGGCTACTTAGAACTACTCTGTTGTAGAAGATCTAGCCTAGAGTCCTTGTGTTATGTCTGCTCTTGAGGTGCTCCAGTCTTGTCCAACTCTGCGAAGTGCTCTTCTTACTGCTATTGGGGCTGTTGATCCGAAAAACTCTCTTATGATTACATTTGATATGAATAATTTTAAAAAGAGACTCCCACATCATATGGCTTTCCATATTAGATCATCGTATCAAAGATTCACTATATTTCGAATGGTCGTTGATGAGGGTGCTTCCACGTGTGTGATGTCTCTCGCATGCTAGAAAGGAATCGGATCTCCTACAACTATTCCATCAGCCACTCTTCTAACTGTGTTTGATGGTAATTCTCACAGGCCACATGTTATTGTCCTGGCATTGCCCATCTGTGTTGGGGGAAAAACTATAAATATCGAGGTTGAGATAGTTGATGCAAGATTGGACTACAACCTTCTGTTGGGGCGAAATTGGATTTATGAGATGGATGCTATTGCGTCCTCCTTGTTTCATATTGTTTGTTTCCCTCACGAAGGGAGGATTTTCACAGTTGACCAACTGGATTATTCTCTTGTAGACAAAAATGCATCTACTGACTCAACTATCCCTTTGGTGGATAATGTCAAGCCACCTGTTGAGAATATCGGGTTTGGAATGTATTTGTCTCTGATGGGTACTTTAGATATTCCACCTCCTTCCGTTCATATAAATGCAATTTCATCCTCCAGGGCTCCTATTCGAAGAGAGTTCTTCCGAACTCATTATTTTTTGGATCCTTGGACCTTACCTTCCCCTAATTCCACATTAGCGGAAGGTCAAGTGGGTGGAATGGAATTTCCGATGTCTGCAGCAGAGATTTCTTATAAGTCCATTGTTGACTCTGCAGAATCCATTCCCGTTTCTCTTTCACCATAGGAATTGGATGGCGATGTGGCTCTGGCTTGGACACTTAGTTCTTCTTCCACCTAGGATTTCCTAGATACCACTCTTCCATATGAAGAGGCTATCCTGGAAGCTATGATTGGTGTAGATAGACCATGGGATGATTTGCATCATCAGTCTTACTTTTTACCAGACTTGAATGAAGTTGAGTCAAGTTTTCCAAGTCCTCAGTCTTCTAGTCCTCTTCACCCATTCCCGAACCCTTTAGCACTAGCACAGGTATTTTCTGAAGGGAACATGGCTGTGATTTCTCCGACTATCCCTGCAAACATCTCCAGGAATCCCAATGTTATAGAGAATGTTTTCATCACAGCTGAATGTTCCCCTAAAGAGATTAAAATTTACACCGATCTATTTAAAGAGTTTAGGGATGTGTTCATTTGGTCTTATGAAGAAATGTCTGGTATAGATCCATCTATTGTCCAGCATGAGATCAAGATCTACGAGAATGCTAAGCCTGTGCGGCAAAAGCTTCGTCTGGTTAACCCTGGGAAGGTTGTAGCTATCAAAGCTGAGGTAGAGAAGCTTCTCAAGGCGGGATTCATTTTCCCTGTTCCTTTGACTGAATGAATTTCAAATCCAGTCCCGATGGAAAAAAAAACAAGAAACTATTTACATTTAAATTTATTTTAGACATCTTAATAAAGCATGTCTGAAAGATAATTACCCCACACCATTCATAGATCAGATTATTGATGAGTGTGCGGGAAATGCAATTTTCTCCTTCATAGACGGTTTTTCTGGATATAATCAAATTACTATCCATCCTGAAGATCAGCATAAGACTGCCTTTATTTTTCCCTGGGGTACCTTTTCTTACAAAAAAATGCCTTTCTGCCTTAAAAATTCTGGAGCCACATTTCAGCGGGCCATATCATATGCCTTCAACAACCTCAAAAATATTATCGAGGCATACTTGGATGATCTAGCTGCTCATTCTCGCAAAATAATTGATCATCCTTCTCACCTCCGTCAAGTATTTGAACGGTGTCATTTTTACAAAATCCGGTTGAATCCGAACAAGTGCATTTTTGCAGTCACATACAGTTGGTTGTTGGGGTTTATTGTGTCTACGCAAGGGATTCGGGTATATCCCTTCAATTTTGAGGCAATACTTTGGTTGCCTCCCCCGTCATCCATTTTTAAACTTCAAAGTCTACAAAGAAAAGCTAATTTTCTACGGAGATTTATCATAAATTATGCCGAGATTACAAGAGGATTCATTAGATTATTAAAGAAAGGAGTCCCATTTTTGTGGGATGACTTTTCTCAATGCTCATTCGATGCTTTGAAAAAATCATTGACCTTTTCTACTGTCCTGAGTCCACCTGATTATAACATGGATTTCTTCTTGTATCTCGCAGTAGTGGAATCTACTATCGGTATGGTTCTGGTTTAGGAGGATGATGCTCTTGTTGAGCATGTTATATACTACCTTAGTCGAGGTTTGGTAGGACCTGAACTCCGGTATTCTCTGATAGAAAAAATCGCTTTAGCAGTTGTCCATGTTGTGCAACGGATCAGACATTATATTATTCTTTGAAAAACTTATGTTTTGGTAGCAGTCAATCCATTTCAGTTTGTTCTCAGCAGGCGAGTGATTGGGGGAAAATACAATCGGTGGATTGTGATCTTGCAAGAATTTTATCTTGAGTTTATGTTTTCCAAGTCCAAGAAATCATTAGTTTTTGCAGAATTAATTTCTGAGTTGCCCTATGGAGAGGATATAATTTATGAAGAATCCTTTCCAGATGAGCATCTTTTTCTCATCTCTTCACAGGATCCTTGGTATGGGGATCTCATTGTATATCTTTAGACTGTGAAGTTTCCTCCAAATTTTTCGAAAGATGAGCGCCGTAAGTTACGTCACTTGGATAAAAATTACTTGATCATTGGTGATACTTTATACTGTCAGGGGGTCGATTCGATCATAAGACATTGCTTAACTCTCGAAGAAGTTGAAGTTGTGCTGAATGATTGCCACAGTGGAGCTTGTGGTGGTCATTTATCCGGGCTTGATACAACCCAAAAGATCTTGCGTGTTGGATACTTTTGGGCTTCGATTTTCAATGATTGTGTTGAGTTAGTCAAATGGTGTCATCCATGTCAAGTGTATACACGAAATATGCATGCTCATCCAGCTTCGCTCTTCCGAATTGTCACTGTCGGTCCATTCACAAAGTGGGGTATTGATTATACTACTTATAACCTGCCTTCGGCTAAAGGTCACAAGTACATTATCGTAGCAGTAGACTACTTCACAAAGTGGGTTGAGGCTATGCCTACTTTTGGGAATGATGGTGAGATAGCAGCTCTTTTTCTCTTCATTCAAGTTATTGCTCGTTTTGGTATTCCTAAAGAGATTTTCATTGATCATGGCAATCATTTTCAGAATAGCATGATGGCTGAGTTAGCTCTCAAATTGGGTTTCCGGCAAGAGCATTCATCTCCTTATTATCCTCAAGCCAATGGGCAAGTGGAAGCCATGAACAAATCCTTGAATACCATTCTTCAACGGACAATTGATAAAGCTAGATCTAACTGGCACATTATGTTGTATCCTGCGCTTTAGGCATACCGGATGTCAGTCAAGACTGCAACTGGTTTTACTCCGTTTCATCTAGCTTACAGGTTGGAATCAATATTTCCCATTGAGTGTGAGATTCCCTCTCTTAAGTTAGCTGTAGAACTTCTTCTTGACACTTCGCGTCTTGAAGAACACCTTCTTCATCTGGAACATCTTGATGAGAAGCATCTAGATGCAGCCATGATGAACGAAGCACATAAGAAATGGGTACAAGTTCAGTACGATAAAGTAGTCAAACCTAGGTTTTCAAGACGGTATTGGTTTGGAAAAAGTTGTAGGTGAACAGCTCAGACATGGTATGGCCCCTTCATCGTTAAAAATGTCCTTAAAAAGGAGCTTATACCTTGGTTGATTTTGAGGGAAATGAGATGGCAGAGCCCAAAAATGGGCTTTATCTGAAAAGATATTATGCCTAGGCCTTGGCTTGGCATCTTGCTTTTCGTTCTATGAGATGATGGTGATGATTTTTGATCTACTTTGGCAGGTTGTATTGGATATCATGATTCATTATGGTTTCGCCGATGGTGCTAGTAGACACACCTGAAATTTAGCTTCCGTGGCTTGGGTACTTTATTATCCATCTGGTCAACTGTTAGTTTCAAGAGGGTTTTGCATTGGTGCTGCTTCTAATAACGTAGCAGAGTACACTGCAGTCATTTATATACTTTCAAAAGAAATATCTTCGGGTGTTGATTCGTTGGTAGTATTCTTGGACTCCCAGTTGGTGGTGTCACAATTGAGCAATATATATCGGGTCCAGAATCCTTTCTTGTTTCGATTGTTTTTGAGGGTATGTTTATTGCAAATATCATTTCATTTTATAACGTTTATTCATATTCCTCGAGCTAACAATCACATGGCAGATTCATTAGCTAGTCAAGAAATTGATTGGCATATTATTCATTCAATACTTTAAATCAAATAATCAAAATCATCACACGTTTTCACACATTTGTTTCATCGCATCATGAACCATTGTATATATGTATATATCATCAGAATGTACAAAAAACTATACAAAAATTTGGACCCATCTATCCTACAAAATTAGGGCTTATGCCCGATCATGTTCAATCTCAAAAATATAATACAGTCATCCAACAAAATCTATGATCCCTGTCAAACATTCATGTTCCTATAGAACACGATCGCAGTGGCCACACGGCGGAATAACCACACCCAGTCTCGCGGTACCCTGACTACCCATCTCTAGATAGCCTCTAGTAATTCTTCTACTGCAGAAATAGGCACTTGGTGAGTCAAACTCTCCAAGTTTCTTTGAACGGAGTGTAGAGTCATACCAGGGTCTTCAGCATCTGCTTCGCCTCTACAACGTTTGTGCCGTGGGTATCCTTCCTGATGAACTAGTCCCATATCTGTGTCATGGTCATATAATTTTGTAAGTCATTTGGAATCCAATCAAAAACATGTTTGTTTTTAATTTTTCACATATATTGAAAAAACAAAAAAAAATCAGTCAACTATTGTAGTCTTACCAATAGCACCCCATGTTGCGCTAGGTGGAAGGACCAAGTATGGATCACCATGAAAATCCATCCCAGCATAGGGATAGTCATCCACTGCGATAATTTGTTCTTCCCACCATTGGAAGAACTCATCATCCCATGTCATTCGGGGAACTTCACTTCCCCCCAATCTCTTCATAAGATCAGCCCATCGAGCTATTCTTGGGTCCCTAGGGCTGCTGATGGATGAGATCACTTTGGGTCGAAGCCCAGCAACCTTCTCAAAGAAGAATGTTATCAAGATGGTTCCATACCAGAAATGCTTCGTTTTAACTTTCCGAATGGAGGTCAGTTGTTTTTTCATGTTTGTCAGAAGAGCTGTACACTAATCAAAGAGATGCACTAAACATTCCACGGCTATACTCATCTGTGTCCTCGACGCCTGGTGCAAGCAGATCCTGTCACCCTACCAATGGTAAAGAGGATAATTTTCTTATGCAGCTCTAATAAATCTTTGATCACAATTTGAGTCCCTACTTTTTGAGACCCCTCTACACAATAGACGTGGACATAATATTCCACTGTAAGCCCTCCCACAGGCTTTCCATGTAAATCTATCGGATCTCCTCTTCGGGAGAGTCCGGTAATAAAATAAATGTCTTCCACCTCTATGTGTATAGGTATTTGATCAATCATGAAACAATCCTCCTTCGGTTCCCAATGATTTAGTAGCATTTCAAGTAACTGGACGTTACTTTTCATATTTGGCATTTTGAATAATTTGAGTAAACCGCAATTTCGAAGGATATTGAACGAATTTTGGTCTCCCATGACCTCTTGATCAATGGCACTGTGCTCACGTTATCTCCAAGAGATAGTCATCCTACAAAAAATAATTAATTTCATCGTTAGGTTCATTTTTTGCAATCACGGTCTACGCATACGCGACTTCCCTTTTGGACAGTCGTGTATCATACGCGGGTTCGTCCACATGAACCCGCGTATGTGCAGAATGATAAATCAAAACAAATCATTTAAACGGTGAAAAATAAAAAAAATTAATCTATAAATGGATGAAATTAATCAAAAAGATGAATTTAAGGCTTACCTGACTAATCCGACGAAGTTTGATGGCTGTTTGCTCCTGATTTGAGGAAAGAGGTTTTTTCTCCAGAGCTCTTTTCTCCAATTCAGCAAAGTGACAATGAACCAAATGTGAGGTAAAATGTGTATTTATGCCCAGAAATTGAAAATTTTTTGCAAAATTTTATTATGCTTCGTTTTCACATCTGTATTAAGCTACATAACCCAATTGTTTGGAAGTGTTGGGATGGGTGTATTTTTAGGTACTTTTTGTTGACTTTGAGATTTTTTCCGGTTTCCGAAACCATGACCGCTTACCTGTCATGGCAGGTATATGATATCCAATGGCATATAGGTTAGGTAATCCACTTTCCATTGCATTCTGCATTCTAGCCTCCATTTTGATCACATACCATAGGGTCGATCCCATCATTTCATGAGTATTCAAACCATTTCACTCGTCGATTATTTAATCATGACTTGGTGGTAGAGCCTTCCTTTACATGGGCTTCCTAGTTAGTTCCTCGCCAGCACTGATTTCCCATGCTACACTTTATGTAGGCTCGGGAGTCCTCTTTAGTCCCACCATGACTTATATATTGAAGCTCCATTCTTCTTCTTCTTCATTATCCTTTTTCTGGCTATTACCCTAGAGGCTCCCTGGTGTTCTTCAGTTGCATTACTGCGTTTCATATTGACTACTTGTTTATCTTGGCCTTTAGTCGGCTTCATTTAGACTCGTTCTTAAGCCATATTTTGACCTTGAATCTGTATACAAAGTTAGCCATTTCAAAGCACTTAGCTATCACAACTTGACACCCTTGTTACCCATGGATGGAACACTCCTTTGAGTATCGATTACCAGTTTCCGCCACCTTGCATTGAGCATAGGATTGTTCCTATCCCAGGAACTAGTGCATCTGTTTCTTGATACTCATTCTATCCATTGTACCATAGCATTCTTTTAATCCTTTTCTAGCTTATTATATGAAAAAGACAAAAAATCAAATATGTTTAAAAAGAGCGGGAATGGGATGTTAATTCATATTTTGATGGTAGTTACAGTATCAGTTTGTCGCCCTTGAACAAAGCACATACCACTATGTCTTTTCCTCATTTGGGATGGTTTTATTTTTGACCTAGGAGATAACATAGCCTTGTTTCATGAGTCATTTCTCCCCCAATTGGTTATCTCTTCCAATCATATGGAGAGTTTTTTTTTGCCTCTTGCATAACAAACTTATACAATGTCATTATTTGCTGCCATGGTCATCATGAGTCATGCTTTTGTTCAAGGGAAGTTAACCCTGAGTTGGCCATTTTGCAGTGTCTCTTGACTTATTATTCAGGCCTTCCCTGTTTTTTCAGTATCTTTTACTATCACATCAGATGTTTGGTCATATGCTCATGCTGGTTTGAGTAGGTCTCGATTGACTTCTTGCCAGCGGGTTTGTCTCTTATCGACTACGACATATTGCTCTGAGAGTAAACCTAGAGCCGCACCCTGGCCCTATTTACATTATTGATAGGTGACCTTGTGCTCAACATTTGATCATCATTATGGGTCTTTGACGAAGTAGTTTTCCTTGTGTTCGACGTCAACATCCATGATCACACTTGGGATTTGTGCAGTACCTTGATTTCCATTTGACCCTATCGTTGGATATCTCGCCTCTTTGTCATCTTTCATTATTGGTTGGTTGAGAGGGTTTCTTCCATGTGTTAGCTTCATCTTGTACATGTCGGAAACGTACTTCGGTTTGGTTCCTTCACTCTACTTCATCTGATTCCTTCCAAATATTCGCCTGTGGGTTACACTCGCGCTGGACTGATGTGGGATGCCTCAATGCCTTCCTTCCAACAGATCTTTTCCCATCAAATCTGACTCATTTCTCTGGAAATAAGGTCTAGAGTCTTTTTTGTCAGTACCTTATGGTTTGCAATCATTATTGGCAGAATATTCACTATCGACATTGAGGATTCATTATTTCCTCCTGATTGATAGATTCTTACAATTGTTCGACTTCAAATCATTCATTCGCACTTGTTATATTGTATTGGGGCACCTTGAAACTCATTACCATTATCGGTGGGTTGTCTCGCATTTGTTAACGGTTTACATTATTGACTGGTAATCAAATGATTTCTCACGTGGTCGACTTCAGCTCATTCATTCCCATTCTGTATAATTGTGCCATAGTGATCGGTGAAGACCTCAGGTTTGCATCAGCATGCTTCGGTTCATTGTTGGCATTTCATCCAGCTTCTGCCAGTGACACTGTCCACCCTTATATGTTGCAGTTTCAATATAGCAGCATCTTATATGTTGGCTCCTGAGTTTCATGATTGTACCATGTTTTCCACCTCTTATGATTTGGTACCTGAAGATTCAGTTACTTGAGTGATTAGATATCTACTACAACATCATTGATCAGTATTCTATATGTGATACTTGCACTTGATTTTCGACTTGCACTTCCGGGCAGTGCTCAGATGATTCAATATGTATTTTCCAGTTCAGTTATACTTGTATAAATTTTGGATCTATAGACATGTTTTTCTTTCACTGAGCATGGGGATGCCCACCTCAGACATGAGTTGACTCTCTGACTTCTTTCATTGGTTTTTTGATAGGCTGAAATCTGGTGACGTCCTCTCTTGTCTTCGCAAGGTTATTTCTATGCACATAATATATTTCAGTCATCATGTACCCCTTCTAACCTCATATATTAGGGGGCATCTGTTATAGCATCATTTTTCACCCTCATGTGAATAATGATTGTCTCTTTGGCCCTAGGCACTCTTTCCTTCCAGACTTGAACAAATTCATAAAAACAGTGTTAAAATTCCCATAAATGGTTATGCCTAGACTTTTCCGCATATATACACGAGTTCATTCATAATTTTCTGTGTATGCCATTTAAATCATTAAAAAAATATATAAATGCCTTATTTTCGTGGCAAGGTGATGGTTATTCCCGTAATTCAACTACCACAGCCCGTGGCCCAACTATTTCCAACTGCTGAAACTAATTTGAGGGAGTATAAAAGCCCCTCATGTGTATGGCCTAAGGGAGAGAGAAAATTATAGATATTATACTCTGTTGGATCCCTATTTCATGTTTGATTTTCCCGTGCCTCCTGCACTTCCCAAGTATATTCAGGAAACCCTTGTTTTTTTTAAGATGATCATCATATTATATGACATCTCGTGTGCACACATCTTGGAAGAATCCTAGCAAGGTGAGGGCTGGACAGATCCAGAGGACGGTCTACTCGAAGGATGTGGAAGGATTCAGGTGATCTCTCCACTTTCTATTCTTGTACATGACATTTATAATAATAATTACCATCTTGTTCCCGAGTATTCACGTGTCTATATATGTGTAAAGATTGTTAGTTAAACATTCAGTATTGCTTATATGATATTATACATGGATTATACTAACACCTAGGAACAATATATGTTGTACAACTAGTGTTTCGTGTTCGTTCTTTCTTGATTTCCAGGTTACGAAGCACGAGGAGTTCCTGGGGGTTTGAACCCTGCAGAATCTACATCAAACGTAGGACTTTCGGGTAAGTTCCGTAGTTGATTAAATATAGTTTTCAACATAAAAGATAGGTTAAGTGAGTCCTTCTTGAATGGTATGCCCCTGATCTATGAAGGTTGCTGACCCAAAAACCTTTAGGGATTTATTTCCCGAAATAGTTAATTAAATAAATTTTAAATTTGATCTTGGATTATGTTTCAGTTTTAAGGTCCTATCAATTTTGGATCTAAAAATTCCTAAATGCAAGCTATATGCAAATGAAAATCATTTCTGATTCAATGAATGCTAATTATGAGAAGGATAGAGATCTTTCAAAAAAAATCAAGCAATGATACTATGCGAAGAAATCCACTAATGTATCTAACAGAAACTAATGAAAATGAAACTCTTTCCTAGATAATCAGATGTTAGTCATGCAAAAGAGTATTTCACTTTCAATGCAAAAAAAAGGCAAACTATGTTTTTTTATTTTTTCAATGAAAAGAAGTACATGATGCACTAATTACATGAAAAATGAAAACAAACACTAGCTTAAATGTTGCGTAGGAATCGAAATTGAATGACTCAATAAAATGTGAAACAAACACAAGAAAGCACTCAAACTAATGTCGCAATCTTTCAAACCAAGGGAAAGTTTTCAAAATGATCCAAAACAAGCAATGCAATCTATGCTTGGAGCAATAAGGCGAAGAATCAATCGAAAAAATGAAATGACTCTGCAACCAAAGAAATCACTTAAAAAGATTAAGAAAAATAAGTGCAATAAAACCATGAATGAGACTAACAACAATCAAATTGACTTGATTTTTGAATAGAAGGCTCAGTGCACTAGGACACCTAGAAACCCTAAGGCCTCAACTGACACTGATAAGAAGATGGAAAAACGACTGAGAAAATCAAGTTGATGGTAATCAAAACAATCCCAAAGGCATAATTACACATAAAAAGTAACCTAGAAGAAAGCACAGTTGACCAAAAGAATCATCAAGGAGGTCAAACCAATTCCTACAGAGGTCGATGCGATTGTAAGGCTGTAATCCACACCATACAGGGGTTGGCACAATTGAAAAAAAAGAAACATGTGCCAATTAGAGTGATTGTTCAGAGAAAAACTGTGCCAAGCTAGATAACTATGGGAAAAAGAGAAAAAACCAAAACCTAATGAGCAGAGGTCAATCTTGACACTCTAGAGTTGAATAGAGGATGGAAACTAAGCAAGAAAACCAGAAAATATAGATAACTAAATAAATAATTGAAACTAACCCAACAAGATGAAACGAAAAACTCGCATTGATCCCCAGTGGAGTCGCCAATTTGTTATGCAAGTAAATCCACTCTGCGGACAGAGACGATCCCTCTATCCCTAGAGTGGGTCTAGAAACAAAGGGACATTCTAAAGTGTTGATTCCTAATTATTGAATTAAAAAATGTATGTGGTAGATCGACCTACCTAGAATCCAACGCTGTCATTGTTGCTGTAGAAGTGGTGGCCTCTCGCTCCTGCCTTGGCACGAGGGCATAACTGATTACCCGTGCCAAGACAAAAACAAGGGTTTTCGAGTCTCTGCTCAGGGAATTGTCAACAGAAGGAATATTAATCTCATGTAAAGGGACATAATGATTGTATTTGCAAGGAATGAAACTACTTATTGATCATGGGAATGACCCTCCAATGGGCGAGATGGGGATTGCAAGGACAGTGACAAAATGCCATGTAACAAAGACAAAGGAAAATACTCTTGTTTAGGGGTAATAAAATACTAATATTCAGGATGAGTTTGAAGGAAATTTAGAATGGTTTTAAAATATTCTTCAGTCAAAACATCCCTATCAAGAAAAGGTGCAGTTGCCAATACTTTTTCTAACTCCCCTTTTGTTAGCACAAATTCTTTTGATTCCTTATTGACACTTAAAACTTTTGTTTTTTCTTCTTTGACTAGAATATTACTTATTTTAGATTTACTAAATGATGAATGTGACAAAATTTCAATTGAGCCTTGTTTAGCAGGTAAATCCTCTCTGCAGACAAAGATGATCCCTCTAGCCCTAGAGTGGGTCTAGAAATAAAGAGACATGCTAGAGTGTTGATTCCTAATTACTGAATGAAAAGAGGACATGGTAGATCGACCTACCTGGAATCCAACGCTTTCGGCGTGGCTATAGTGGTGGTGGCCTCTCGCTCCTGCCTTGGCACGTCACAATCCTTTTGCAAACATGCTTGGATACATGCACATAAAACAACAAACAAGAAAAAAATACGACATAATAACTTCATTTGTAACTACTAGCTTGCCAAAGAGGGCTAAGAATATTGCATTAAACATCTAACATAATACAAAATGGGAACCAAACAATAGTCACATATATGTATTGATAGAAGGAAGAGTTACAACCAATGCTTTGATGTCGCAGTCTCCTCCAGCGGGGTTCAGCCGAAGTGCGTTTCAGATGCTCGTCGGGGAATTTGGATGGGATGAAGGCATGGACTCAAGCTCTCTCAACAAAGTTCCTTCTTATTCTATCTCTTCAATAGTTTAGCTATAGTACGCTCAATTCTCCATGTTCAGCTAGCTTATGCAAAGAGAGATAAATTATATTTATAGAGGAAAAGGAGGAGGTTAGGATCCCTACAACGGTGGGAGGGAGGCCTATCCTTTAGGAGGTTCCCATAAGTGGTGGAAACCATAAACTAAAGGAGGGAGTCCGTGGTTATTTAGTTCAACCACTCCCAATGACTCATCCTCGATGTTGTTGGAGTGGAATCTCCGCCTCTATTTAAAAAAAAAATTCCATAAAAAGCTCGACGTGGGTGGCTAACTGAGACATAGCGCCAACTGGCGTGGGACCCAGTGTTAATCTTCCTCTTCAGCGTGAGGGCAGAACTGACTAGTTGGGCCAAGGAAAAAACAAGGGTTTTTAAATCTCTGATTAGGGAATTTTCAACAAATGGAATATTACTCTCATGTAAAGGGATACAATGATGGTCTTTGTAAGGCATGACACCACTTATTGATCACCTAAATGACCCTCCAATGGGCAAGATGGGGATTGCAGGGACAATGAAAAAATTCTATGTAACAGATTCCCCCTAAAGCATGAGGTCAGAGGGAAAGGGAGGGTCAAAATGCTTTACTAGAACGCGTTCGAACCAAACACCGCTTTCAGAAAACCTGCAATCACAAATACAAATGATATCTCTGATACATGAATATGTGGTATGGGTGCATCCATCCATAATCGTGTACATAAAAACTGAGATCCGAGGTATGGACGCAACCATCTAGCAGTAAGGATCAACAAATAGACTCAGGTATGGTCATAGCCATACAATAAAAAAATTCATGTAATAAGTCATGATAATCCACAATAATTCGCAACCTGGATTTTATCAGACAAAATCTAGATTCTTTCGCTCCATATCGACCCGAACAAGTACAAATTCAAGCATGCGAATATATGAGTTGAAGTCAAACATGCAAGAAAGTCAACTGATTACCAGCCAATGATGAAAGTTGTTAACAGGAATGAGTGAAACCACCAATAATGACAATGGCTCTCAAGGTACAACCAGTACAATCCATGGAATGTGAATAGTGATCTTGCGTCGAACATCGGTAGAATAACTCGATCAAAGGCCAATGAGGTGGACCTTGCGTCGAATGTGAAGAACCTGCCATTAAGGCATGCATGCTAAAAGGTACCAAAAGGGAGTCTTTAGATCAAATTCCTGGGTAATGAGCTAAAATCGACAGGAAGTGACCTGATCGAAGGAGGGCTATAATGTTTCCCACGTCATCAACACGAGACAGAGGAACATGATGATAGTGAATCATGACCAACAGAGAATCAAAGGGAGGTTGAAAACTGCAGAGGAAAACTTCTCTTGAACATATCATCGACATGACACTGGATTTGGAAATATTTAACATCAAAGGATCTGAGGTCATGATGACGTGAGGGTAAATCAAAGGAGTGCCAAACCCATGGAGGAAAAAAATAACAAAGTGAGATGTCCCCAACCCGACACGAATGCAGACAAGTTCCATGTTCAAGAGTGACATACTGCCAACATAACTAAAACTTGGTTCCATTTTCCCCCACCATTTCTGGCGAGTACCCCAATTATTTTTTTAAAACAAGCTTGAAGGGGATAGCATATGCTTGTGTTGTAAGTTTTTCCTTCGGAAAAATCCAACCTAGTACATTTTACGAGCCCTAGGAAGGAGGAACTCAACTAATACCATAGTGATGAAGTCCGATGTCATCAAGGTTTAATGAGTCTGACAAAGGAAGAACTCAACATCTTTTCATGTTTAGAAAGTTTGAAAAGAAGGCGGAAAAGAAAACTCCAGCATGGCCCTTTTCATAAATAGTCTCTCAGATCCGAAAAGGTAGAAAACAATATCTGAAAGAACCTCTTAGTCGCGATAGGCTAAGGTATTCCTTTCTCGTAAATAATCTATCCCGACCCGAAAAAGGGGTAAACGTATACTGGGTAGATATCGCTTCGTAGCCATTTAACGAGTTCAAAACAACAAGAGTCTCGGAAATATTTTCAATTTTAAAGAGTTAGAAAAGAGTTGAAAGATGATTCCACTAGTGAATTTTTCGTGTTTTTACTGAGTCTGAAAAATTATAAAATATAACTCGTTACTTCATCACTATGGCCTAAAAACCTATCGCTACACAAAAGACACACGTAAAACCCATTTCTCGAAAATAATATAATAAGATAATTGAAAAACATGTCTTAAAACCTAATTAGGGTTGTGAAAAGTTATAAAATTCCAAAAATGGTAAAAATAATTACTTTTCACTTTTTAACTCTTGTGGAGCACTAGTTACCCATTTGCAGTGTGATCTTGCGACGACGATCGCGGACGATCCAGAAGACCAATCTTGAATCTGTTAGTTCCAGGTAAGAGTCGATATCTCTCCCTTCATTTTAAGTCCTCTTGTACTTCCTGCAACCCTCAATTTTGAATTCTGGGGGAGGAAATGTAAAATTTAGGGCACGGAAGTTGGCGTGAATTTCAGGCATGAACTCGCGCCAATCACCCATTTTTTTGAACTAGGGTGTGCCCATTGGCGCCAACTGCGCAAACCTTTTTTTTCAAAAAATGCAAGTAAAAGACCCATTTTTTTATAAATCCAAGTTTCAAAAATGGCTAATACTATCCATATGAACATTCTTGTAGGTAGAAAGTGGAAAAATGGTAATCGAATGGAAAGAACAGGAACACAGCAAAGAGGATGAGCTTGCCATGGAAAATCTGAGATGCATGGAAGCTCTCAGAGACTATGGACTAAAAAATTTCTTCTTCACACCATGTCTCTGAGCTCAACCAGAGTTGCTACAGTATTTTATCAGCATATGGGATGAGAATTAGGAAAAGTTCATCCTTCGAGATCAGGAACTTGATATCGATGTTTATAATGTTTACTTCATAATAGGATTATCGTGGAGGGGAGCAGCACCGATCCTGACCGACACCCGGCCTTGCATGAAGAGCATGTCCATGGTGATGGATAGGGTATGTCCAGGGGCACGGAAGGGATCAGGAAGTGGGAAACTTGATATTCATACTATCCCAGACTTTTCACTAAAAGTAGTGCTACATACCATCACACGAGCTGTGGGATCGCAAGCACTACACAAAGCAACAAAGACATAGTTTCTTCTTACTGTAGACTGCTTGACACCGACCATCTACAACTAGGTAGAGGTCATGACAATAAGCATGAAATTCCAGCTAACAAAGTGAAAGAAGAAAAAATTGAAGAAATTTGGTTATGGGTCTATCCTAGTATCGTTCTTCCTGGAACAACTACCAATTTTCAGTGTCAGAAGGTCATAGTCCCGACACCACCAGAGAGGCAACCACAAATGGATCGATGGGAAGCTCTAATGCCAAGGGCAGGGGCCATCCAACATATGTCCTACAGACTAGAGTTCTTTGATTGGATCCGCCGAAAGTTGATTGTCGTGGAGGACTAGCCCTACTCTGGTACAGATTTTACTGGTGATCCAGACCTCCCCCTCCCAGAGGGAGAGGATTGGGATGAAGATTTGGGTAAGACTCATTTTTAAATTTTCATGAGTGTTATTATTATTTTTTAATTATGTATGTTCTAACATTAAATCCATGTGTTTGCATATGTTGGCCCAGAGAGACTCGCAGGCATGTCTCCGATAACGAGGTGAATCCCTCGCGATTTCGACCCTCATGGCGAGGGAGGAAATGAAGAAGAGATCGTGCGAAACCTAGAGGTAATCACTCGTGGAGTCCCAGACTATGCATCTTTCGACGATGTTCCTTGCGCCTACCAGAGACACACCATGGGTGTACCAAGACACATTCACCGCTTATTGAGGTGGCTCATACGGGCAGTGACATGCTATCATGAGCATCACACCGATTAGACACCTAGGTTTTATATCTGCATATTTTGAGAGACATGGTGTCTCGGGATGTAACAGAAACACACATATTTTTTGAATTTATGATGCACACTGATGCAAATATCTGATATATATATACATCTATTTTCCTACATGGATCTTTTACATATGATGATGATTTTACAAATTATGCAAATGTCTATATAATACAATGTTAGCCACTGTATCAGTTAATGCATTCATTCGTCTAGGAATATGCTGATATGTGATAAAATCAAAATGTATTTCCAACAAACAAACACGTAAATACAATCTCAGAATGTATGAATTTATAACTTAATAATGACCATTGAGTTGCAGAACAAAAAGATGTGAATCTAGATTTACAAGAAATGCGTGTATGCCGAGGTTGATTGCCTCGGTTAATAGTTCAAGGATAACACTATATTCAACAACATTGTTTGTAGTCTGCCCTAGAGAAATCCCTTGCAGATCTATCAACTCACCAGCAAGATCATAAATTACCTAGGCTGCTGAAGACAAATTCCTAGTACTGCGGGAAGCACCATCCGCGAAACTGACATAAGGGGTAAGAGACATCTGCACAAATAAGAAAAACCCAATAAGAATTAAAATGCTCACAAAGCACACCAAATCAAAACATGTACAAAAAATGAAAATAAAACCTATGTACACAAATCATGCATGAATGACTCATGCATAATAGTTTTTGAGATACAACCCATTTATGGGTTGTTCTAGAGGATGACCTTCGTAATCAATGAGCTCATAGGCCCAATTCTGCAAAACATGCTTAATAATGTAGGGCCCATGCCACATGGGTTGAAATTTTCCTGCCCCTATCTTATCATGAGCTTGGTAGTAGGAGGATGATATCTCCTTCAACGAAAGAACGAGGGGAAGCTGATTGGTCAAAATGAGCTTTAACCTGCTTTTTTTGTGCTTCGATAACCAAAGCAACAAAGTGACAGGTTTCATCCAACCTTTCTAAGTAAAGTAGGTGTCTTCATCTGGCGAAATTTTCGGTAGTAATTCAACAACCAACTTGAGCAAAGGTATTTCACACTCAATCAGAAGAGTAGCTTCCAGGCCATAAACCAACGGAAAAGAAGTGAATCTGGTTGCATTCTTAACTGAGGTTTGGTATGCCCAAAGAGCTGAAAATAACATGAGATGCCAATTGGATATGTGGATCTCAATCGTACGTTGAAGCATAGTAATAATACCTTTGTTCACGGCTTCAACCTAGCCATTGGCCCGAGGATAGTACGACGTTGAGCTATCATGACGCAGGCCCAACTTAGAAGTCAACTCTGCCACCATATAATGCCAAAAACGGGAACCATGATCGGTAACGATGGCCTGAGGGACACCAAACCTAGCAATGATTTGATTGAATCTGAATTGAGAAGTTGTCTTACCGTCAATGACAAGTGTAGGCATTACTTTGGCTCATTTGGTGAAGTAGTCCACGACTACGATAATATAATCATGCCCCCCGGCTGAGTGAGGGTTACACTTCATAAAATAGATGCCCCACTTCGTAAAGGGACCAACGGTAATGAAAAGATGAAGAGGTGTAGGTGGCGCATGCATCTTGCATTGATATATCTGAAAATCATGACATTTACGAACCGCGAAAATGCAGTCCTTAAAGATAGAAGGCCAAAAATAACCAGCACGAAGAATCTTATGTGCAGTAGCATAACCAGAAATGTGACCGCCACAAGTGCCACTGTGACAATCATTTAGGGCTTTCTCAGCTTCCTCAAGAGTCAAACATTGGTGGAGTATGGAATCCACTCCAACACGATAGAGCATATCTCCGACTATACAATAAGGTTGCGACTGATGGCGGATGCGTCGGCGGGCATCCCTCGTCAACTCAGATCTGAAAGTAGAAGTCTGGAGATAGACGATGATATCACCATACCAAGAATCGAGGGTACTAATCAAGAAGAGTGTATTTTCTGGAATGTATTCCTCAAAACGAGACGGAGCAGAGTCAGAAGGAAGGGAATAGATCAAGTCAGCAAAGACTAATGATTTATTTGACTTGGTAGCAATAAATTCCAAATCGAACTCTTGGAGGATGACAATCCTCTTTGAGTGTTTCCCCCCCAGCAATTTTTGAGACAATATATAGGTCATAAGGTTGCAATCAGAAATCATAGTCACAGTACACAAAAGGATATAATGGCGAAAACGCTGAACTGCTTGCACCACAGCTAATGCTAAATTCTCAACATGTGCATAACATGTCTCAGGATCGATAAGGTTACAAGATAAGTTATAAATAACATGCTCGTTACCTTCATCATCATCTTGTACCAGAACCATCGCAATCGTGCTGAAAGAGATGGCCAAAGAGAGGGAAAAATCATGATGATTGTTTGGAGGATGCAACAAAGGAGCGTTCACAAGCAACATCTTTAGTGTCTCAAAATAATTTTGAGAAATCTCATCCCAATAGAATGGGAGGCCTTGTTTTAATAATCATGTGAATCCTTTACCATTTCTGCATAGTTAGGTATAAAAAGACGTAGAAAATTAGCCTTCCCTTGCAAACTCTACAACTGATGTAACAAGGAGGGAGAGGGGAGATTAAAATTAGCCTCAAATTTGAGTGGATCGAGGCGAATTCTATCTTTGGACATGATAAACCCCAAGAGTCTACCTGAATCAATGCAGAAGACGCACTTGTGTGGATTAAGCCGAATGTTGTAACGTCGACAACGAAGAAAAATTTGACGAAGATGGTCAGGATTGTCCATATGGTTAGCTGAATGAGCGGGGAGGTCATCCAGATAAGTCTGAACGATGTGACGAATATCATGAAAATCATACAACATCGCCTGCTGAAAGGTGGCCCCAACATTATTTAAGCCAAAAGGGGGCTTCTTATATGCGAACGTACCCCAAGGACAGATGAAGGCAGTCTTATGTTGATCAATCGGGAGAATGTTAATCTGATTATAACCAGAAAAACCATCCATGAGGGAAAAAATCTCACTCCCAACACAATCATCAATGATTTGATCAATAAAAGGAGTAGGATAATTATCCTTAGGATAATCTCGACTGATATCACGGTAATCAACGCTGACTTGAATCGTTCTTTGTTTCTTATCTACAGGAAAAATATTAAAGACCCATTCTGTCAAGGGAATTGGATGAATGAAACCAGCTTTGAGAAGCTTTTCAACTTCACCTTTAATGGCGGTAGCTTTTCTAGGGTGCACAGGACGAAGACACTGTCGAACAGGTTTCGAACCAGGGTAAGTAGGTATTTCATGCACCACGATACTAGGATCAATGTCAGGCATTTCTTTGTAGGACCATGCAAAGACATCATAGAACTCGCGGAAAAGGATAATATAAACTTGGACTTCATAGGAAGAACAAGTGACCCTGATATGGATGTTCTCGATGATTCTCGATTTAACAGAAATGTCAATAGGCATCGTCTATGTAATATTACTCAAGTTACCTTCTGTAAATATGTCATGTGTCAGAACAAGCATTTGAAGTGAAGGAGAAGGAACCTGAGATGAAAAATTCTCAAGACAAGTAGACATGGCCCCGAGGCCAGGCATGAATGAGGAAAAATGATGACCATCATCCCATGGCAGATCCTCAAGAGACATAGTTTCCACAATGGCCTCAACGGAGGGAAACACTTCTTTCAAAGGATCAGGCGAATCTGAATCGCCAAGCCAGGGGGATTGAGAATAAATGTCAAGAGACATTCTCAAAGGAGCATGATCATAGGATGGAGTTTCTGAAGCCACAATGAGTTCACAATAGTCAATCTCAATTGGAATCAATGGCATCAAATCTCCAAAGGAATCGATATGTCTAGGTGTAGCAATAATCCCTAGGTCATCAGTTCAAGAGATCATATTGATCTGAATATTTTTTGGTGGAGGAAGAGGAAAAATACCCATGAGGGCAGGATCCTTGAAAATTCCTGGCCCTATGCTCTCATAGGGAGTAGGAATATTATCCACATACAAAAATTTGTTCTCAGAAGAAGAGGTGAAGAAGGACAATTGATCAATAGTAACAATCTTTCCTTCGTGCGGAAATTTCAAAACATGAAAGAGAGTGGATGGAATGCACAACATGGCATGAGTCCAACTGTGACTAAGGAGAAGATTATAATTGAGTTTAGCATCAATGACTTCTACCTCGACATTGATTGTCTTCCCTTTCAAAGTAATCGGTAAGCTAGAAAGAACACCTAAAGGTTTTGATTCACTTCCATCAAACGCTTTAAGGGAATTTGGTGATGAATTCAGGGTTGGAGAACCAATAGCTTTCTAGCAAGAATATGACATGACACAGGTTGATGCACCTTCATCCACAATGGCTCGATGGATATTGAGACCATAAATAACCACTTGGATAATAAGCGCAATCTCATACGAAAGTCGTGGAATGAAATTCTCTAAATCGAAAGAGAGAAGGCTAGTATCGAAAGGATCAACCCCACCAATCACAAACAACAAACATTTCCATTGAGATGGGAAAATCTGAAGTAATTCTAATGCAGACATCGTTGATGGCACCTGAGCCAAATCCTCAACAATACTGTAATGCTGAGTGGCTCGAGCGTTGGGATTGTAATAAGACTTATGGAGTACACCTTTGGAAGTTGGTCATAAAACGGATTCAGCACTGGGCCTTTCAATCTTAAGAGGACCAAAAACAGGCGAAGGAGGAGGACCATCAACGATCTCCTTCTCCGCGGCCTGACACGATACAGTATAATATTTTGACCGAGTAGCAATAGAAACGACTATAGAACCGTTCATCATGAACACCTGAGAGCCAAATGGGGCAGAGAAATGAGGTTTCTCTACCATCTGGGTCTGCTGAAATGGGAAAGGTTCTTTAAGAATGGCTGGAGTTCCCTGGGTGCCTTTAAGCAAATGGTTCACTTCGGAGCATCTAGGATAGTCCTTAGTGAAGTTCTCTTCATCACAAATCAAACAAGGATACTTCGGATTGTGTTGAGAACCATTGCCAGCATGAGGTTTCCGAGAATCCTATTTCAGGGTATCAACTTTGGCCTTACCTTTGCCCTTCTTTTTACCTTTAGAAGCATTATCCGCCGAATTCGCCTGGACGACATTAACTTTTGCGGGTTTACCAGAATTCGAGGTAGGATGAGAAGCAACACTTGGAAGAAGTAGACTTCGGCTTCCAAGATTTTGAAGGAGAATACTTCTGAGAAGTCTGAGACACAGAACCAATAATACCATCGATGGATGGAGTCGTTGATGGTTTAGAAGTTCCAGGTCAGGGAGAATCAGAAAAGATATCACATAATGCACCAGACTGAGAGTCCACAAGATCAAGGTACTGGGCATAAGCAATGGCTTGTTACTCGGTTACACATGCCCCCATAGCTATGTATTTTTCAATCTGATTGACAAAGGAGATGGTGAACCAATGAGTTAGAAGCTGATCAGGAATTTAAAACTTGGTCATGCGACGATGACATTGCCACTCACGAATATGATCCGAGATATGAGTATCTCGGTCCTATTTCAATGAATTAAGGAGGTGATTCCCTATCTCATAGCAGACCGGAAACTAAAAATGCATAAGGAATGCCATGGCTAAAGAATTGAAGTCTTGGAATATTCCACGAGATAGATCTATGTACCACTTTGTAGGGGCACCAGCAAGAGTTTGTTGGAAAAGACAAAGTCGAATAGAATCGTCAACCCAAGAGTTAGAGGAACACCACAAATGGTATATCAGAACATGCGCTTGGGGGTATTCACCAGGCTTGCCCTCAAATTTAGGACAATCACTAGGAATCTTGGTTGGAACCGGAGGCCAATATGGGTTATGAAGAATGGGATCATTCGTTAACTTTGACACATCAGGTAATTCCAACGTAGCAAGAAATGGTAATTGAGTGTTAAAAGTCATCGGAGGTCTCTGATAAGGACCCATGTTTACATTCCACCCAATTTGAGAGGGATTATGTCCCCATGCATTCTGTCCCAGAGGATTCTGACCATAGGGGTTAGAAGCAGGATAACTCGGTTGATACTAGGGTTGAGGACTAGGATAATGAGTGTGAGGAGACCACTGAGGTCCCTATGGAGCAACGTATGGATTCTGTTGCGGAATGTAAGCATGGCTTTGAGGTTGATTATATACCAATGAAGGTTGATTTTGAGGGTAAAAACGTTGGGGCACACTATATACCGACTGATATTGACTTTGAGGGTAATAAGCGCCTTGTGGTTGAGCAGGCAGACCCGGTAGAGTAGGTTGAGTAGGCTGCTGAGCGGGTAAACTTGGCTGACTATAAGCGGGTAGAAATGGCTGTTGAAATTGTTACACCATTTTTTGGTCATCTAAACTATTGTTATTAGAGGGACCCAAGTACACCATGTAAGACCGATTTTACCCTAACTAAAATTTCATTCACTATGAAAAATAACTTAGTAAACCACCTTTATTAAGTTGTTTATGGTCTAAACAGGAAACCCCATGAGGAAATATTAAATAAATCTACATTTATTTGATTCTCCTCAAAAAATAATTAGTTAAACAACAATTTAATTAATATTCTAGGTTATATTTAACCCAAAATAGGGAAATTAATCAGATAAATCATTATTTATCTTATTATTTCCTAAGAATAATTATTTAAACCTTATTTAAATAATATTCTTTATTGAATATGACTAAATCACCCTTAAATAATTAAATAAATCATTATTTATTTGATTATTACTCAACCACATCCTTAAAATGATAAATAAATCATTTATTTATTTATTATTTACAAATAAAGGGATTTGACCCAAGTAAAATTCCTTTTCCCTCCAACAAATATAATAAAATATTCCATAAAAGCTAGATCTTGATTTGGTTAATAATATTTTAATTATGCACCAATATTTAGACTAACTCAATATTTTTTTATAAATAGAAGGGTTTTCACATTCATTTACCACCTTTTGTTGCCTAAATATCACTCTAAATCTATACTTTTGGTCTGACTTTGATCCACCATCATAGTCATATTTCGCTACCATTTTTGTCTGGGTTCTACACCATCAAGAGAGAGGAATTTTAGATCTGAAGTGGTGAGGACTTACAAGAACCCATCCCATTGAGGAGAGAGGAATTTTAGATTTGAAGTGGTGAGGACTTACAAGAACCCATCCCATTGAGGAGAACTGGTAACACCCTTCTATGTTTTCCTCCTAGGTGCCATTAATACAAAATTCATTCAACATATTCTTGTCTTGTCTACTGGATGCATGGAGTAAATCTTGTTTTTTCTACTGCTTAATGTCTTATAATGCGTAGATCTATATTTTTGCAACATTTACCTTGATCACCTAACTGCAGATTTGAGGATATTGGCAGCCATATTTGTTGTTAGGGTTGTTTGTTATGTACAGCTAAAGTGGTCTTTTTTCGTACACTTGGAACTGTAGAAATTTGAATAATAGCTTAATTATTCACCGAGATTATCCTGATTACATACTATTTAATCTTCATGCATAATACATAACCTCTTCTACAATTGATCATCAATATGCGGAAATAGAAGCAGTCGCATGCGCACATTAAAACATAATCAAGCACACATATAACACAGTATGTAATGGGGAAAGATTACAGCTGAAAACCCCCAACTATCTATATATTATAATGATAGAGAACATGTAACAATACATAGCACAAAGCTCTCACAGCTCTTAGCACTATCTCACATGATACACACAAACTAACACGGAAGATGAACAAGTCACAGGTTCAAATATCCTCCACAAGTCTGCCTGCCTCTACTGCGCAATCCAAGATGAATAATGATGAGATATAAGTTCGAATCCCACTGAATTGTACTGCGCAATCCTCATTGGCAATCTCAATCAATGTGTGTGCAAATCTCATGCACAGCCATAGTCACAACTGATAGTAGACTCACCTTTTCACCCACCTCTAACACTGGTCTCCACTGAACTGTCCATGCATTGCAGTTAACTGATGTGTTCTTTAGTTGATTTATGAGTTAATAATTAGTGAATTAATTAATAATTAATTCACACCACTCATCACTAGTGTATTTTTCAGTTAGACTAAATACAACTAGTTCAACTAAATTAAACCGAACACAACTCCACCAACTGTCTCATCAACTCCACCAAACTCTACCACTTGAGTTCTAACTGAAGTCAACCATGCAATAGCTCAACTAACCCTTAGGAAAAGCGTATTTCCTTCTGTCAGCTGCATGTGCCACATCCAAGCATCAAAATGAAGTGCTCCAAGAGGATAAGATAATGTTTATAGTTTAAATATTATTAAGGGTTAATAATATTTGACTGTTCTATTTTTAGCCCGGCAGTCTAAAAATAGAAACCGCCCAATGTCTAAAAATAGAGGTCCATATATTTTTACCAACTCAACCAATCATCCATAAATATCATCCTGCAACTCATAGACCATGATCCATATGTCTAAAAATAGACATAGTCTAAAAATAGACTTTGCGCAAAAAATAGCTTGCGAGCCCACTTAGTGAAGGCGACTTCTTTTCACTAAGCTCCATCATCTTGTTGCATTTTCAACAAGAACTAAGATTCATGCTAACAACTGGCGACTCCACACGGGTTTACGATTACAACCGTTATCATTTTTATGATCCTTGCATATCCAGCTACTTCAAACCATAGGATTTCTCTTCAGCCCCTTGTTTTAGTTTTTATTGATGTTGTTTTTAACCTATAAAACCCTAAAACGATAAAAATTATAACTTCTGTGTGTTTTCAGACCTATTGTGCAGGTGACAGACATCTACCGAAGCTGAGACAACAATTTTTTCTGAAATCTGCCACTGAGGGTGCGAGAAGTTCAGGTTGCACTTTTTGGCCCAAAACCTGTGACCTGGAGCTTCAAGAAGCGGGAATCAGCCCAAAACTACGACCTTTGCTGAAAATAGGTCAGAAAATGCAACCTGGATTTTTTGCAGGAGTTTTTTTGAATGTTTTATGGGTTTTTCTGAGCCTCTGTTCAGGATTGGCTGACCTCTGTCTCCACCTGTTTTGGACCTGTACTTGTTCTTTTTTTCTCAACTAAGTGGGAACCTAGCCCCCTAGGGCTTCAGTACCCTCCACTTTTTGTGGAAGATTTTTTGCTATTGCAGGTTGTCTGAAATTTCAGTCTTCAGCCATTTTTTAGATTTGATACCTCACCTTCAGATCCACTTCAGATTGGCGTGTTATCCAACCAAATCACCTCATTTAGCTTTGTTTGGGTTTTCCTCTAGGGTTCATTCCGTTTCCCTCTAGGAGATAGCCTTTCGCCACCTCTTTTTATAGCAATATTTCCTCTGATTTGTTGTTGTTTTCTACACCACTTTCCAGTAGATTTTGTCCTTTATATCCCTGTCCCTCCTGACCTTAGATCTATTGGATTTTTTAGTGTGTTTTGATTAGTTTTTTACTCACCTATAGACTAGTTTTTGAGATACCCACCTCCTTGGGTTTAGATTATTTCATTATTAGCTGTTTATTTTCTGTTTTTGTAGGCTTATATATTGTCATTTGCAGGTTTATTTACAGCTATACAACACACTTTTTCTTTTTTCTCTACAAACTTCTAGGTTTAAAAATAAAAAATTTACACACTTCACATACACACCCTAAGCAAAAAAAGGCTTGGTTAACACCGCCAAGCAAAGACTCTAAAAACCTTGAAATCAATTGATCCTGCACCTCTCTGCCCTTATTTCGACATTGTAATCAGTTGATCCTGCACCTCCATTCCCTTGTTGGTCTCTTTTTCCTCTATGCCATGTTTGTGTCGTCATCATTGTGCCACCAAGGCATTTATCCCGAAGACTTCTTGGCCTTCATCCTCAGTTTCTAGTAGGAAGACTTACTCCTCCACATAGGATTCGAGTTAGTCCTCCACTGAGTCCGCACACCAACTCTTCTTCTGGTCCTTTGGGTTCTCCTTCTCATTCTACCTTTGGTTCTCCCCCTAACACCTTCACCATTTCCTCTGCAGGACCTAATGCTGGTGGTAACCCTGACCCTCATGTTGGGAATACCACTAGTGGGACCGCAATGAACACTACCCTGGCTGTGCCCTTACTCCCCTTCATGGCAGGCCTCAGCCTCCCCGATTTTGAGCAATTGATAAATGAAGCTCCCTTCATGGCTATGCCGATGAAGCTCCCTTCCGACATCCCAAAGTTTGAAGGCCTTGCTGGAGAAGATCCTACAAATCATGTTCGATCTTTCCACATGTGGTGTTCGTCTAACTCCATTATCGATGACTCTGTCTGTCTTTGATTGTTCCAATGTACGCTTACAGGTAAAGCTTCTAAGTGGTATTTTGATCAGGCCCCTTCCTCTCATACCACCTTTGCGACTATTGCCCGAGATTTTTTGTCTTACTTCCAGCTTCCCCTTCATTATGACACTGGTACCAAACTCTTGACTTCTTTCTGTCAATCGTTTGTGACCCACCTATCCGACCATTTCCAGGAATGGAAAAGAAGAAAGAGCCTATGTCAAGCTCCTACATTTGAAGACCATGTCTACATGGACTGGTTCCTTAGATCTCTTTTGCCGCTTATCGGAAAAGATGTCGCATCGTACTTTCCTCAAACTGAAGAAGCCGCTCTCCAAATTGCGTTAAAATATGACCTGATCTATGCTCAGTCGGGTTATGTTTATACCGTTCTACCTGATCTTCCCAAACCCGGTGGTGATAATGCACCGGGGGCATCTCACGACGCCGATGGTATCGTAGGAGCTCTCTCTAATCTGTATGCTCAACCTCCCATGGGCTATGGTTTTCCTCAGGGGGGGCCAACACCTCCTACACTTTTCCCCCTCTCAGTAGCATGTATCCGGGATACAGCATGCCTCCTCTTTTTTCCCAACCTCCTGTTCACCACACTATTACCAAAACTCCTTATTATCTGTATCCATAGCTTGGTGCTCCAGCTCCTCCAACATTAGCACCTACTCCTCCCTTTCCTTCTCAACCCCCGCAACGGCAACCACCGCCCCCTCAGGGGTAGGTGTATGCACAGTAGGGCGCGACTAATCCTCTTCCCTCAAAAAAGAAGAGGAAAGGCACTCAAAATCAAGCTGCCCCTATTAATCCTAAAACTAATCAAGGTAATGCTCCTAACACTACGAACCAACAACAGGGCACTCATCCCAAGCAAGACAGGCCTGTTCGCACGAAGAATCCTTGTTATTGTTGTGGTGTTTATGCTCATTACATGCATGATTTTCCTCTTTTTCCATAGATGCGATAGCTGTGGGAGTCTCAAGCAACATTAAGAGGACAACAAGTCATCCCTTCTGTCCCTCCCAGTCTTGCACCTAGTCAACTGGCTATGTTTACCAATCCTTTCCCTCAGCAAGGATTTGTGGCTACCTAACCACCTGAAGGGCAGGTGGCCACTCAACCTCTTCCATCTGGTACATCTAATTACCAGATTCTCATGATGAACTCTGATCAACCTCTAACCGTAGACATCAATCTTCAGACTCGGTCCTGTCAGTACAACAAGCCTCCCCTACGTCTGTCCCCGAGCTGCCTCCTTTGGTCTCTACAGAGCCTCCTTCGACACCTAATGGTCCCTTACAAATCCCTCACCCCAAAGTGGAGGTTCATACCAAGATCCCTAACCGCCCACTGCACCGAAATGTTACTTCCGGCAAATCTGCCCATTCATATAGCATAGTAGTTGATTTGGCACAATCCTCTGCTGCCATTTCAATGCTGGAACTCCTCTAGTCATGCCCTTCACAATGAAAAGATCTACTATCTGCCATGGGCGCTATAGATCCTTCTGACAATCGATTGATTTTCTGATGTTGACCGGTCAGAACATCCTCTCCCTCCTTCCGTTGCCTTCTAAATCCTAGTCAAGATCCAGAATGCTAAAGTTTCCCGGTGCATTATTGATGAGGGGGCATCCACCTATGTGATGTCCGCTTTGGTTTGGAAGCAACTTGGATCACCTGAGTTGTCTCCTTCCATGATCATTCTCCAAGCGTGGGATGGCCACGCCTCCTAGCCCATTGGATTATTCTGTAATTTTCCTATTACTCTTGTGGGCAAGACTGTTTGGGTTGACATAGAAGTCATAGATTCCCCCTTATATTACAATATTCTATTGGGTAATAGCTACACTTATGTGATGTATGTTGTCCCTTCCACGGTTCACCGCAAGATTTCCTTCCCTCATAACGAAAATATAGTCACCATTTACCAGTTGAAATATTAGGAACCGAAGCCTCAGACCTCCCATGAGTCCACTATCTCTTCAGTGGCCAACAAGAAAATCATCAATCCATTGACCAGTGTCTCACCTAGAGTCTAAAAAGATTCCTCATTACTTGGTACATTCCCCAGTCTTCCTCCTCCTGTCTCTGATCCCAGCTCATTGATTGTTTGCATGATGCAATCGTCTCGGGCTACCCTCAAGCAGCCCACCTCGGCTAGTCAGCAGCCTCCTTGCCCTCCGCAGCCTACTCCTAGCCCTTCAATTTAGCCTTCAGGACCTCCTCCCCCTGGCCCTTTAGCCATTACTCATGAGCCTCTTTACCCTCCTGAAACAGTTCCTCCAGGCCTTAAACATTTAGGATTCATCGCGCCTGGCCATTACCCCTCTGGTCAGATACTATTCCTAGCTCCCCCACCAGGAGTTTATATGGCACCTATCATGGCCACCCTCTCTCTTCCTAACTTGACCCTTGGGATTTCGGTATGGTACCTTGATCCTCCAGCCGCTACCCCGCTAGGTCAACCCAAACCTTATCTTGATTTAACCCTGGTTCAACCGGTCCCCATGAATTCTCCTACTACAACAGTGTCTCAACCACCTCAACAGGAACCACCTCCTGTTGCGACCGCTTCGGGTAAGAAGAGAAAAGCTCACAAGAGGGCCTCCAAGGACAAGGCTACCCCGATAGACCCTGCACCTCCCCCGCCTGAAAAGCCCTGTGCTTTGTGTGATGTCGTTGGCCTTGCCACCCATAACTGTCCTGAACTGCCCCGTATCAAGCCCATGGTGAAAGTTGCGTTCCCTGAGTCTACGGTCCTTGAAGCCTCAGTTTCTTCCTCGACTGTAGCCGAGAATCCTAAAACTATTCACACTAACCAAATTTTTGCATTATGTGATCTCCATGGCCATTATTCTCACCATTTTCCCTGCCTTACGCATTACCGTGCCTCGTTACAGGTAGCTTGGGAGTACAAGACTGAAAAAAACCAATCCGCCTCTCCCGTACTTGCGCAGTATGCTATAGGCCAGACTGAGGATTTACCCACTACCATTGACATTCCCCCTCCTAATGTCGAGATGGTGGAAGTTCCCTCTGAATCTTCCCCTGTTGTTTCGCTTGACCTCCCTTCAGTGATCACCTTGGGCTCAACATCAGTAGATCCCTTATCTTCTTGTTCTTCCGTCATCCCCTGTGATGATGTGCATGTGAACCTTTCTTCTTATGATGATGAGTCAGGTAGCTTCACCGCATCATGTGGTCTCCCTTCCTCCAGTCACTCCATCTTCTATTGCGATGATGAGATCATGGAAGCCATGCCCACCCTGACTTCATCTTTCCCGCCCATAAACAGGATAGAACCACCCGTGCCTATGGTGAATTTCATGATCTGAGTGCAAGCTACACCTCTGGTAGCTCCCACACTCCACCTCACCATCGGCGTGTGAGTAGTAGACATCCTACCTATATGACTCCCTCCTGCGGAGTGCGTTCGATTTATACTTTGCACTCAGGTTGCCAGCATTGTTCATCATCCTCCCATTTATTTTCTTATGGAACCTTTCATATGGACCTCCTGTCCACACCTTATATCGGTTTTGCTGATGGTGCAAGTCACTACTCCAAGAATCTAGCCTCAGCAGGTTGGGCCATTTTTACCCCCTTGCACTCCCTTGTGCTCTCAAACGAGGTATGCATTGGTACTGCTACCAATAATCAGACCGAATATGATGCAGTGCGAGGTTTATTAGCCGATGCCCTTTCACATCACATCCTCCACCTTCATGTTCATTTATATTCCCTGCTTCTTGTCATGCAATTGAATGGTGTCTATCATGTGCATAATCCTATCCTTTTTAGAATATATTTACGAGTGAAGCTTTTGATGCGTGAATTTGAAATCATTACATTCAGTCATGTACCTAGAGCACAAAATCACCATGTAGATAGCATTTCAAACCATATTCTATATTGGCATTTAGCACACGCATATAATACAAGAAAATAACATAAAAATATCAAAACGATGCATATCCATAATATGTTTTGTATAAAATGTTTTAGAGTCCATCCACTTTGATACATATGACATGCCCATAGCATGTTACAAAACTCAAAACTAGGGGCACCACCTACCCCTACACACTAATCACTATTTGGAGGATCTCGAGCCAATTTCTCTGCTCCTGTAGCTTGTAGATCATGCATACCCTGTCCGGCCATCGCCATGCATCGCATGACCCCTCGCCACTCAAAGGGTAGACCAATACATGGCTCTATGTACTGGTCATCTAAGTTTTTCCAGTCGCGCTCTGAAACACCAGTTAGAAGCCTCTCACATCTATGACAAATTTCCTCCAAGAGGGCTTCTGCATCCTCATTTTTCCGTGCCCTTGGTCCACTAGGTCCTGCAGTCCCCGATACTGCAGGTTGTCCCATATATCCGGCCAGTTTTACCAGTGCTATATCTGCATACCTAAAGTGAAAGAATCAATACCACATACAATATTCTAGACCTTTACATGAACAAAAAATATTAGAAATTTTCCACTTACCATTGGGCCCCCATATTCGACCAGGCGGCAGTGGAAAATCTGGGTCCCCACAATAACTCATCCCACTATAGGGATAGTTGTCTCCATATAGTGGCATCTGATCCCAATGAACAAATAGCTTAGGTCAGAACACCTATCCGACTGCCCCACCTCCTCCTCTACACAGTATTCGCCCCCACCGATGCATCCTAGGCTCTCTCGGGCCCCCATCTTGGAGCTGTATGTGAGGTCGAAGTGTTGGGATCTTCTCAAAGAAGAACGAGCACAAAATTGTACCATATGCAGAGTCATGGTTCACTTGCCGCTTGCATAGAGATAACTATCATTTCAATGACGACAACATCATCTCGGCCCACCCATAGTAGGTCCCACTCAAAACACTCTCCACAAGCATCATCTGCCCCTCGGTGATGTGATGGAGTGCCTAGTTGCCCAGGATCCGCTACATCGCTACGGCCATAGCACGGGTCTCTAACCTCTCCAAATCGCCAATGGGTATTGTTTGGTCAATTTAGTGTGTCCTAAATTGTTACATTAATTTGTCAATCCGGGATTCGTAAGCTGACGAAGTGTGGCGCACTATATGTGCAAGATAACCTATCTCTTACTTTTTTGTCGTTTTTGGTTTTTTTCTTTTTATCTTGGTTGGTTTCCTAATGGAAATTCTAAAAGGCAAGTATGGTTATGATTGTTCAAGGAAATGATGTCCTCTATAATGATTTACCAAACTTCAAACTTCAAAATTATTTTGAAACATACAATGAGAAAATTAGTTCCTAAAAGGAAATGAAAATGTGCTACTATTCTAGTTAAACAAACAGTGAACTATTGATCATGAAAACCATTACCCTTACTGCTGTCTAAACACAAAAGAAACTGTACTCAAAGAAAAGATTGCAAGTAAAGTAAAACTAAAATCAAATTACATCAACTCATATTTTGACCCCTCACCATTAGTCTCGCTATGGCTTTCGGAGGTAATCATAAACAACTTGAGAAATCTGATATCTAATTTGCAGAAAAAGAAACTAATATCAAATTACACACTCATACTTCAATCCCTCACCATTAGTCTCGCTATGGCTTTCGGAGGTAACTGATAATGACATGAGCAATTTAATATCTATCTTGCAGAAAAGTAAACTAATATCAAACTATACACTCATACTTCAATCCCTCACCATTAGTCTCGCTATGGCTTTCGGAGGTAACTGAAAATGACATGAACAATTTAATATCTAACTTGCAGAAAAGTAAACTAATATCAAACTGCACACTCATACTTCAATCCCTCACCATTAGTCTCACTATGGCTTTTGGAGGTAACTGAAAATGACATGAGCAATTTAATATCTAATCTAACTACTGAAGCAAATGTGCAAGACTGAAATAAACAAAACAGTGCTGGAATTAAAAACTAAGAGAAAGAAATCAGCAGAAGGACAATATTGATTCCATGTCATTAGTCATTATAAAAAGATGTGCAAATGCCCGGGCTGCCTATTGTAATCTGAAACAAGAACACTGATTAGTTAACAACAACATAAAACATAAAAGATTATGGACAAAAGTAAAATGTAAAGCATGAAAGATTATGGACAAAGATGAAATGTAAATACCATGAAATATGTAATATATATACACGTGAATGACTATGACACAATGAACATAAAGAAATGAAGCATGAAACTATACAGTAATACACAAAACCTCAGCGTCTGCAGGGGCCCTCTGCACAAACCTCAAGCAACAGCTTTCAAATACGAATTACGCTTTTGAACAGAGTCTTCTCATATATTAAAATGCGGTCATAACAGAGAAATAACAGCACAATGATGATGCAATTAAATTACAGAGCTAACTATTATGCGTATGAGAACACATTATTTATAACAGAGGGAGATATAACTAATTCCCTAAAGTCTGCGCTGATAGAAGACACGTGAACCATCACGTCCAGAGATCTAGCATTATGCCCGTCGTGAGGATTAAATCTATGGAGAGTGGATGTTGGATTCGGCTTATGGAGCCGTTTACAGGTGTTGATATGTCTCCCGTGATTTAGAAATGGCCATGCAAATCTTCACGTGATGAGAAACAGGATTACTACATCCTTAGGTAGGACTCTACGGTTAACCTACTTAGCCTGCCTGACTGACCTTCTTAGAGTGAGTCTGACCCAGAACGATAGGACACGATCCATGTCATGTCATTTCTAACTTTACCATGTGGCTCCAATTTTCTAAAGACACACCAAATATAGACTTTAACAAAATGGTACTGGAAAGGTGAAAGCCATTTAACGGAAAGAAGTGACAAATTAGCAGCTAAATGATAAATCAATCAAGCAATGGAGACACAAAACATAGTTAAAAACCATTTTAAATGCTCTTTTACAATTAATATGCAATGATATTGATGACTTAGAAGGTCCAGGTGAATGAAAAGGGTCTAGAAAGGTGTATAAGAAAGATGCAGATTTGAGACTCAACATACCCCCACTGTGAAGGTGTTGCATGTCCTCATGCAACCAAAATTTGGATAATCCTTCTTCAATTCATATTCCTTGACACTTCAGCCAGTACATCCAGTCCTCTGCTCCTCTTCCTTGGTGCTGCTAACATCCTGGGCTTCTTCATCAAGCATCTGAATTTGATATTAACCAATGCTCTACTTAACTTCTGGCATTTCTTCTTCAATTTCCTGTTCTTTTTCTGCCATAGTCCCAGATGTAGCATGGTATTGTCATGAATGATCTTTTCCAATTTGCTTTGTTCCTTTAATTCCTCATTTTCATTTTTAATGTGTCTATTTAAAACCTCTAACTCAAATACTTCTTGTTTCAATGATTGGACTAGATCTTCTTTTGCTGTGTGAGGCTGAGTGGATGAAGTGCTGGGACCCGTGGCTACTCTTTCTAAAGATTCTATATAATCATATACTTCTTGCTGCTTTGGGTCTATCTCAGGTGTCGTTTTTATTGGGCTGTCCCCAAAATGCCGTGGAGGAGAATTGACTTCAAAATCTGGCTGAAAAGGGCTCATGTCAACGTCTTGAGGATTAATTTCAACATTTGACTGAGAATGAGATGGACTACATTCAATGTCTGACTGAGAATGAGATGGACTATGGCCAGCTAGAGTTTGTTCAGATTTTTCTTCTCCCAAATCAATAAAATGAGGTCCTTTCATTTGTGTTTTCCTCAACTTCCCTTTAAGTCTGGAACTTCTTCTTACATGCTGTGGACTACTATCTTTTCCTTTTTGTTTTTATTTTCCCCTCTTTTTAGCCATAGATGACTGTTCCTGAAGGTGAACTAGTCTCTCAGATAACACTTGATGATCTTCTTCTGAAGAAGGGGTTTTATGCATAGCCTCAATGCTTTTTCTCTCTTCAATATTTTCCTTCTTTCTTTTTGATAGTCTCTCTTCTCTACTAGTTATTTGAACTGTAGTAGTAGGAGTGTTTTGAGTTTCATCATTTTTTTTCTTTCTCCTACTCCTTCTTGATGTACTGCCTTCAAGAATTTCTTGGGGTTCTTCAAAGAAATTTCTAATCAAAAATTGTTCCCATGTGTCTTTTTTCTCTTTTAACTGTTTTTCAATGATAATTTTCACAAGACCATGGTGATACAAATGTGGTTCCACATCCCCTAGATGCTTCTGGACGGTCAGAGACATTTTCTTCAAACTATTTAATAAAAATTATGGCAAATTGAGGGTCTGGTTGTCTAGAAAATTCATCAGCAATCGGGTATGATACATATACATGGATCCAAAACGGCCCTCACAGGTGATAAATTTTTGAATGACCAATAGTAAAGTGGTCCACTCTTCTTTCAAAGCATGAAAAGGAATTCCCTTTTTAAAAATAGTTACATCCATACCTGGGTTATGTAGGATCACTCTCCAGGATTCATCACTAATTCTTTTGTTCTTGAGCCAGCGTTCACCTTCTTGAGGGAGTTCTGTAGTAGATGCTATGGATGCCTCACTCACTGTAAATTTGAGGTCCCCAATCTCTACTTCCAGACCATTGAAAGACCTTGCAAAATCTTTTGTCACCTCTTTATGGTAGCCTCTAAACTTTTGGATGAATCGAAGCCACTTTGCCTTTTTCAATATATCTCTGACTTGCAGGTATCCTTCCATAAATTTAGATCCTTCTAGTTTCGTTCTCAACAACTCACCCATCCTTCTTTCTGCTCTTTAAAACTTGTCTGCATGAGGAGGGTTCAACGGAGGTAAGACGACTGAATGAGCGGAAATGAGCACGATTTATGGAGAAGACAAGTGACTGTAGGCGGATATCAAAGAATGGGTATACGGAATGTAGCGTAATAGAGAACAAAATGGGAGTGAAGCAAAACAGAGAAGGGTTACGTGAGCACGGTGGAAATGCGGCTGTGAGATCAATAGAATAGTAGGAGGAGTATAACGCATCCGGCAGTATTTAAAATTGGGTGGCTGCAGAGTAAATGTAAGCACGTTTATAAAATGGCTACGGATTTTATGCGGCTGAAAGAAGCCGTAGTCAAATCAACCATGTTTCATCATCACAGGTGGAGCATCGGAGTATGAGTGAAGATCAGAGGCTTGATTATGGGACCGTTTGAAAATGAATGCAAGGATTATGGGCGGATCATATAGAGATCGTGGAATGGTTACGGAGTTTGTCAACACAATCATTGCATATAATGGAGCTATGGTTTATAACTATGTAAAAATGTGCTTAAATGCCATTTGAAATAAATTTTACTCATACCTTGGAATTCTTGCCATTTTTCATTGGTCTTCAATTAGTTGCTCCTCATTGATATCTTGAATGCCCCATGTCTTCATAATATGTCTTCATACCTGCATTTGATTTCATGATTATTGAACTAACATCTGGCTGTACATTTTTTTTGAAAAACAGAGTGGTAGCTGCAGAATCTGCTTCTGGCTACGGAAACTGGTGTCAGCTGCGGAAACATGTGTTAGCTGCGGAAATTGACACAACTATTATTTGGGTGAATGGAAATAGATGGATGATAACTGACTGAATGAAAATGGTCATGAAAGAAAATTTTATTGGTGAAATGAAATGAAACAGATGAAATGAAGTGAAATGGAATGAAATGGAGTGAAATGAAGTGGAATGGAATGGAGTGGGTGGTCACAAAACTTGTGAAATGAAAGAGAGATTTTTTTTTGGAAAATATAGGGTGTCAGGTGTTTCTGATTTTCACCCTACATGTTCTGTATAAGACTGCCAATCAATGATTGGTTTTCAGGCTTATACAAAATATATATATTTTTTTTTTAAAACTGAAAAGAACAAAGGATAGGCTGGTGGAGAAGAAGAATTCTTCTGTACCAGCCTGATTGCAGAATTTTCTTGAAACATTTTGACAAATTCCTCTTTTGAGAGTGGCTTATGATAGACTTTTAATCTGTGGCCATTCACAATAAGAGGAGTTTGAAATTCATCAATGGTCTTGATTCTTACCGCTCCATTGCTAAAGATCTTGTCAATCTCATATGGCCCAAGCCAATGAGTCTAAAATTTCCCTTTAAAATATTTAAACTTGGAATCACATAAAAATTCCCAATCTCCTTCTTGAAACTTCTTCTCTTTGATGTATTTTTCATGCCATTTAGCTCTTTGATATTGACCTAGATCAGTTCTTAGAATTTCCTCTTGTCTGATCTCATCTAGCTCATTCAACTGCTCCATTCTATGCTTTTGAGCTTCTGATAAATCCATCCCCAACTGAACTGCTATCTTGAAGGTCTTGACTTGGAACTCAATGGGAAGCAGGACTTCTTTCCCATAAACAAGTTCATAGGTAGAATGTCCTGTTGTATTTCTCCATGTAGTTTTGTAGGCCAACAAGGCTTTAGAAAGCCTTTCCGCCCAATCTCTTCTATGTAGATGAATAGTTTTGGTGATGATACTTTCGAGAACTTTGTTTGTAGACTCCACTTGACCATTTGCTTGCGGATGGTAAGGAGTAGATCTTCTATGCTTGATTTTGTGTTCTTCCATCAGCTTCTCCACCAAGTTGGATGTGAATTGGCTTCCTTGATCTGTCACAATTTCTCTTGGAACACCAAAGCGAGTAAAAATATCCTCATAAAGAAAATGAACAACTGAATTTTCAGTAGCAGATATTAATGCTTTGGCTTCTACCCATTTAGTAACATAATCAGTACAAACCAATATATACTTCTTTTTCTTAGATGGTGGATTAATAGGTCCAATGAAATCTAAAGCCCATTTTTCAAAGGTTTCAATGAGTACCTGTGTTTGCAATGGAATTTCATTTGAAAGGGTAGGTTTCCCTACTCTTTGGCAGCTGTCACACCTTTTGACATATTGTTTTGCATCTTTGAAGAGGGAAGGCCAATAATATCTTAAAGAGAGGATTTTATAGGCCGTCCTTTTGTCTGCAAAGTGTCCGCCGCATGGTTCATCATGACATGCCTTAAGAATATCAGGCATTTCATCTTCTCTGACACATCTTCTGATCACAAGATCTGGCCCTATTTTAAACAATTCGTTAGAAATCCATGAATATTTTGAACTCTCCTGAATAATTTTTCGTTTTTCACTTGGAAATAAATGTGAATGCAGTTTCCCTGTAACCAAATAGTTAGCAATATCTACATACCAAGGAGTCTTAATAGTTACTGCAAACAAGTATTCATCAGGAAACTTATCCTCTACAGGAGAATCTTCTTTAAAATTCTGAATCATAGACAAGAAATCAGCTACTGTATTTTGTTTTTCTGGTCTATCCAACACAGTAATATTGAATTCCTGCAAAAGTAAGAGCCATCTTGTCACTCTGCCATTAGTAACAGGTTTGTTCATTATATATCTAATTGAAGAATGATCAGTATGAATAAAAGTCTCATAGTCTGTTATATAATGTCTAAATTTACTGATTGCATGAACAATAGCTAAAAACTCTTTTTCAGTCACAGTATAGTTCAACTCAGTGGGAGTCAAATTTTTACTGGTATAGTAAATGGCATAAGGGACTAAATCCTTTTGACCCAACACAGCTCCTAGAGCTGTATCTGAAGCATCTGTAGAAATATGGAAAGGGATTTTCCAATTTGGTCCTCTCAAGATAGGTGCTTCAGATATTCTTGTTTTCAAAGTTTCAAAGGCTGATTGACAATCAGGATCCCATTTGAATTCACAGTATTTGGTAAGCAATTTGAAGAGTGGAGATGCTATTTTAGTGATTTTTTCTATAAATCTTCTATAGTAACCAGTAAATCCTAGAAAACTTCTAACATCTCTTTAACAATTTGGAATAGGCAATTTGGAGATGACTTCAACTTTTGATCTATCAACCTTAATCCCATCTCTTGAAATATGATGCCCCAAAACAATACCTTCAGTAAACATCATAAAGCATTTTTCATGTCTTAATGAAAGGTTTGTTTCTTTACATCTTATAAGGACTTTTTCCAAATTTTCTAATGCCTCTTCAAATGAATTACCATAAACTGTAAAATCATCCATATAAACCTCTACACAATCATGGATTAGATCAGAGAAAATTCCTAGTACTGCTCTTTGGAATGTTGCAGGTGCATTACATAACCCAAAAGGAAGCACTCGGTAGGCAAAAGTTCCCCATGGACAAGTAAATGTGGTCTTATCTTGATCTTGAGGTGCTACCTGAATTTGATTATAGCCACTAAAACCATCCAAAAATGAAAAGTACTTTTTACCTGCTAATGTATCTAATACCTGATCAATAAAAGGCAAAGGAAAGTGATCCTTCAAAGTTGCTTTGTTCAATTCCCTGTAATCAATGCATACCCTCCATTTACCATTCTTTTTAGGTACTATAACCAAATGAGAAACCCATCGGCTATCTGAAATTGGATAAATGAATTTTACATTGAGTAATTTTTGGAGCTCTTCTTTCACTATCTCCCTAAGATTTGGATTCATCCTTCTTTGAGGTTGTCTGATTGGTCTATTGTTTTCCTCAATATAGATATGATGAATGCAAGTCTTAGGATCAATACCTTTCATGTCAGTATACTCCCATGCAAATGCAGTAGAATGTTTTTGCAAGATTTTGGTTAGTTTTTCCTGTTGTGATTTTTCCAAATTTTTGTTGATATTCAATGTTTTTTCTGGAAAAATCTCAATGGTAGAACTACCAAAATCTTCCATAGAGTAAAGAGACATTTGTCTTGATGATAAATATTATATGTTAGATTCCAACTGAAATTGTGTGGGGTCATATTCTGAAGATGTCTCAAATTTTTCTAATGTGTTCAGAATTTGACTATCCTCACTAATTTCAGAAATGGTAAAGACAGGTTGTATAATATCCTCATCATCAACCCATTCATTGTCTCCTACTTCTATGATTTCTTTTGCTGGAGGATACAAATTGAATTATTTGTCGAATTACCATTAGAAATGTACATATCCCCAGATCTACAACTAATGAAAGCATCAGCTGTGGCTAGCCAAGGTCTTCCTAAGATAAGTGGATGTCATCCTAGATTACTCTTGGGAGTCAAAATCATAAAATCTACTGGATATTCCCAAGAATCTAAGGAGACTGAAATATCTTCTAATACACCATCTGGTTTAATAATTGATCGATCTGCAATTTGCAGTAAAGTAGGTGTAAAAAGAAGGTTAGGAAGTTTTAGCTAGTCCATAGTCTGTCTACTCATAATGTTGATAGCAACCCCTAAGTCAATCAATGTGTTTGGAATTTCTATCCCATTTATATGTGTCTTGACAATTGGACTTCCTGGATCTACATACTTCTGCATGGTAATTTTTCCCATCATGATATCTGCAATTTTTCCTACCAGGTGGATTCTTCTTGTGTCTTTCAGTTTCCTCCCTGATCTTTTGAGACTCAACTCCTTTATTGTTTTTGCTAGAATAGGAATCTCTCGAATGGCTTGTAGCAAGGGAATCTTGATACAAACATTCTTTAATTCATATAGAAAATCATAGTTAGGCAACAAGATTTGTTTTTCCACCCCTTTATCAATTTGTAATCTTTCAGGGAAAGGAGGTGTGGATGAAGATGCAGGTTGCTCAACTATAGGAGTTGTGGGTGTTAACTTTTATTTCTCTTTTTGAATGTTTGAGTTTTGAAGAGATGCTTCCTCAGAACTTTTATTGGCTTTAAGAGAATCCTCCTCAAAGGTATCTTGCTCTTGGACATCTATACAAGGTTTTTCTAAAACTCTACCAGACCTGAGTTGTACATCATTGAGAGGAACAATCATATAGGTAGGAAATTGTTGTCCTTATATCATGTAAGTATTCTGAGGATTTTTATTGTTAGGATTTGGCAATGGCTGAGCTGGAAGTTGATTTTTCTTTTGTTGGTATGGAAGCATGAGTTGAGGATTTGGATTTTGTTGAGAAGGTTGTTGTTGTGGAAATGGCAATGAAATTTGTGGATTTGGGTTTGGAAGTTGTGGAGCTTGTTGATTTTGAAAATATGGAGGATATTGATAAAATTGAGCAAATCTCTCATAAGGATTTTTCATCCCTTGTACCCATGGCTAATATGGATTTTTATGTTGGGGCCAAGGTTGTTGCCAAGGATTCCAATTTGGTGGGGTTTGAAGATTCATAGGGTTGTTAAACCCTTGAGTTTGTTGTCCCTGCCAAGGTCTTCTTGCAACAAAACAGAGAGATTCTACTAAATTTGGGTCTTCTTGAAAGACAGCTTTGAGTCCAGGAATTGAAAGACAATCCTTGGTCTCATGATTCTCTGAGAAAATCATACATGTTTCTACAACTTTTGCATCCAAGGGACATTCCCTTAAAGCATGTTTCTTCCTACATTTCGGGCAAAAGATAACTAGAGCATCTGTTTCTGCTTTCTACTTGTTTTGGATCTTAAGGGTGTCTAGTTGTTCACTAAGGCTCCCTAAGATATCAGTTTTGAATTCATCAAGAATATTGCCAATCTCTGCCCTACTTACTGATCCAGTTGTAGATTTGTTAGCCCTGATAAGAGAAGGATCCCTAGGCCCTTTTCCTGTTTTATATTTTCCTCTTGAGAGATGGACACATAGTTCTGTTATGTCACGAAGTGGAAGTTGAGAAATATCTCCTTTCCCCATCATGTTTAAAATATCTATCCATTCATCTCTGATGGCTTTTAATATAAGGGCTTTCAAATTTTCATCATCTAAGTTGCTCATCCTTTCTCTTTTTAAGTTGTATTGAAATCTTTCAAGTAAATCTTCCAAATTTTCATATTCTTTTTGCATCATTTTGAATACCTCATCCTTGTGATTGGTGGGCATGCAATAATCCAAGTATCTATCCAAAAATGTTTGTTTCATGTCATTCCAAGTCCTAATAGATTGGGTGGCTAATCCCATGAACCATTTCAAAGCGGCTTCCTTCAATGTTGAAGGAAACAGTTTGAGTTTTTGAGAGTCTTCCATATAGTCATAGGTTCGGCACACGACTTCAAACTCAAACAAAAATGTTTCAGGATCCTCACTTCGCAATCCATAAAAGTTGGGGAGGACAGATGGTGAGATGTTTTTCATCATTGTATGAGTTTCCTCATCAACTATAGGGAATCCAAACAAGTTGTCTCCTTCCCTATTTCTTCCATTATTACCTTCACCATTGTTGTCTCCATTGTTTCCTCCTCCTCTACCTCTACCTCTACCTCCAAATCCATCTATTATTTCCTCTGCCATGATAGTTTCTTTAAAGTCCTCAAAGTTCTCTGGTTCTTCTATCAAGGGAGGATGAGAGGGAGTCTTTTCCTTTTCTTCTTCAGGTGATTCTACTTCTTTGATTACAATATACTCTCCTGTAGAAGTAAAGAAATAATCCTTTTCTAAATGAGATTTAGTAGGTGGTATAAAAGAATCCTCTAATTCAGTTGCTCCTTGAATTCCAAGAATCTTAAGGCTAGGGGTAGATGGTGGTGAATCTTTTCTATGCCTTGAAGAAGATGGAGTTGTGAAAATCGAACTCTTGGCTTTAGCTATAAACCTTCCCCTAGAATCTCTTGCTCTATGCATGTCATTTTTATTATTTTTTTTGAAGTTGGGCTAATAATTCTCTTTCTGATCTTCCAGGTCACACTAGGTGCAAGAAGAGAGCATACTTAAGAAATTATCGAACCAATAACTCTCTTCTGATCCTCCAGATCACACTAGGTGCAAGAGGAGAGCATACTTCAAGAAGTTATCAATTTTTCCCTTCTTTTTATTGTTTTTTTTTATAAAGAAATTGGCTACCTAGTTACACTTCCCCGGCAACGACGCCAAAATGTTTGGTCAATTTAGTGTGTCCTAAATTGCTACATTAATTTGTCAATCCGGGATTCGTAAGCTGACGAAGTGTGGCGCACTATATGTGCAAGATAACCTATATCTTACTTTTTGTCGTTTTTGGGTTTTTTATTTATCTTGGGGGTTTTTATCTTGGTTGGTTTCCTAATGTGAGATGGAAATTCTAAAAGACAAGTATGGATATAAATGTTCAAGGCAATTATGTCCTTTATAATGATTTCCCAAACTTCAAACTTCAAAAGGGTTTTAAAACATGCAATGACAAAATTAATTCCTAAAAGAAAATGAAAATGTGCCACTATACTAGTTAAACAAACAGTGAACTATTGATCATGAAAACCATTACCCTTGCTGCTGTCTAAACACAAAAGAAATTGTACTCAAAGAAAAGATTGCAAGTAAAGTAAAACTAAAATCAAATTACATCAACTCATATTCTGACCCCTCACCATTAGTCTCGCTATGGCTTTCGGAGGTAATCATAAACAACTTGAGCAATCTGATATCTAATTTGAAGAAAAATAAACTAATATCAAATTACACACTCATACTTCAATCCCTCACCATTAGTCTCGCTATGGCTTTCGGAGGTAACTGATAATGACATGGGCGATTTAATATCTATCTTGCATAAAAGTAAACTAATATCAAACTATACACTCATACTTCAATCCCTCACCATTAGTCTCGCTATGGCTTTCAGAGGTAACTGAAAATGACATGAACAGTTTAATATCTAACTTGCAGAAAAGTAAACTAATATCAAACTACACACTCATACTTCAATCCCTCACCATTAGTCTCGCTATGGCTTTCGGAGGTAACTGAAAATGACATGAGCAATTTAATATCTAATCTAACTACTGAAGCAAATGTGCAAGACTGAAATAAACAAAATAGTGCTGGAATTAAAACTAAGAAAAAGAAATCAGCACAAGGACAATATTGATTCCATGTCATTAGTCATTATAAAAAGATGTGCAAATGCCCGGGCTGCCTATTGTAATCTGAAACAAGAACACTGATCAGTTAACAACAACATAAAACATAAAAGACTATGGACAGAAGTAAAATGTAAAGCATGAAAGATTATGGACAAAGATGAAATGTAAATACCATGAAAGATGTAATCTATATACACGTGAATGACTATGGCACAATGAACATAAAGAAATGAAGCATGAAACTATACAGGAATACACAAAACCTCAGCATGTGCAGGGGCCCTCTGCACAAACCTCGGGCAACAGCTTTCAAATACGAATTACGCTTTTGAACAGAGTCTTCTCATATATTAAATTGCGGTCATAACAGAGAAATAACAGCACAATGACGATGCAATTACATTACCGAGCTAACTATTATGCGTATGAGAACACATTATTTATAACAGAGGGAGATATAACCAATTCCCTAAAGTCTGCACTGATAGAAGACACGTGAACCATCACGTCCAGAGATCTAGCATTATGGCTGTCGTGAGGATTAAATCTATGGAGAGTGGCTGTTGGATTCGGCTTATGGAGCCGTTTACAGGTGTTGATATGTCTCCGGTGATTTAGAAACGGCCACGCAAATCTTCACGTGATGAGAAACAAAGTTCTGTCACCGTGGGACTCTACGGTTGACCACCACTTGGCCACCTTTGACCACAGCCTTCTTAGGTGAATTCGACTGAGCCAATAGGACATGATCCATGTCCATGTCATTTCTAACTTGCCCATGTGGCTCGATTTGCCTAAAGACACCTGAAATATAGACTCTAACAAAATGGCTGCGGAAAGTTGCAGCAGCTGTGGAAAGTGACAAGATTCCGCAGCTAAATGAGCAAAAATCTAAATCAAACAGTAGACACAAAACATAGTTAAAAACCATTTTAAATGCTCTTTTACAATCAATATGCAATGATATTGATGACTTAGAAGGTCCAGGTGAATGAAAAAGGTCTAGAAAGGTGTATAAGAAAGATGCATATTTGAGACTCAATAGGTATCCTTGGAGACCTGGTCGACAATGGCGCTCTACAAACTCTATGATATTCTGCCCCCGCGGTAATATTTGTTGAGTATTCCCTACCATCCCAAGTGGTGGGAGACCATTCAAGAAATATATATCTTGGACCGTCAACTCGATCTGGTGCCCCTGCACTATAAATGCCTTATGTTCCGGATCCAAATAGCTGACAATCTGGACCAATAAAGGCTCTCCATCTCTCATCCAAGGGTTCTCCACAAACTTCAAAACCCCAAACCTAGCCAATGAACTATAGACACCTTGATCCTCCCAGATCTTCGACCGTAATGCGCCCAAGTCTCTCTCTCTCTATTTGATCTGTAATTCTGCCATATCTACACAAAACCATCATATTTGTCAGCGTATAGATAGGAAATATTGTATCTCATCATAAAAACCCAGTGCTCAGCCAAAAAACAGCACATAAAAACTCCTCCCTAACAAGTCGCACTTTTTAGGCCCAAACCTGGGACAGGTTGCAGTGTTTTGCTCAAAACTTGCTACCTGGTCACACTTTTTTCCCCAAAAAGTGTGACCCGGTCGTGAAGAGGAGTAGGGGTTTATTCCTAAGCCCTAGGGATCTAATCTAAACTTTCAATCCATTGAAAAGAAAGAGTAGGCTTAGGCCTCTTACCTGCAACTGACGGATCTCAATTCCAATGGTTGGTTTGTACACTATGATCACCGCAAGATTTAGGGCCTTCTCTCCTCTCTATATTCACCAAAACTCCACATGCAAATGAGTGAATTTGGAGGGAAAATGCCTTATTAAAAGAGAAAACCCTGATATTTCTTTTGCCCGCTACGATCAAACCGTAGCTCTGTTTACCAAACCGTTTGTACCATTGGAAATCTCTCACCGAGCCCTCAAATGGGTATTTATTAGTGTTTAGTGATTTGATACTTCACTGGGACACACTTTTTCCAAGAAGCATCACTTCAGCCCTCCTCAAAATCGAATTTATTCACTTGCAACACTCATACTAGGGGCACCACTTTGCCTCCATACTTGTCCACACTCGTGTTGACTTTCATCGCGAGTTACCATCTTGTACTCATGTTTTTATGGTCCCCATTGGACCTTTTCTGTGTGGCAGCACAATTGAGTCACCCTTGTTTAGAGCATTCGAGTTGAGTCGTCATTGTATTCATGGAGTCTATCCTGATCCCTTTGCATCCTGCTATAGTCCACCATCCTTCATTGCTTGGTCCCTCTTTCGTGTCTCACATTATGGCCTTCAGTCCCATTGTCCCCTATCCATCATGATATTGTGTCAGTCGCTGCCAGGTCATCCATGCCCTTTATTCTCTAAAAAGGGAAGTCGTCTATTCGCTACTCAGTACCCCCCATTTCATCATCATCATTGGTGTCAGTCTGTCAGCCACTCTACTATTTTCTCTCGTGCCTTAGTTGATGATCGCTTATTTCCTCACCTATGGCAAACCTCCTTGTGTTGACATCATCTCATTCATTCTAGAAGGCAGGTCTAGAGGGCAGTGTACCTTGGTTCCAGCTTCCACTCTTGTTCGGTGCCTCGAATCAGGCAAAGGGACTCCTTATTGCCCTTTGACTTGATTTTTTCTCAGCTCCAGCTCCTTTCAGCATGATCGAGATCCGTATACTTGATGATTCAGTGATGTAGTAGCTGATATCGGGGATTATCGGGTGTGTGTGAGATGTCTCAACCCTCATGAGGGGGTGGCCCTACAGGTAGCCCCCCACATACCTATATGACCTCTTCATTACAGCCTTTGATGTTGCTCCCTACATTTGATGATGTCGGCCTCAGCCGCTTGCAGTGCCTTTTTGTTTGCATGTATCAGTCATATTTGCAGAGCCCTTTCCTGGTTTCAGGGGCATCTGGGTTGTATTTATATCTCATGTACTTAGATATTATTATATAAGTCTTGGCTGTTATCCCAGGCACAATATGTATGTGGGATTCATTATCATGTTGTTTATCTGGCTCATGTTTATGCCAGCATATACTATATTGTTCAGTCCATTGTTCACTAGACGCCTTATTCTTTGTACTTTGTCTCGGTGGGCATAGGTATGCCTCCCCCGCCACCTATAGTAAATGTACTCACTCATAAAAGAGACTTGTCGCACCTGTAAGTCTCGCATCCTCAAGGTCTAGTCCTTTCAGCACTTTGGTCTACCTTATACTTCTCTCTTTTTGACTTCCCCTTCGGTGTCTAGTGATTGAGTTCTTACAACGTACTTCAGTCATATGATTAGATCCTAATGCTTGCATGCTGGGGGGAAATCTGTTACACCATTTTTTTGTCATCTAAACTATTGTTATTAGATGGACCCAAGTAGACCATGTAAGACCGATTTTACCCTAAGTAAAATTGCATTCACTATGAAAAATAACTTAATAAATCACCTTTATTAAGTTGTTTATGGTCTAAAAAGGAAACCCCATGAGGAAATATTATATAAATATACATTTTTTTTATTTTCCTCAAGGAAAAATTAGTTAAACAATAGTTTAATTAATATTCCTGGTTATATTTAACCCAAAACAGGGAAATTAATTAGATAAATCATTATTTGTCTTATTATTTCCTAAGAATAATTATTTAAACCCTATTTATATAATATTATTTGTTGAATATAACTAAATCACCCTTAAATAATTAAATAAATCATTTTTTATTTTATTATTACTCAACCACATCCTTAAAATGATAAATAAATCATTTATTATTTACAAATAAAGGGATTTGACCCAAGTAAAATTCCTTTTCCCTCCAACAAATATAATAAAATATTCCATAAAAGTTGGATCTTGATTTGGATAATAATATTTTAATTATGCACCAATTTCTAGACTAACTCAATATTTTGTTATAAATAGAAGGGTTTTCCCATTCATTTACCACCTTTTGTTGCCTAAAGATCACTCTAGATATTTACTCTTGGTCTGACTTTGATCCACCATCATAGTCATATTTTGCTACCATTTTTGTCTGGGTTTTCTACACCATCAAGAGAGAGGAATTTTAGATCTGAAGTGTTGAGGATTTACAAGAACCCATCCCATTGAGGAGAGCTGGTAACACCCTTCTATGTTTTCCTCCTAGGTGCCATTAATACAAAATTCATTCAACACATTCTTGTCTTTTCTATTGGATGCATGGAGTAAATCTTGTTTTTTCTACTGCTTAATGTCTTCTAATGCATAGATCTAGATTTTTGCAGCATTTATCTTGATCACCTAACTATAGATCTGAGGATATTGGCAGCCATATTTGTTGTTAGGGCTGTTTTTTATGCACAGCTAAAGTGGTATCTTTTCGTACACTTGGAATTAAGATTCATACTAACAGAAATGATGGAACCGGCTGAGGAGCAGGTTGAATCGGTTGTTGAGCTAGTTGAACCGAGTACTGAGGGCCACTAGGTTGCCCTTGTGGGAAAGGTTGGCCCGATGGCTGCGATAGACCAGGTTGTCCCTGATAACCAGGTTGACCTGAAGGAGGAGCATAGGGTTATCCTTGTGGCACAAATTTTTGGCCATATGAAACGTGTGGCGGTGGTTGTGATGCCAAAGGTTGTCCCTGTAGCTGAGAAATTTCCCCCCCAGGAGCATAAGATGGTCCTAGTTGATTCTGAGCTTGACCAGACACACCGTAGGGTTGATCATGTTGGACCAAAGGTTGACCTTGTGAAGGTTGGCCATTTGGACTGTAAGGTTGTCCCTATGGACTAGAGGTAGAGTCTTGCTGAGCTAAAGGTTGTCCCAATGAGGGTTGTCCTTGCAAGCAAGAGGGTTGCACAGTTAAGGTGGGTCCAAGATGAGTAACAGCCTGATTAGGATCATAGACAACCTGATAAGGATCAATAGGAGGCAAATAAACAGGATTTCCATATGCATCATAATGATGCGGGAATTAATAAACGAGATTATAGACACCATCATAGTGATGGAATTGAGGATTTCTAGGAGCTTGGAGCTGTTAAGAACCCTGAGAGATTTGCTGCTAAACAGCCAAAAGATACTCTTCAAAATTAAGAGCTAGGAATCACCGCGGTAGTGGAAACTTCACTAGAAGAAGGTGGGGCCTCCACGGTACTAGATTGTGATCTACTAGGACCAGGATTAATAGGTCATGTAGGATTGAGAAAAATAGACCTGCGAGTGTGAAAAGATCCTAATGACTGAGTCGTAACAACCGGTGTGGATGAAGCCACATAGACACTCAGTTGAATTGGGACTGATGTAACAATAACTAATGAACCAGGTGTCGAAGGTGACAATCCTAAGGAAGGGAGGACCGAACTCTGAGGAGGAGTTGATGTACTGGATTGTGCCATGGATGCAACACCAGACATAATCTGACTCAAGGACCTATATCAAAGCGGAAGTGACGCCGATGGTGGAGAAGACTGGGTAGAAACATGAGGGACACCTTCACGAAAAATCTGATATTCTCCTATAGAAATAGGCATTCCTTCACTACTAACAGGAATGGATGAATCCATGTCTGACTCTACCATAAGATCTTTAAAAAGACTATGGGGACTAGGAGGTACGACAACAACAAAAAATGGCGAGCCTGATGTAAGAGGAGGAAAATATCCTTCTTCCCCAAAACTAGACCAAGCACTAGAAGGAGGCCAATCGAATTCAACTGGCTCTTCAGGGGGAGATTGAGTAGCAAGAGGCAGGACAAATGGGAGAATAGGCTGTGAAAACCCAACAGACCTAGTGGACTGAGGGGTTTCAAAAGAAACATCCAGAAATGTACTACCACTAGGAGGCAGTGAGGACGACGAAACTGGTGGTCTCACCACTGTTACTTTGTTTCAAAAAAGTAAAGAGAAAAGATAACCAATCGAAGGCTCCAAGATCAAAATATAAGGAAAACAAAAACAAGCCAAGTAATAAAACTTTTAATGGGCGTGTGATTGTAGGTGATTAATTTTATGACACTGAAACTAGATTTTGTTGTTTCATGTTTTAAGAGTCAAGAAACAGGCAAAAGATGACTCTAGTCACTTTCAATTTTAAACGAGCGTGAAAGGACAAGTGCTCTGTAATATTTCAAATTAGGAATAGCGACACTATTGGGAATATCTCAAGATATTACCAATGTGGAGATCAGCAATACATAAACATGAGCTAGAAAATAGTAGTGAATGCATTAAAACCAAAATGCTGGAAGATCCACATAACCATTACATTAGATTATAGCAGCAAAAAATGTATACAAGATCTTTAGTAAATGATCTCTCAAGCTAGGCAATGCAACCCCAATGAAACATATACATGAAAATGGAGAAATAGTGCTATACAAGAGAAGCCGTGGCTATGACTGCGCAATCCTTGAATGAGAATTGCTGCTAAATGTCAATAATATATAGATATGACAATGGATAGCTCAAATAAGAAGGGGGGAGCAAGATCTCAACCCCTGGAAACACACAATACACAATCCTCAGAGGGATTGGCTCAAATACACGCAAAATGGCATTTCTGCAGAAATGCTAGGGTTTTTGGGCAGCAACTGCAACTTAGAAATAGAACTAGATGGAGATAGTTGATGATGCTGCAATAGATGGTTGAATCTCATCTAAAGGATCTCTAGAGTGAACGGTTGATCCTCTCACCTAAGATCTCACCCTCCAAACTTGCGAAGCAAGTCCCCACTGCAAATACACTCAAAAATAACGCAATCTAGAGAAGGGACTGCGCTGTTGGTGAAGAGAAATGATTGTCCTAATGCCTATGATCTACAATATGCTCCTGGATCTCCCTCACTAACCTCCTATAGGAATAGAAGCTCCCTCCTCTGACAGATGAGCCAAGGAAATGGTGTATGGTGTCCTCCACTGCAACACCCCAACCACACTGCGTTATACTTGAGAAGAAATAACACAGTATATGAAAGGAGAAGCTTTGGCCTTGAGCCAAGAGATGTGGAGAATGAATAAAAATCCCTCAAGAGGCCTCTCAAGAAGGAGAAGGAATCCTAAACAGGAATTCCCTGGAAATTCTTGCCAAACATCAAAAGAATGCACAATGTCTGAATAGACCTAAAATGAATAATCCAAAGCATGAATAACAATGGTTGCCTTTCCCTCCTTTTAAACAAGTGAAAGCTCTCTCTCCATGGTCCCATTAGGGTTTCCTCCACCAAATATCCTCTTCCTCATTCACACTTCACTATCTCATAAAGTGATCCACTCCTCCTATGGCAGCGCTATTGACTTGGTCAAACATGACCTTGCCTTCATGCATTTGCCCCTTTTCACACTTGAGGGTGCAAAATAAGGCTATTCTAATGATCCCTTTCAAATTATGAGGGATTTTATTCATGTCTTCCATCAGAATGGGTTCCCTTACCCATTTATTTAGCTGCTAGGTGACAAAAGAAAAATTTTAATATTCCATTTAGCCATGTGCTAAAATGGGAATATTACAGTACTCCATTCCCAAATGTTGCTTGTCCTCAAGAAACTGCAAGGATAGAACTGGAAAACCTCCACCCAAGGCATGGAGTCTGAAATTTGTTGAGGAACATCTTCCTCATGTAGACCCTCCATACCCCAAGCAATCATCCATACAAAGTGAGTTACCTCCCAACATGGCAAATCCTGACAATCATCTTCCACCTTTGGCTCTTGCAATATAGGTGGGCTGAAAATCTGATCTTGGTAGACAAAATAGCCTACCCCACGTTATCCTCCTATCCACTTAGGATAAGTGTAGAGTATATGCTGATCTTAGGCTGCAATAAAGTTTCCCTCCAGTGGCAAGATGAAGAGTAGACCTCCAAGGATCTCTTCCCCAGCATTATGAAACATGTTGTGCCAAATCACCTCATATGTGGTGAGTCAGAAGTCACCATCATATGGCATCTAATCAATCTTATGGCTCACCTCAAATGGAAACATTTTTTTGCTGTAGTGGCCACATGTCCTCTCATGCTCCCATTAGAACATGCAATGCAAATAATGTGGGAGATCTTTCCCCCAAGGGACACATCCAACCAATGTGCCATTCTTCCAATCATGCTCTCAACAAATACAAAGACAAAAGCAACATAATGAACCATGCTTGCTGTCATGTGTGGCAAGGGAGAAGGAAAATGGTCCCTCCATTGTAACCAATGCAGTTTGACCCTCAACTGCAAAAGAGTGTAACAAAAAGTGTGGCCTCTCAACCACTTGCTTGTTGTCCTACTCTCCTCAAACGTATGGAGAAGGTGAATGATGTATGGTGCAAGGTGAGTAGGTCCTCCAAAATACATTTCCTCCCCAAGTCCTCCTAGGGAGTGGTCACTAATAGTGCTCATGGCCTCAAGTAGACCATGGGGTCTAGAAAGAAGAATGCTCCTCCTTGGAGCAACATCCTGTACATATATGGTTAAGGGATGAATATACAAATAATCATGAAAATAAAAAATACACTTACCATAAGTTTTGTGTATGCAAATGGAGTGGCTCTAAAATGAGTCTCCTCTCAACCTCAAAGAGAAAAGAGGTGGTTGTGCTAACTCCTCCAAAGAGTTATGTATCTCCTCCATCTGCACATGATATATGTATCTCCTCATATGTTGATCTATTGATATCATGCAAGAAAGATGATCCTGGGAGCACTCTACTCCTATGAAATCAATGAATGGTGCCTCAATATGTGAAGCATCCCTTCTCCTCTGTTGGTCCAGTGGTCTCCCCGGAAAAATGTCCCCATGCAATGAGACATCCTCAACAAGAGATGACTAAATATATTAATGAACAAGTTTGTCCATGCTTCCACTTCACAATCCAATCACCTTCTTAGGTGCATCAACCTCATAAAATAGACAAGGATGTGTGCTCCTCATCACATCATGATGGTCATCCTCCCTATCTCCTCCTTGTGTCTCCATGGTTCCATACCTTCTCAACAATGGCACATGAATTGTGCCTTGATCTCCACACATGAGATCCTGGGGACTTCCTTGCAAGGATGAAAGAATCCCTCTACTTGGAGCAAAATCTCCTCCTTCCTCTGCATGAGGCACTAGAGAATCTCTAGATGGCACAACGTTGTTGCCCTTAACATGAATGGGAAATCCTCCAACAATGTTGCTGCAAATATGGAATCTCTCCCAAGGTGGAAGTAATTCCTAAACTTCAAAGGTCAAGGAGTATTCCCTTTGCACCATGATAGTTCCCTCTCCTACTATCGCAACATCATACAAGAAATGAGAGCAAATATGCCCTTGCTCTCCAAAGAATGACCCCAGCAACAAATGTCTTTGTTGCTTTCTCATGCTCTCATCATGCAAGATATGTGATGAAGACATATTGAATGATATGAATGTTGCATAATCACTATGCACCCATAACCTTTGCTGCTCCATGATGCCAGCATCTTGCCACATATTCTCCATCCTCATACCCTTGGAAAGAGTATATGCCAAGTGATGGCCAAACTCCTTCAAGAGTAACCATCGCAACCAAGCCTCTTGCTCCTTGGTATCATAAATTTGCAAGTAGCTCACCTGCTCCTTGCTCACAATCCACATCCATTCAACCCATTGTGGATGCCTTCTTCCACCCTTCATCTTGGTACTCCTCCCATGAAGGCTACCACCATCCCAAATCAGACTCCTGCATTTCATGGGACCTTGAAATTCAATCTTCCTGAGGATCAATTTGACCCTATGAGGATCCAAATAGGTGGTAGGAAAAAACCTCCCATCATGATGTGCATGGCTCAAGGAATGTCCAACACAGTCATGAGAGATGTTATCCATCCGAAGATGTCCTCCATCTACTATCTGTTCTTGTGAGAAGGGAAGTACCTCCTCAAACTGATGAAGAATCTTGCACTCCATGATGTGTGGGAGTGCACCTCTACTGAAATCTCTCCGGGAGATCTCCTCCTCATGCATGTCCTTCCAAGACCAAAGAGGCCTTGGATCTGCTGCAAGTAGAAGTATCTATTTGAGCTGTGGCATGCTCATTGAGAGAGTTTCATCTAGACAGGAGAAATAGTTTCTTATCTCCATATGTATACTCCTTCTCTCTGCTTCCTTCATGGCTTCCTGAATGAAGTTGTCTTTTGAGTGCTCACATGAGGACTGATTACTCCTTTTTCCATCATTGCTCAGTGCAGTGCTATTATGCTACTCTAGATAAACTGCATGCAATGATATAAACCCATCCAAAGTGTTTGTTGAAATGACAAGAGATGTATTTTCAATCATACCTTGGTGAAATGTGGAAGCTCCTTGCAGGGCTGCAAGAGTTTCTTCTTCACAAGTGTTGGCCTCCCAAACTGCTGAAGATGAAGGTTGCTCCTCCATGGTTTCAACAGCATTGGTACATACCTCATTAGCTAGTGTTGAGGGCTCCTTCCTCCTTTTTCCAAACCTCCTGATCAATCTCTGAGAAAAATCAACAAGAGTGGAAACCCTTGCATGGCTTAGATGGTCGATCCACCAATTCTTTGCTTCACCTTTAGGGTGCAATGCTATAATTTCTACAGCCGCTATGTCTACTACATGATGTAGTAGGAAGAAAGCCTCTAGCTTCTTTACCCAAACCTCTACTACACATGTGAGTGATCCATCAAATGTGAACAATAGAAATCTATTGCCTCCCATCATCCCATAGTTGTGGGGTCTTCTTTCTTCTTTCAACTGGATGAAACGAGGAAAATCTAGAGTCTCTTTGAGGGCTCTAGGTTGAGATCTATACTCAACAAGGTAATCACTCAAGATCTCATAGTCCAAGTGTCTTCCATGCTCAATGTATTCTTCTTGATGAGAATAGGAAGTGCATGGTCCTTCCTCTTCTATTTCTTCAATATTCTTGACCTCCTTGGAGAGGTCCTCTCTGGATCTGAATACTGATGAGAGCATTCTCATATTCTTCAACATTTTGATCTTTTTGAGCTTAGACTCACAGGCTGAGCCAAGAAAGTTTCTCTGATACCACTGTAATATTCCAAATTAGGAACAGCTACATTATTGGGAATATCTCAAGATATTACCAATGTGGAGATCAGCAATACATAAACATGAGCTGGAAAATAACAGTGAATGCATTAAAACCAAAATGTCGGAAGATCCACATAATCATTACATTATATTATAGCATCAAAAAATGTATACAAGATATTGAGGAAATGATCTCTCAAGCTAGGCAATGCAACCCCAATGAAACATATACATAAAAGTGGAGAAATACTGCTATACAAGAGAAGCCCTGGCTATGATTGCACAATCCTTGAAGGAGAACTGTTTCCAAATGTCAATAATATATAGATATGACAATGGATAGCTCAAATAAGAATGGGGGAGCAATATCTCAACCCCTGGAAACATGCAATACACAATCCTCAGAGGGATTGGATGAAATACAAGCAAAATGGCATTTTTGCAGAAATTTCGGAGTTGCTGGGCAGCAGTTGCAACTTAGAAATAGAAATGGATGGAGATAGCTGATGATGCTGCAATATATGGTTGAATATCATCCAAAGGATATCTAGAGTGAAAGGTTGATCCTCTCACCTAATATCTCACCCTCCAAACTTGCGAAGCAAGTCCCCACTGCAAATACACTAAAAAATAACATATTCTAGAGAAGGGACTGCATTTTTGGTGAAGAGAAATGATTGGCCTGATGCCAATGATCTGCAATATGATCTTGGATCTCCCTCACTAACCTCCTAGAGGAATAGAAGCTCCCTCCTCTGACAGATGAGCCAAGGAAATGGTGTATGGTGTCCTCCACTGCAACACCCCAGCCACACTACGTTATACTTGAGCAGAAATATCACAGTATCTGAAAGGAGAAGTTTTGGCCTTGAGCCAAGAGATGTGGAAAATTAAGAAAAAACCCTCAAGAGGCCTCTCAAGAAGGAGAAGGAATCCTAAACAGGAATTCCTCGGAAATTCTTGCTAAATAGCAAAAGAATTCACAATGTCTGAATAGACCTGAAATGAATAATTCAAAGCATGAATAACAATGGCTGCGAGTGTCTGAATAGACCTGCAATATGTTTTTTTTTTTTTTTTTTCAACGAAAAAGAGTACATAAAGCACTAATTACACGAAAAGCAAAATAAACACTAGCTTGAGTATTTCGAATGTAAGAATTGAAATTGAATGACTTAATCAATGCAAAACAATCACAAGAATGCACCGAAACTAATGCCGCAATCTTCCAAATCAAAATAAAGTTTTCAAAACGACCCAAAACAAGAAATGTAATCTATGCTTGGAGCAACAAGGAGAAGAATCAATCGAAAAAACAAAATGATCATTCACTCAAAGTAAACACTCAAAACATTAAGAAAACTTAGTGCAATCAACCCGAGAATGAGACTGACAACAATCGACGAGACTTGATTTCCAAACAGAGGGCTCAGTGTACAAAGATATTTAGAAATCCTAAGGCCTTAATCTACACTGATAGGAAAATAGACAAACAACTGAGAAAAACAAGCCGATAGCAGTCAAAACAGTCCCAAAAGCATATTTACACACAAAAAATAACCCAGAGTCAAGCACAACTGACCAAAAGACTCATTAAAGAGGTCAATCCAAATCCTACAGAATTCAGCACGACTGTAAGGCTGTAATCTGCGCCAAACAAGGGTTGGCGCGACTGCAACAAAAGAAACCTGCACCAATTGGCGCGATTATTCAAATGAAAAGCGTGCCAAACTGGATAACTATGGAAAAAAGGAAAAACCAAAATCCAATGATTAGAGGTCAATCTTGACACTCTAGAGTTGAACAGAGGATATAAACTAAGCAAGAAAACCAAAAAAAGACAAACAAGCAAGCCAATGATCGAAATTGACCCAACAAGCTAAAAACAACAAACTCACACTATTCCCTAGTGGAGTTGCTAATTTTTTTAGCAGGTAAATCCTCTCTGTGGAAATAGATGATCCCTCTAGCCCTAGAGTGGGTCTAGAAACAAAGAGACATGCTAGAGTGTTGATTCATGATTACTGAATGAAAAGAGGACATGGTAGATCGACCTACCTGGAATCCAACGCTATCATTGTGGCTGTAGTGGTGATGGCCTCTCGCTCCTACCTTGGCACGTCACAATCCTTCTACAGTCATGCTCGGATACCTGCACATATAACAACATATGACATAATAACTTCATTCAGTCAAAGAGGGCTAAGCATATTGCATTAAACATCTAACATAATACAAAATGGTAACCAAAAAATAGTCACGTATATGTATTGATAGAAGGAAGAGTTACAACCAATGCTTTGATGTTGCAGTCTCCTCCTGCGAGGTTCAACCGAAGTGCGTCTTAGTTGCTCGTCAGGGAATTTGGATAGGATGAAGGCATGGACTCAATGTAATGTTCCCAAAATTAGCATAGAGCTAATTGGAACATTAATTTTGCTTATATCAGCTAAGAAGTGAATAAATGGGCAAGGAGGCCCATGAGTAGGAATAAAAACCCTTATAATGTGAAAGGGATCATCAGAATAACCATATTTTGCACCCTCATGTGTAAAAAGGGGAAAATGCATGAAGACAAGGTCAGGTTTGACCAAGTCAAAAACCCTGCCATAGGAGGAGTGGATCACTTTGAAAGACAGCACAGTGTGAATGAGGAAGAGGTCATTTTATGGAGAAAACCCTAATGTGTGGGGGCCAAGGCAAGGAGGCTTTCATTTGTATAAAGGGAGGACAAGGCAGCCATAGATGGATATGTTGATGAATATAGAATTTGGTTTGCATGACTATTTGCTCTCTTCAGTTGTTTAACTGAGATTGTTGTGCTACTTAGCACAAGGTATTTCTTGTTTAGAAATCCTTCTCCCTTCTTGAGAGGTATCTTGAGGTATTGCACTTCATTCTCCACATTTCAGGCTCAAGTCCAAGCCACCTCCTTCAACTACAGCGTTATTCCTGTAGCAGGAAATGTTGTGTTGCAGGGTGTTGCAGTGGAGGGTTCCACAACACCATTTCCTTGGCTCATCTTTTAGGGGAGGGAGCTTATATTCCTCTAGGAGGTTAGTGATGAAGATTCAAGAGTTGATTACAGATATTTGGCATCAGGCCAGGCACTTCCCATCCCCTACAGCACAGTCCACCACCTTGACTGCGTTATTTCTGAGCATATTTGTAGTGGGGACTTGCTCCACTAATTTGGAGGGTGAGATCTTCAGGGATTGGATCAGCATTTCACCTAAGAGATCTATTGGATGATATCTATTCATCATATTCAACATCATCAGCTATCTTCATCCATTTCCATTTTCTGAGTTGCAGCTGCTACCCTACAACTCCGGCATTTTGTATTTATGCATATTTCAGCCAATCCTTCCAGGATTGTCTAGAAATTGCCTTTGGGAGTGTTTATCTTTGCTCCCCATATTGTATGATCTATGTATTGATATATTCCTGTATTGACATCATTTTTCAGTAGTTATTCTTCATAGAATGCGCAGTCATAGCCATGCCTTTCTTCATGTATAAGTATTTTTCATTTATCATGTATATGTTCTATTGAGGGTTGTATTGCCCCACTTGAGTGATTGTTTCCTCAAGGATTTGTATACATTGTTGCTGCTATAATATAATATGATGGTTATGTGGATCTTCTAGCATTCCATGTGTTAATGTATCACTGCTAATCCATTGGTGTTTTTACATATTACTGTTGCTCCACATTTGGAATATCTTAAGATATTCCCAGTAGTGTAGAAATTCCCTATTTTGGGATATTATAGTGGTATCAAAGCATGATCTTTGGCTCAGCCTATGAGTTTCAGCCATAAGAAGATATAATAGATCAATATTATGAATAGGATGAGCTTTCTCTCATCAGTTTTTAGATCCATAAAGGATCTCTCCAAGGAGGTTAAGAAGATGGAAGAAGGAGAATAGGAAGGACCATGCACTTCCTACTCTCAAAGAGAAGAAGACATGAAGCATGAAGAACACTTGGAATCTAAAATTCTAAGTGAATATCTTGCTAAATACCGAGCTAAACCTAGAGCCTTCAAAGAGACTCTAGCTTTACGACAATTTATTCAGCTGAAGGAAGAGAGAAGACCCCACAGCTATGGGATGATGAGAGGCAATAGATTTCTATTGTCCACCTTTGATGGATCACTCACATGTGTAGCAGAGGCTTGGGTGATGAAGCTAGATTCTTTCTTCCAGCTACATCCTATAGTAGATAGAAAGGCTGTAGAAATTGTAGCGCTACACCTTGAAGTTGAATAAAATATTTGGTGGTTCATCCATTTGAGCCATGCAATGGTTTCTACTCTTGTTGAGTTTTCTCAAAGGATGATCAGGAGATTTATCAAAAGGAGGGAGGAGCCCTCACCACTAGTTGAAGAGGCATGTACCAACGCTGATTTAGCCATGGAGGAGCAGCCTTCATCTTTAGCAGTTTGGGAAGCCAACACATATGAGGAGGAGACTCTTGTAGCCCTGCAAAGAGCTTCCAAATTTCACCAAGGTATGCTTAAATGTCCATCTCTTGTCATTTCAACAAACATTATGGATGGGTCCACATCATTACATACCATTGACTTAGAGCAATATAATTTCACTGCGTTGTACAAGAGCAATGATGAAGAAAAGAGGACTCATTTCTCATGGGAGCATTCAAAGGGCAACTTCATTCAGGAAGCCATGAAGGGAGCATTAAGAAGGAGTAGACATCTGGAGATAAGAAACTCTTTTTCCTCTCTAGATGACACTCTCTTAATGAGCATGCCATAGCTCAAGGATATACTTCTACTTGCAGCAGTTCCAAGGCCTCTTTGGTTTTGGAAGGCCATGCATGAGGAGGAGATCTCATGGAGAGATTTCATTGGAGATGCACTTCAACACATCATGGAGTGCAAAGTTTTTCAACGTTTTGAGGAGGTTCTTCACTTCTCACACTTGGATCTTCCTGGATTCAAGGAGGAGCAGATAGATGATGGAGGACAGCTTAGGATGGATAACATCTCTCATGCTTGTGTTGGACATTTCTTGAGCCTTACACATCATGATGGGAGGTTTTTTCCTACCACCTATTTGGGTCCTTATGGGATCAAATTGATCCTTGAGAAGAATGCATTTCAACATCCCATGAAATGCAAGAACAGAAATCTGATTCAGGAGGATGGTAGCCCTCATGGGAGGAGTACCAAGATGGAAAATGGAAGGAGACATCCACAAATGGCTAAGTGGATGTGGATGGAGAGAAAGAAGCTGGTAAGATACTTGCAAATTTATGATACCGGGCAGCAGGAGGCTTGGCTACGCTGGTTACTCTTGAAGGAGTTTGGCCATCACTTGGAATACACTCTTCCTAAGGGTATGGAGATGAAGAATATGTGGCAAGATTCTTGCATCATTGAGCAGTTGTAATATTCCAAATCAAGAATAGCACAACAATCTTGCTGAAATAATGCACTCCTAGGATATTTATGTATAGAAATGAGTTTACAACCCTTGGATCCGTTAGATCAGTAGATTGAGAGTCTAGATCCAAAAGGGGAGGAAAAACAAATCAAACTAGGTGTGGTAAACAGATCTCCCACCACATAATCTAGCTGAAAAACACCTTATAAGAGGGGCTATAGCTATGCACAAAAAAATGCTTTAGAAATAACGCATTCTTGGATAGTATGAGTAGGAGGGAATCAAATATGATTAACTTATCAATGTACATCAACAAATCAAAATTATAATGAAACTCTTTCAGTATACAGTAGAATACATGAGGAAATAGAGCAAGAAATCCTCAAAAAAGAGAGATACAACACATATATATCTGAAAAAATGGCTCAACAGCATTATTTTAAAGAGTTACAGTAGCTGAATATTAAAAATTAGATCTAGGACAGATCTATGGACAAAACATCAGACCTATTTCAGATCTGGAAACTAGATAGTCTTATTTACAAGATCCCGTTGGGGTTTTGACCAAATCATACATAAGCAAGAGTAGATCTGAGTTTCAAGTTGTAGATATCTAAAATTCTGTAGTAATTTCTGAATATAAAATTACATTACAATATATCAAATCTAAATAGAACATGTATTAGCAAACTAATCCATGGATCACCAAAGTGGAAGGCAAAGCCTAGCACCAGAGATCTCTCATCAAAACTTTGATCAAAACACCATGAAGAATCTCATATCAAAATTACGTAGTTCCTCAATGGAAACAGTATTGTAGCTCAAATGAAATAGATGGCCAATTTCCAAGTTACAGATCTGAAGTGCAAACAGGAGAGGCACTCTTCCAGGAGGTTAAAAGACACACTCCATGAGAAGAGGCTCCCAAAAAAAGTTATATCTCTGTAGATCTAGAATCCCACTTATTGCAGCTTGCAAAATTAGACAAACCCTCACTAGATCTGTGTTGCAATTGGAAGTAGAGCTTGGCCTCAAGCCTGATAGTGGATCAAATCAACAAATACTCCTCCAAGAATCCACAAAGGAAGAGGTGAAATCCGTGCATAGGAACTCCAAGTGCTAAGCAACGCAATCCTCCACTAAACAACAGAGAATAGTATTTGTCTAAACAGACAAGATACTAAGAAATATAATCAATCAACAACCTTCTCTTGTTGCCTTCCCTTTCCTTTTATAAGATGAGAGACTTTTCAAACCCTAAAACACCTTGATGAGTTATCTCTTTTCACATAAGGGGCCTCCTTCTAGAATTGCACTGTCCCTTCATGAGATACATTGAACCTAGACAGCGTTGTAGATTTGGTCAAGGTTTACCAAGTCCCACAGCTCAAACCCCTTTCACACCTGCAAGTGATTTATTTACATGGCCCTGATTTATCTGTGTTCACATGGGCATTGATTTATTCAGTCTTTTTAGAAGTTTTACATGTCCTCCTTTATTCCTTTATTCATGCAACAGAAAGTAAAACAAAAATGAATATTCCTCTTAGATTAGGCTAAGTAGGAATATTACAGTCCTCCCCTCCAAAATGTTGCTTGTCCTCAAGCAACTGATAGGTTAAGAGCTGTAGTCCTTCTCCTCCTCCATTGATGGCATCATCAAGGATCAAGTCCTCATCATAAGCCAAGTTCTCAACAATCCAATACATCATGAATTGTTCCTCCAAGGCCAACATAATATGTGCATATTCCATCCCTTCAGGAGTGAAAAACTCAATAGAAATAAACATGGTGGAAGCAATGCTACATATAAAACATGTATCATGAATTACAGGTAGAATTTCCAAACCATGTGGTACATATACATTGCCCATCCTCTGTCCATACAACCCCATAAACAATACAACTATATCATCCAAGTATGGAAGAAAGACTACATATATGCAAACTGAAATTTGCACTTGAGGAGGTGGGTCAAAATCCCACATGTGATGCCAGTGTGGTGCATCTCTTGTCTTCATTAGATCCAGGTGTGGTAAGTGGTATTCCCACCACACTTTTGCTGCATGAGTCACCTTAACATGGCTGAAGGTGTTACATAATTTTGGTGTCTTTTGGAAGCACCCATCATGAAAAGGAATCTCCCTTTGCACAACAAGGGAGTGGCCAAGTTCAGAATTTCTATTGGCCCCCAAAAAGATAGGAGATCCACATGATATCTCACTCCCTTTAGGAGTCATATCCTGCAAAAACATGGAAAATGAATGTAATAGATCAAAAAATACAACTTTCTTGGTATGATAAAATCCTTTACCATCATAGTCCTTCACACACATGGAGTTGTGCATGAGCATTCCCTTCCTCTCAAGCAAAGGAAGAGCTGGCTGAGCTGACTCTTGCAAAGAGTCCATTGGCTGCCCCAATCCTCCATAGCTATTGCACCCTTGAAAGTGCTGATGTAATTCATCTCTCATGCCTTCCCAATCAAAACTCTTCATGATCAGGGTATAGATCTTCATTGAATACATATGGCTAAGGAAGAATTCTTCATATGCTCCTTGTAGGATCTTCCGCTTGAGCTTGGAAGCTCTAGCCAAGAATAACTTACCATGATAATAGATGACTCCTCCTTGGACTAAATAGCCCTCTTCTTGATGCATGCCATCTAATATCATACCTGTGTGGAGATATTTTGAATACTCTACAAGCAGTTGACATTTCCAATAAAGATCCACACTGCTCAACAATGACAGTGCTGCTGATACATCCATGGAAGTGCTTGTCTTGTTGCTAATTGCCTTTTTGAAATTACACATGCCAAAAATGGTTTTTTGGAAGGTTTATCCTCTCATTTTTCTTCTCCCACAGCACAGATTCAGAAAAGTGAGAGGGTGATAGTGATGCAAGAACAAGATCCTCCTCATTCTTGGGTTGTCCCAAGCCTCCCATCATTGTAACTTGGTCTCTCATTGCTCCAACCCTTCCTGGATCTATATTTGGAGTAGCACTTTGTGGAACCTTCACCACAAGATATGAATCTGATGGCATTCCAGGTGGCTTTCCATGAGATAAGAATGTCCCTTGCAGCATCCTCATTAACATGAGAGAAGGAACTGTGAGATCCCTGCTTCCACTGCGCAAATCCATCTCTGTTGTTTGTGTGGAAGTACTAGGTGAAGGATAAGTATGCATGCCTTGAATCATTTGTGGTTTCCTACTCTTAAAGTCCACCCACTCCATTTGCAAAGCTTTCCAATCAGTGGTAACCTTCCCCAAGGTAATCAACTATTGGACACCCAAGATGATGTTGGTGTCTGGTATGTCAACTACAAATAAGTGATCCACCAAGGTGTAGGATCCCATAGTGACAGAGAGTGAGGGAACATATTGCATGCATTGCATGGTCCTATCTCCTAGGACCAAAACAGAAAATCCCTCAAAAGCATCAGTAGGGATTGCCCTCGTTTGCACAAGATGAGCATCAATAATGTTGTGGGTTTCCCCACTGTCAATCAAGATAGATATTCTCTGATTCATGACTGAACATTGTACTCATAGGGTCAAGTACTTGGGCACTCCTCTCAAAGATGCAAGAGTCCCACTCATTGGAGCATAGGCTCCCTTCCCATATTTGGATGATGTTTGATCTTCCTCATCATTAGCAGCGCTGTGGCCCCTCCTAGGTTCATCATCTTCATCTTCCTCCTCAAGATCTAAGAATACTTCTATGTAGTGTTATTTTCCTATAGCACATCTATGTCCCAGTGCCCATGACTCTTGGTAAGTGAAGCACAATTTATTTTTCCTCAATTCCCTCCTAAGATCAATATCAAGAGGCTTCTTCAAAGAGCTCTCCTTGGGAGGAGAAGCTTTTCCATCCTTCCCCTTAGAAAAGTGAGGGGCCTTGCTTTCGAAAGTTTCCTTTGCTTTTAGCAAGGCATCTTAGAGGTCTCTAGCCATCTCAATGGCATCATGCAAAGTGATGGGCTTGGTAGATTTAACCAACCCATGAAAAGGTTCCTCTAGGCCATCGATGAACATGTAGACTTTCCTTGCTACAGATAGATCAGGGACCATGACTGAAAATCTCAGAAACTCAGAGATATAAGTCTCTGCATCCCCTGGTTGCTTCAGCTTTTCAAGGCTTATGAAGGGTGCTTTAGGATCCTTCCTGTCAAATCTCTCCATTAGTCTTCTTGTAAACTCTGAATAGGTGGTCACATTGATATGTCCCAATGTATTCAACCCATGGAACCACAAATTGTGTGCTTCACCTTCAAAGTTCAGCGCTGCAATCTTGATGGCTTCAGTCTCAGGGACTTTGTTCAACTGGAAGTAAATATCTAGCTTTTCTACCCATGCCTTGGCAGAACTGGAGGATGATCCATCAAACTTGGGCAAAACGAATCTGCCCATAGAGTGGTGTCTATCCTAATGATGGAAGAACCCACCATCTCTATACTGCTGCCTTGGTCTTCTTTTGTCCTTGAGGTGACAAAAGTCTTGGAAACTCAAGTTATCCTTGAATCTATGACTCTGGGAATCATACTCCACAAAGTAACCTTCAAGGGAAGCTTGTTCTTGTGGTCCTTAATTCTCCATAGCCAAGAAATTAGGCATAGTGGAGCATTGTGTAGTTTGGGGAGCTTGTGGCGGATCCACTGGTTGACCAGTCCCATGATGATACATGTCAGAGCTTTCTCCTGGATGAAATCTCCCAGGAAATTCCCTCATTCTATCCAACCTCATCTCTTCGATCTCTTTTTAAATATATTTCATGGCCACCAAAAGAGTTCTTGCAAACTCTTCTGCTTCTTTATCATTTACAGCTTCAAGGGCTTTACCCTTGTCTTGACCCTTGTCAGGATCATCAGTAGTGTAATCAAACTTCTTGTGACTTCTATTCTGATACCTCTTATCCCTCTCAGTAAGAGGATCATATTCTTCTGAATGCAACATGGCTGGTGCTCCAAGGCAAGCACATACTATGCCAAGAAAGGAGCTCTGATACCACTGTAATATTCCAAATCAGGAATAGCACAACAAGCCTGCTGAAATAACGTACTCCTGGGAGATTGATGTACAGAAATGAGTTTACAACCCTTGGATCCCTTATATAAGCAGATCTAGATTCTAGATCCAAAAGGGAAGCAAAAAAAAATCAAACTAGGTGTGGTAAACAGATCTCCCACCACCTAGTCTAGCTGAAAAACACCCTATAAGAGGGGTTGCAACTATGCACAACAAACTGCTTCTGAAATAATGCATTCTTGGATAGTATGAGAAGGAGGGCATAAAATATGATTAACTTATGAATTCACAGTAGCAAATCATAATTATAATGAAACTCTTTCAGTATACAGTAGAATACATGAGGCAATAGAGAAAAAAATCCTCAGAAAAGAGAGCTACAACACATATATATCTGCAGAAATGGCTCAAAAACGTTATTTTAAGGAGCTGCAGCAGATGAATATTACAACTTAGATCTAGGACAGATCTATGGACAAAACATCAAATCTATTTCAGATCTGGAAACTAGATAGTCTTATTTACAATATCCCCTTAGGGTTTAGACCAAATCATGCATAAACAAGAGTAGATATGAGTTTCAAGTTGCAGATCTGTAAAATGTTGCTGTAATTTCTGAATATAACATTACATTACAATATATCAGATCTAAATAGAACATGGATCAGCAAGCTAATCTATGGATCACCAAAGTGGAAGGCAAAGCCCAGCACGAGAGATCTCTCATCAAAACTGTGATCAAAACACCATGAAGAATCTCATATCAAAATAACGCAGTTCCTCAATGGAAATAGCACTGTAGCTCAAATGACATAGATGGACAACTGCCAAGTTATAGATCTGAAGTGCAAACAAGAGAGGCACTCTTCCAGGAGGTTAAAACACACACTCCATGAGAAAAGGCTCCCAAAACAAGCTAGATATCTGCAGATCTAGAATCCCACTTGTTGCAGCTTGCAAAAGAAAACAAACCCTCACTGGATCTGCACTGCAATTGGAAGTAGAGCTTGGCCTCAAGCCTGATAGTGGATCAAATCAGCAAATACTCCTCCAATAATCCTCAAAGGAAGAGGTGAAATCCCTGCATAGGAACTCCAAGTGCTAAGCAACACAATCCTCCACTAAACATCAGAGAATAGTATTTGTCTAAACAAAAAAGATACTTAGAAATATAATATATCAACAACCTTCTCTTGTTTCCTTCCCTTTCCTTTTATAATATGAGAGCCTTTGCAAACCGTAAACCACCTTGATGAGTTATCTCTTTTCACATGAGGGGCCTCCTTCTAGAACTGCGTTGTCCCTTCATGAGATACATTGAACCTAGACAACGTTGTAGATTTGGTCAAGGTTGATCCATTCCCACAGCTCAAACCCCTTTCACACTTGCAAGTGATTTATTTACATGGCCTTGATTTATCTATGTTCACATGGGCATTGATTTATTCAGTCTTTTTAGGAGTTTTACATGTCCTCCTTTATTCATTTATTCATGCAATAGAAAGTAAAAAAAATGAATATTCCTTTTAGCTTAGGCTAAGTAGGAATATTACAACAGCAAAGAGTATGGATTCATGGTGTTGATGTGACATTCATATCATTCATTATATCCTCATCACATGTCTTGTATGATGGAAGCATGAGGAAGCAACAAACACTTTTGTTGCTTGGGTTGTACTTGAGAGAGCAAGGGCAGATTTTCTCTCACACATTGTATGATGTTGCAGGAGTAGGAGATGGCACTATCATGGTGCAAAGGGGCTACTCCTTGGCCTTAAATGAACAGGAAGTACTTCCCTTTTGGGAGGAATTTCCTAATTGCAGCAATATTGTTGGAGAAGTCTTTGACAAAGATCATGTCAAAGAAATGAGCTATGGGTTGGCAAGAGCCTATTTGCATAGGCCAACAGCGTTGTTCCTTTGGAGCATGAACTTATTCATGTATTCATGCATCACTTTACTTTTAGCACATGGTGAGAATGTTGTTTTTTCACCTATTGATTATGTAACACAGTATTTGCATTTTCTTACCATTTTCATACAATGCATTGCTCCACAAGAGGGCAAGTTTGTTGTTGAGCCCCATGAGAAAGATTTTGCTAGCTATTATGATGGAGACATCCATCCTTTGTTTAACCATGGGTAATTGTTTGATTATTTCTTGTATGCTTAGTTGGCACACTCACTCATTTACTATTCACTAGTAGATGTGTCGATGATTCACACAACTAGCCATTTGCCAACACACCACTTGCCATACTATTTTCTGAAGTTGTAGTGGGAGAGACTGCATTGTGTATGCTTGAGAAATTGTTTGTATCATGCAGCATCATGTAAAACATTCAGAAAACTTCTCATTTGGATAATCTATGATGATTATGTCCTATTCATCATGGATGCAATTTTTTGGGCCAATAATGTTGGAGAGGACATCCTTGAAGGATTTTTCTTCATTTTTCCACTTGAGGGAAATACTTTTGCAGCCCAGGATCAGAAGATACTCTACAATTATCATGATTGGAGAGAAGGACAGCGTGGGGTAGACTACCTTGTCTACCATGATCAGACTTTCAGCCCACCTACTTTGCATGAGCCAAAGGTGGAGGAAGACTTTCAGGAGTTGCCATGTTGGAGGGTAACTCATTTTGTTTGGATGATTGATTGGGGGATGGTAGATTCATATGGGGATGGAAGATCCCAATTAATTTCAGCCTCATACCTCAAGAAGGCCCTTCAGTTCTATCCTTGCAGTTGCTTGAGGACAAGCAACATTTGTGAGGGGAGGATTGTAATGTTCCCAAAATTATCATAGAACTAATTGGAACATTAATTTTTCTTATATCATCTAAGAAGTGAATAAATGGGTAAGGAGGCCCGTAAGTAGGAATAAAAACCGTTATAATGTGAAAGGGATCATCAGAATAACCATATTTTTCACCCTCAAGTGTAAAAAGGGGCAAATGCATGAGGACAAGGTCAGGTTTGACCAAGTCAACAGCGCTGCCATAGAAGGAGTGGATCACTTTGAAAGGCAGCATAGTGTGAATGAGGAAGAGGTAATTTGGTGGAGGAAACCATAATGTGTGAGGGCCAAGGAAAGGAGGCTTTTATTTGTATAAAGGGAGGACAAGGCAACCATAGATGGATATTTTGACGAATATAGAATTTGGACTACATGACTATTTTCTCTCTTCAGTTGTTTAACTAAGATTGTTGTGTTGCTTAGCACCAGGGATTTCCTGTTTAGGAATCCTTCTCCCTTATTGAGAGGCCTCTTGAGGGATTTTACTTCATTCTCCACATTTCAGGCTCAAGGCCAAGCCACCTCCTTCAGCTACAACGTTATTCCTGTAGCAGGAAACGTTGTGTTGCAGTGGAGGGTTCCACAACACCATTTACTTGGCTCATATTTTAGGGGAGGGAGCTTCTATTCCTCTAGGAGGTTAGTGAGGAAGATTCAGGAGCTTATTACAGATATTTGGCATCAGGCCAAGCACTTCCCATCTCCTGCAGCACAATCCATCACCTTGACTGCATTATTTCTGAGCATATTTGTAGTGGGGACTTGCTCCACTATTTTGGAGGGTGAGATCTTCAAGGATTGGATCAGCCTTTCACCTGAGAGATCCATTGGATGGGATATGTTCATCATATGTAGCATCATCAACTATCTTCGTCCATTTCTAGCTTTTGAGTTGTAGCTACTACCCTGCAACTCCAGCATTTTGTATTTCTACATATTTTAGCCAAGCCTTCCAGGATTGTCTAGAAATTTCCTTTGGGAGTGTTTATATTTGCTCCCCATATTGTATGAGCTGTGTATTGATATATTTCTATATTGACATTAGTTTGCAGCATTTATTCTTCATAGACTGCGTAGTCATAGCCATGGATTTCTTCATGTAGAAGTATTTTTCATTTATCATGTATATGTTCTATTGAGGGTTGTATTGCCCCACTTGAGTGATTGTTTCCTCAAGGATTTGTATACATTGTTGCTTCTATAATCTAATATGATGGTTATGTGGATAATCTAGCATTCCATGTGTTAATGTATCACTGCTACTCCATTGGTGTGTTTACATATTACTGTTGCTCCACATTTGGCATATCTTAAGATATTCCCAATAGTGTAGAAATTCCCTATTTTAGGATATTACACTCAAGCTCTCTCAACGAAGTTCCTTCTTATTCTATCTCTTCAATAGTTTAGCTATAGTATGCTCAATTATCCATGTTCAACTAGCTTATGCAAAGAGAGATAGCTTCTTTTTATAGAGGAAAATGAGGATGTTAGGATCCCTACAAAGGTGGGAGGGAGGCCTATCCTTTAGGAGGTTCCCATAGGTGGTGGAAACCATATACTAAAGGAGGGAGTCTGTGGTTATTTAGTTCAATCACTCCCAATGACTCATCCTCGAAGTTTTTGGAGTGGAATCTCTGCCTCTATTTTTAAAAAAAATTTCATAAACATCTCGGCGCGGGTGGCTAACTGAGACAGAGTGCCAATTGGCGTGGGGCCCAGTGTTAATCTTCTTCTTCGGCACAAGGGCAGAATTTACTACTCACGCCAAGGCAAAAACAAGGGTTTTTGAATCTCTGCTCAGGGAATTGTCAACAGAAGGAATATTACTCTAATGTAAAGGGATACAATGATGGTCTTTACAAGGCATGACACCACTTATTGATCACAGAAATTACCCTCCAATGGGTGAGATGGGGATTGTAGGGATAGTGACAAAATGTTGTGTAACAAACCTAGGTTAACACCATCTATTTTATTTTCTAGGGAAGCAATTTAAACTTGAGAGTTTTCAGTGGAATCGTTTGAAACTAAAACTTATTTTGATTCTAAAGTAGATGAGGGTACCTTCTCCTTTGGAATGTACTTTTTATGTACCTTCCTCACTAAATGATATGTGGCTTCAACTGATCTTTGTTTTCCCTTTTCATATTTAATGATTTTCTCTCGATGAGAAAGTGGAGTCACAATAGGTGATCATTGATTTCTCCTTGTAGGAGGAGGTCTTGAAACCCCTCCTCCTCATTTTGGAGTCTCCAGGTGAACCAATTTGCAGTCTTCTTCAAGTCACCAATTCTTGTTCACCATCAAGAATTGATTTTTAACAATTAAAAACAAGAGACTCGAGAGAATACTTCATTTCAAGGTCTTCGTCTCCCAATAGATGCACCAAACGATTAACACTTGGAATGCTCCAAGTGCTTGACCAATCACATCCTAAGATCTAAGGCAATTTAATGATTTGGATTACATGATTGGTAGGTGTTTTAAGCTCTCAATCACTGAAAAGGGATTTCAGTCAAGTTCATTGTCACACTAACAAGGGTATTGAGTTGTGATATGGTAGCAAAAAGGTAAGTTTATAGCCTATGGGGAGAAGAAAGTGTGAAATAGTGGAAGGGACAATGGGTCTGCAAGGAAAAAATCCAATACTTTAATGAAAAACCACACAAGAAACAATTTGAGAATATATCAACAAGAGAAAGCTATATCAATACTTACAATAATCTTATTGAATATCATGAAAGGTAATTGTCATAAGGAATGCTCTTTAAACTATGATTATGATCTGAATGGAAAATGGCATCCACCCATGGTATTCATCCACCCATGTTATCCATCCACCCATGGAATTTACCCATGGTATTGTAAATGGAACCGACCCATGGTATTCATCCACACATGGAATTTACCCATGGTACTGTAAGTGGTATCCACCCATGGTATCTACCCATGGTATTGTAACTCAAAAAAGGTTATAAATAACAAGCCTAACTTTGTAAAAGGACAGATGGTCCACCACAATGTAGCTTCTACAGTTATTATTTGTTTTAATAAAAACAAGTTTCTTTGTGGTTTTATTTGCTGTGTGCTCTCTCTCTTTTCAGCATTCTAATTTTGCAGATCTTGTCAGATCTATTTCAACTTTTTAGATATTGGGTGCGTCCCCCCAAGATCTGGATCAGTGGTACCATATTTAGGTTACGAATCCATGGGATTGAGGGTTTGAAGCATATTTCAATTTCAATTTTTGGCAACAATCTTCAGCAAACTTCATGAATTTCTTGGGCGACGAGTTTGAAGATCACAGATCTGAAAAAAATTTCTGAAAATTTTACAAAATTTAAAAACCAAATTTGGATTCCTTGCAAAAAAATACCCAAATTCAAAAAAAAAATCGATCGAATTGGAGTTCGGATGAGGAAAATATCGTTGATTCTAAATCAGCAATGTTGCAAAAAATGTTCTGACGATAATTCGTAGACAGCAGCTCTCCTGTAATTTTTTTACAGTTTTCAGTGAGAAATTTTAGAGAAATGGCTACAGATCTGAGCTCCCCTTGAAAAATCACCCAATTTCAAAAAAAAAACGATCGAATCAGAGTCTGGATGTGGGAGTTATCGTTGATTTAAAATCAACTATTTTTTTCAGAAATTTTGTGACAGCGAGACAGTTCCAGCACAAATCTGAGAGTCTAGAGTCTCCGGATAGCGGTTTCAAAGACATGAGAAGATGAAAAATGATCATTCCATTTTCAAAAATAGGTTATAATAAATATTCCGAGTTATATTGATCGAATTATACTCATTTTAAATCTGGAGCAACATTCAGAGTGGGTTCCCTTTCGAGACGTGCCCTCCCACCCCACTTTAGTAGGCACTGCTTCACATTCATCAATTTCAGCATAGCGGCATTTGGCTTGGGTTATTTGGATATGTGCCTTCCCACCCCAAGCTATGTAGGCACCTGCTACTTCATCAACGATCAGCATCACAGTTATGGGTCAACCGCACAAAATCATTTTCATCGAAGTCCATTTGCTAGGTCGCACACTATTAGTAACATAGTTGGTCACAAGCATTAAAGGGTATCTCTATCCTCGGATCTTCATTTTTCATGTTTTTGGTTCATCCACAAACCCACACTTCATTGAAATCCATTTGTTAAGCCGCACACTGTCAATATCACAATTGGTCATAAGCATTACAGGGTATCTCTATCCTTGGATCTTGATTCATCACGGTTAAGGCTTAACTACATAAAACCCTTCTCTTCAGTGGCTCTTCATATTCAACAAAGGCTTCTCAGGAGGGAACTTCAAGCAATGGGGACCATTGCTTCTTAAGGAGGGAGGAATGATCCGAATGGAAAATGGTATCCACCCATGGTATTCATCCACCCATGTTATCCATCCACCCATGGAATTTACCCATGGTATTGTACATGGAACCGATCCATGGTATTCATCCACACATGGAATTTACCCATGGTATTGTAAGTGGTATCCACCCATGGTATCAACCCATGGTATCCACCTATGGTATCTACCCATGGTATTGTAACTCAAAAAAAGGCTATAAATAACAAGCCTCACTTTGTAAAAGGACAGATGGTCCACCACATTGTAGCTTCTATAGTTATTCTCTGTTTTAATAAAAACAAGTTTCTTTGTGGTTTTATTTATTGTGTGCTCTCTCTCTTTTCAGCATTCTAATTTTGCAGATCTTGTCAGATCCATTTCAACTTTTTAGATCTTGGTGGCCTCCCCCCAAGATTCGGATCACATTATATATAACTCATCAAGAAATCTCACTGAATAATATTGATAAAATTTGATAAGATACATAAACACATCAAGAGACTCATAAAAACATGCCACAACATCTGAAATTACAAATTGCAACTAAAGAGAATGAGATGTGGAAACACATAGAAAGATTAACAATACACATATCAAGTAGGTAATAATTCCTCAAAAGTCTTCCTCAATATCATTCATTGAAAAAGTAAACTGATCATATGATCAAAATATTCACAAACCACGAACCTTTTCTTCATGGATTTTTATCATATATATACAAGTGACATTATACTGACATCTCCACAAAAAGTTTGAAGCTGTTCTAAAAAAGTTATTACATTCTCATACAAAATATGAGGCTTATCCTAAACTTTAATACAAAGTGGTGCAACATAAATAAAATAAAAAACATGGTGGCTTGTAATTTGAAGCGGTAGGAATGATGTGGCAATCTGCTAGAAGACTTCTCTTCCATTCTGGTACAACCACTTCCCCCAAAAGTGCAAACAACAGTTGAAGATGACATGTGGTTGCTTCCCTAAAAAGTGCAAAACAGAATTCTGAAATTTAGAATGGAGAATGATCAATGACACCTAGCAGCAGCTTCTTCTGTGGATAATGCATGCATTTAACTACTCTTTAGTAGCACCCCTCGAGACTTTGAACAAAAAATGCCTCCACTTCCTTCATAAAAAAACTCAAGAAATAATAGCTGCCCTTTTCAAAATTAAGTAGCTATAACCAGAAATTCTTCAAATAGCCGCATTTTTTTATTAGGCCAAAAATGTGTGAGCCTCTCCTGAAAGGTTTAGATAAAATCAAGTATTGAAGCAAAGATCTTGAGAGACTCTGGCTTAGTGAGCCTTCTAGTTATTTTTCCTGTATGATTTTGTTTCTGAGCTCTCGCCTTCTTGGTTTCCTTATCTGGGCTTTCATCAACATTGATGATTTCATCTCCCAGTCTTGGGTTAGCAATCAGTTTGTTATTCAGTCTAATTTTATTTTTAGGTCTAGTGTGAGGCATCTTAAGATAAGGGTTAGAAATATGGCAAACCCTTATTCTCTTCTACACCATACTACTAGACTGACCTTCTTCATATTCTGTCTCTGAGAAATTTTCAGCATTGCTATCTTCTTCAAAGGATGAATAAGAGTGAATGACATTTTTACCCTTTCTCCTTGTAGGTGTCTTGGGTGTCTTGGGTATCTTGAGGGAAGAAAACAATTGAGCTAGTGTTGGTTCCCTGTTTTCTTCTTGCTCTTATGCAACTGTTGGGATGGAATGTTGAACTAGAATAGACACTTGAACTGGTACTTGAACTGACATTTCAACTGGCACTTGGACTGGTATTTCAGGGTTGGCTTCCTCTGAAATTTTCTCTCCTAGGATCAACCTTCTTATACCTCTATATCTTGAGGAAGAAGCTTTGTTTTCCTCACATGTAGACTTAACATTTTTTCCTTGCTTGAATCTCATGGAATGTTCTCTGATGAATGTAGCTAAAGTCTGATGTTCCTTTGGAGATTTCCTCTCATAAAATTTCTCTGTAGGATGCACCATGGGTATGGGAGTGACAGGTTCAGTTCTATCCCTCCTAGATGAACTTCTAGTTTTCCTACTGGTTTATGGGATAGACCAAGTTGGATGTGACCTATTTGGCACCAAATTTGTGCTAGTTTGTTCATGAGTATTTTGCTTCTTCGGCCTCCCTACCCTCCTCCTAGAGTTGACACTACAAAACCCCTCCTCTATTAGGAATTTATACTAGGTAGTATTTTTCTCTTAAGGTGGTAGACAATTAACATTTTGATTAAACCCCTATGATATAAGTTATGCAGGGAATAGATATGGATTTTCTGCAACTTCAAGGACATTTTAAGAAAGGATATGTATAGGAATTAGGGAAAATTCATAGGTTTGTCACCTGAAATATGAGAAAGAAATCTCATTTGGTAATGGTGGACAGAGGAGAATATCCCTTCACAAGTAATGTAGCATTGTACTGTGGTTATTACATGTTTCCATTCTGCCTTAAAATAGGAAATATGCACAATTGGATTCCATTTGAAATTCACATGTTCAGGTTTGAGGAAGGGACTTACTTATATTGGCAGCACTTTATTCTTGAACCAGCGTTCTCAAGTGACCGAGGTTTGAGTAGCTCGGGCTATCATGGCTTCAGAGATTTTGAAAGTCTTGCTCCCAAGCTTGACTTTCTCCCCATCAAAGCTCTCGGCAAAGGCCTGTGCTAAAGATACATTTTCTCTGGAATGTTTTTGCAAAAACTTATACCAGCCTGCTGTATTAAATTGGGCTTTACTCTAGCATAAAAAAACCTAGTGTTTGTTGGCTCAGACCGGTTGACGTTCCCACCTTTTCCCATTATTCTCAACATCTAAGCTCCCTCTAAATGCATAGTTGTTCAACCCAGAGGTAAAACCCTACACGCAGCCCTGATTCCTACCTTGGAATGATAAACTAGTTGCTGGAGGATGTGACTTCTGTTAGTTGTAACTTCCACAGAGAACCTCTAATTTGAGAATATTAAGCTTAACCCTCTAAAGCTTTCCCTTTAGCTATGGTATGGTTTAATGGCATGATTTTAAATCGTTCAAATACGAGCACCAAGTCATCCCATAATTGATAATACTCCCCTGCATCATTTAATAATTGATACCTTGCACATTAACTTCCGACCTTAACTTCAGTTTCAGTATTAGTAGGGTAGCTATAGGTTAGTTGCATTAATAATATAACCATTTACCTATAATATTTCTCCTAAGTCAAAATAATTAATCTTGTTAAAAAGAATAATCATGTTATAACATAGGAGATATTCAATCAACTTCAAAGAGGAATGATCTTTTCCCTGAAAGTATTCCTTGTAGCTCCTTATGCCTGAGAAATAGCTTCCTTTATATCTGTATTTCAATATAACCAAAATTCAGAGAAAAAACTGCTCTTTTTACTGTGTTACCAATGAAAACAGGTTCCTGAAAAAATAGCTGCTCTTTTCTCTAAGTCAGTAATGTAACCTTCATTTTGGAAAAATAGATTTCCTTTTTATATCACTTTTTTACCAATGAAAATTAAACAGGGGTAGCTATTATCCTGGAAACAGAAGCTATAATTTTATTACAAAAATGACCAATAACCTATGACACTAATCCTAAGTTAAAACGGTGATTTTAACTTCTTTTATGAGTGTAAGACACAATACCACCTATAAAACTTAAAAATATTTTGGTTTCGAGACTATTTTTTGCTTTTATTGAAAATGAATCGAACTTTGACATAGGCTAGGGAATAAGAAAATTTTGAAAAAAGTGATATATTGGCGGTCAAGCTATTAACATTTATAGTGCTAACACTCCCCATCCCCAATTGAAACAACTGAGTTTGACTTGTCTTTGTTAGTATGTCACCGATGAAGAGAATGGTAGGGACATATATTTAAATCAAGCTAAGTAAAGAAGCTATGGTGATCGATGAAATTTAAAAACACTTCCTTAAGAGTTAGACCTATTTTACATGAGTTAAAATGTAATATCCCAAAATGGAATAATGCATTGATACATAAACATAATATTTGCAACACATAAAATGTACATGTAATTTTATGATCAAAAAAGATATATATAGAATAGATGAGCCATTTTATTCATAGGATAAGATTCAGTTACAACAATGTACAAAATATGAGGTAACCTAGCCAAAGAGATGGCCTAGAATGACCCTGAAAATATGCCAAAGCAGGCATTGCGTTACTAGAGAGTCGCTGGAAGAAAATACTGTGTTGTCCCTTCAGTAGATAATGTAGATCTAGCTGTTGGCTAAAAGAAAAATGAAGATCTATGGAAATATGGAGCTCTGATGATGCCGAGATTCTAGATCTGGGCTCTATGATGGCCACCCAAGATAAACTAGAAAGGAAATTCCATATCTATGAGATTGGAAATTTACCCTCTTGGGGTTTGATCCCTGGTCTGCTGGGTTATGCAAATATAAAGCTAGATCTGACAAATATATGGCTGAAATATGTCACAATATCATATCTATGCTTGAAGGGCTGATCCCTTCACTAGATTCTCAAGCTAGAAGCTTAAGATCTAGCTTCTCAATCATCCTCTGAAGATTGCAGCTGTTGCTGCACAACTACTACCAAAACCTGCACTTTATAGGAAGTAGGATCTCTAGCCTACTACTAAGATATGAAATATAGCTCAGAAATTATGGAAATAATGCATACAATGTGAAGGAATAGTCCTCCACTGGATTACTAGTTGAAATGCCAACAACTTTCCTTCTCCCTTGGATCTAAAATAATGGAATGTGCAATTCTTGATGGAAGTGCTACTACTGGGAGATAAATAATAGATGGCCTGATGCTTGATATATATTTGAAGTACTGGAAGGTTGATCTTGAAGCTCAAGGTCATAGGTTGAATCCTTTACTGGTTCCTCAACTGAAATATTGAAGGACAACCTCCTCCTCTCAAACTGATCTTCAGAAATTTGAAATTTATGAATATGGATGTTTTGCAAAAATTAGAAACAATATGGCACCAATGCCTGATGATGAATGTAGTGAAAATACTCTTCCTTATAGATCACTCAAGGGAAGAGGTGGGATCCCCGCTCGGGAACACCCTATGCTAAACAACACTGCAGACTTAGCTAAATAGCATAAGAGTACATGGAATGTCAAATGACAAATCTAGATATAAACATATTGCAAATCGATAATCTAAAGCCTGCCTTCTATGTTTCCTTCATCTTCATTATATAGTTTGTGAACCTTCTCATGCCTTGGCCCACCTCATAACTGCGTTGTACATGTGGACTTAGGTCACAATGTTGACTGCGTTGTCTCTCCATGATCTCCATCATGTGAGAATGAAATGATCACCCTCTCCATCACGTGTGCATTAATGCACCACTTCCTCCATCATCTCATCATAAATTCTCTATGATATTACATTTGATTCTTTCAAAGATCTTAGTTGACTACTTCAACCTCCATGATCTTTCTCATTAATGAGACATGATCTCCACTCATTTTACATTAAGTAGCTGCTCCACTACTCCATTATGTAGATCTAGATCTGAAATATCCACATACACACATCAAAAGTGTATTTTATTTATCTTTGGGGTTTTTGGGTCCCTCCACCCTCTTATTTACTTAATTAATTATGGAAATTAAGAACTCTAATATTCCAAATATCATGTCAAAATTTAGGAATATTACAGTCCTCCCTGGAAAAATGTTGCTTGACCTCAAGCAACTGCAAAATTGGATGCTACAGCAAACATCCTCCCTCCAAATGGCATCCTCATGTGGAAGGCCTTCCCATCTGTCGTAATGTGTCATGCACGTCTAGCTCCAAAGCTGCCTCTCTAGCATTTCTAGAATGGCCTCCAACTAAAAAGTTAAATACCCTTGCTCATCAATGAATCTCCAAGTGGCAACTATATGATGACCAAAGATCTTCTCTACACATGAGATACATAAGATGAAGTGGTTCATTCCCAAAGTGGAAAGTCCCAACTTATGAACTATCTCTCTAACTCATGATACATAGAGTAGATTATATCTATCAATGCCCTCATCATTAGCCCTATTGTCCATGTAGGAATCAAGCATCACATCATCATAGTGAAAAACAAGAAGTAGAGACTTATGGGAAAACATAAACAATGTCAAACCATATTCTCCCAATAACAACCAACATAGCAAAGCCTTATGCTTCCATGCTAGATCATCATGAAAGCAAAGAAGAGAGCCATACTCTCTTAAAAGAAGCCACCGCAACAATGCTTCTTGTTTCCATGCCAAATTTGAATCAATAAAAATTTGAGATCCATACTCTCTTAATAGAAGCCACTGCAGCAATGCCTCTTTTGCCATACCATATCATCATTGTACCAAATTTAGTGGCCATGTTCTCTCAGTAGAAGCCACCTTAACAAGGCATCTTGTCGCCCCATCACATCATCATCATACCATGTACAATGACCATAATCCTCCAACAAAAGCCAACGCTTTAAGGCCTCTTGTTGCCATCCGCTATCTTCATCATGCAATGTATGGGAAGAAATTAGTCCATACTCTTCCAAAAGTAACCATAGCAACAAGGATTCATGTTGCCTCCTTACATCATCATGATGCAAGTCATGGAGCAACAATATAGTAATGGACATGTGAGATGTCTCATCAACATAGTACAAACAAGCTCCCTTATGCCACATCATGTGAGAGTTATACTTTCTCCCAACCCCAAGTACATACATGAACAGAAATATATTCCAAACAGAAATACATGTAAAGACATGAGACATATCCCAAACAAGAGTAAATTCAAGGACATAATATATATCATGTGATGTCCAAACTCTCTCATCAACAACCAAAGCAACCATGCCTTTTTCTTCTGCATTCTTCCAGTGATGTGTAAGGCATGAATCAGAAACATATGACCCATTGGGTGGTAACCATACTCACCCAAGAGTAACCGGCACAACCATGCTTCTTGTTAACCTGTATCATAGATCTTCAAGTGATTTTTCAACCCCTTGCTCCACATGCTCAACCATTCATCCCAATGAGGATGATGGATCTTATTCTGCAAAAATTTGGTATCCTCCCATTGTAGGACACCAACCTGCTCAAACTGTTGAAGAAATTTTCACTCCATTATATGTTGAAGTGCACCTCCAATGAGACCTCTCCATGAGATTTTTTTCTCATCAATGGCCCTCCAAAGCCAGTAAGGTTTTGGATCTGCTGCAAGTATAAATTTCTCTTTGAGCTGTGAGATGCTCATTGAGAAAGTGTCATATAGAAAGGAGAAAATATTCCTCATCTCAAGATTTCTACCATCTATCATATTTTCCTCCATTTCTTCATAAATGAAGCTTCCATTTTATTGCTCCCATAAGGAATGGGTCCTCTCTTCTTATTGTTGCTCATTAACAGTGTTGTAGATCTGCAAGGTGATGCATGTGTTGTCTCAAAGCAAGGCACAATGCTGAACTCATAGCGAGCCATTTTACATAGGATCATACTCATCCCATATTCTAAAATTCTACATTTCAACTCAAAGGGTTTAATGTAGTTCATCAATGAAAAACTAGGGTGGGTTCTCATCTCATCTAGATCAAGGGTCCTTTGCGTAGTGATATGATGCTGCTCCAAATCAGCATGTTGTTCTAACCCTTGGTCAGACATTAGCCCTGATGGCATGTCCCCATAAGTTTCATTAAGAGGTACTAAAACAATATGAGATGAAAGTGTATGCATACCTTGGATCAACTAATGTGTGGGAACCTCTTGCAAGACCACAAGAGTTTCTCCAACCGGAACAATAATGTCTCCAACTGCTGGTAGTGACGATGGTTGCACTTCTACAAGTGTACCAGCACTGGTATATTTATCTTCCTCATCATGCATCTCATGAGTAAGCATGGGGCTCCAAATTTCAAGAACTCAAGACCATCTTGCAAATATGCAATTGATCCTCCTCTTGATGTAAGCACATCTGCAACTGGTGGTGGAAGAGGCTCCTCTCCTGAATGATAGTGATGACATCTTCTTTTAGATCTTCATGTACTATCTCCTTGATGATGGGAGATGTCACTATGTGAAATTTCTTTGGTTTATTCCTACCATATTTCTTCTTCAGTCTTTGCATAAAATCTGCAAAAGCAAACACTTCCATGTGTGATACATGAATGAACCACCAATTCCTTGATTTATCATCTAGGTGCAGCGCTGCAAAATCCACAGCCTCTCTTTCTGACATAGGATATTTTAGAAAGAAGGTAAATAATTCTTCCCTCCAAGACCTCAAGGTGCTTGTGGAAGATCCATCAAATGTATGCAATAAGAATCTGTGCCTCTTTCTTCTATTGCTGCTTCTGGATCTCCTCTCTTCTTTGAGTTGCAGAAACTGTTGGAGAGAGAGATTCTCCTTCAATGCTCTAGGTTGTGACTTGTATTTAGACAGATACTCACTTAGGATCTCATTTCCCAAGCCTTCATCATATTTATACCAGTCCTCTTTCTCAAAGAAAGTGGATCTAGTGGAACAATGTGAATCTCTTTGCTTCTCTGGCCTTCTTTGTTGCTGAAAAGAAGTGTTGGGACCTTCTTCATTTTGAAACCTTCTTGAGGTTTCTCTTTTCCTTTCTCTTCTTGTTTCATTGATCTCCATGGAGAGATCCTTCATATATCTAAAGGAATATGATGCAAAACTTAATCCCTCCATTATAGTAGATTTCTACTATCTGTTTTTCATATGTTGTCAAAATTTCCACAAGCTGAGCCAAAGATCATGCGTTGATACCACTGTAATATCCCAAAATGGAATAATGCATTGATACACAAACATGATATTTGTAACACAGAAAATGTACATGTAAGTTTATGATAAACACAGATATAGACAGAATAGCTGAGCCATTTTATTCATAGGATAATATTCAGTTACAACAGTGTCCAAAATATGAGGTAATCTAGCCAAAGAGATGGCCTAGAATGACCCTGAAAAGATTCCAAAGCAGGAACTACGTAACTGGAGAGTTGCTGGAAGAAAATATGGAATTGTCCCTTCAACAGATAATGTAGATATAGGTTTTGGCTGAAATAAAAATTCATATCTATGGAAATCTGTAGCTCTAATGATGACAAGATTCTAGATCTGGGCTCTATGATGGCAACCCAAGAAAACCTAGAAAGGAAATTCCAGATCTATGAGATTGGAAATTTACCCTCTTGGGGTTTGATCCCTGGTTTAATGGGTTATGCATAAATAAATCTAGATATAACAAATAGATGGCTGAAATATGTCACAAGATCATATCTAAGCTTGAAGGGTTGATCCCTTCACTAGATCCTCAAGCTAGAAGCTCAAGATCTAGCTCCTCAATCCTCCTCTGAAGATTTCAGTTGCTGCTACACAACTACTACCACAAAATGAGTTGTAAGGGAAGGAGGCTCTCTAGATTGCTACTAAGATATGAAATTTAGCTTAGAAATGATGGAAATAATGCATATAATGTGAAGGAATGTTCCTCCACTAGATTAATAGTTGAAATGCTAGCAACTTTCCTTCTCCCTTGGATCTACAAGAATGGACTGCACAAGTCCTGATGGAAGTGTTGATGCTGGGAGATGAATAATAGATGGCATGATGCTTGATATATATCTGAAGTACTAGAAGGCTGATCTTGAATCTCAAGGTGATAGGATGAATCCTTCACAGGTTCCTCAACTGAAATATTGAAGGACAACCTCCTCCTCTCAAACCGATCTTCATAAATGTGCGATTTCTGAATATGGATGTTCTGCATAAAGTAGGAAAAATATGGCACCAATGCCTAATGGTGAATTTATTGAAAATACTCCTCCTTAGAGATCACTCAAGGGAAGAGGTTGGATCCCCGCTCGGGAACACCCTGTGCTAAACAACACTACAGACTTAGCTAAACAGCATAAGAGTGCATGGAATGTCAAATGAAAAATACAAATCTAAATAGATCACAAATAAATAATCTAAAGCCTGCCTTCTATGTTCCCTTCATCTTCATTATATAGTTTTTTAACCTTCTCATGCCTTGGCCCACCTCATAATTGTGATGTACATGTGGACATAGGTCTCCATGATCTCCATCATGTGAGAATGTAATGATCACCCTCTCCATCATGTGTGCATTAATGAACCACTTCCTCCATCATCTCATCATAAATTCTCTATGATCTTACATTTGATTCCTTCCAAGATCTTAGTTAACTGCTTCAACCTCCATGATCTTTCTCATTAATGATACATGATCTCCACTCCTTTTACATTAAGTAGTTGCTCCACTACTCCATTATGCAGATCTAGATCTGAAATATCCACATACACACATCAAAAGTGGATTTTATTTATCTTTGGGGTTTGTGGGTCCGTCCACCCTCTTAATTACTTAATTAATTATGGAAATTAAGAACTATAATATTCCAAATATCATGTGAAAAATTATGAATATTACATAATACCCATACAAAGACCTATATTTATACCAGTTTGTTGCCAAGTCTTGTAGTTGCTACAGCCATGCTCCAAAAAATTTCCCATGCTTTGATTTTGGAGCCTCCCTTATGCCCACATGAGCTCATCATTCATTGTATTCAAGTATTCATGCTATGTTAAGACTTATCATTTCATGCAGTGCTTTTGATGTCTTTTTTTGATCCTGATTTGATACATTTCAAACATAAGTCTTCTCTTGTCTTGACTTTACAACTTTGCTAGTCTTCCCTTCAGAAATTGAGCAATCTTGGAAGGCAGGCTAGCCTTGAGGATCTGAACTGCATAATATTGAGCAGTAGGCCAACCGTGAGCTCAAAAATTGTACAATATTAAGAGGTAGGCCGATCTTGAGCTCATAAATTTTGTAAAAGCTTCCCATGTCCTCAGAAACTACACAATTCACTAAGCCAAGGAATTGCCTAGTCGCTTATGGCTTCGAATTACACAATCCTTCTTGCCAGCATGGATGGCCAGTTTATCAAAAAATAAAAATAAAAAACAAAAAACAAATCCATAGAAAATAGGGAGTGGATAATTGGTTTCTTAAAGAGTGGCAAAAGTTGATATTTTTTACTTTTCGCCAAGTGTCACTTTTTCCTTGATTTTAGGAGTGCACTTCATAAACAATAGCCTACCTAGATCTATGTAGTGGTTTCCCCTAGGGCTAATTTTCACATTCTATCTTGGATCTATAGCCTTCCCAATGAGATCAAGGAGCCTTCGGTAGAGTTTGTGGCGCATTTCCGAGTGAGTTTTGCCTTTGTCGTCTTTTGTCGCTTTTTGTCATTTTTCTTATGTGAGTGTTGTTTTGCTTGTTTAATTGCATAGTTTCTGGAATTTTAACTTATATTAGCTTATATAAATGTTTTTTCAGAATGTCATTCACTTTTTACGAATGTCACATCTACTTCTTGTTTTTACTCGTTAGTGGTCTTCATTTCGACAACTCCCTATGTATGTTTATTTTTCCTTTCGCATGTTGATATTTTGCACTTAATTCCTACTGATCTATCTTTCCTTAGTCATGTATGCACTCTTATTTTCACTATCACTCAAATATGTGAGTTTCCCATCCTCTTCCTGGGAAGATATTCCCTTTACTTGGCCAAAATTTTCCATGCTCAACTGCACATTTTGCAACTACAATTCTCAAGCCTCATGCTTGGCCTTTAATACCTTGGTTTGCACATTGTACATTTCAAGGGATCAATATTCACCCATGGACACTTAGACTGCATAATGCACATTCTCTCCCTTAGTCTATCAAATTTGATACTGCGCATTGTGTAGTATTAAGCCTCGAGTCCCTCCCTATTCTGCTTAGACTGCACAATGCACAGTTCATGAGGCCAATATCTTCCCTTAGCACATAAATTACACATTTTTCCCTCTGAGTCTTGTGGTTGCTACCTTGATCTTGCTTTGTCAGTTATTTTTCTTGATACAATTTGTGTTTTAAATTAGTGTATTTCTCTCTTACAGGTACTACATTTTTTGTGCACTTCACTTCACCTTGACCAGTTACTATCACTATGACTTCCAAGATTTTTGTCTTAGAGGACATTACAGAAAGCAGCACCAGAGAGGAAGTTGAGAGTACTCTAGTGAAATTGATAGTTTTCTTAGACACTCAGATGTTCATAGAGAAAGAGTCAGACATTACATGTAAGAAGGTGAATTAATTATTCTCAGCAACAATATTCAAATCATATCTTTAGGACAGACATGTGTACATCAATGTCCAAAGGTCAGGGTTACACAAGATTGCATGCAAGTACTTGGTTTTTTCATGTGCAGATATTGTCATCTGGATAATATCATATACAAAGAGTAATACCATGACTCTTAGCAGTGCCATTAGACAAAGGATTGCCTCTTTTATGGCACACAATTACCACCATATGTATCATTTAATGATGCCAGAACCATACATGGATTCCTAATTTTATGAAGTCACCAACTATATGAGCATTAAAGGTGTCGTTAGAGGTTGGGTGAAAGAGCCTTTCAAATTCCGCCAGACACCCAACAACAATTACAAGACCAAATATTTCAGGAAGGCTTATTGGCAACACACAACAATATTTTCTCATGATTAATTTCCTGACATGAATTAAACATGGTCACCAAGAGAAACTTCCCTGCACATTTACTGCAAGCTGGTTTCATAGTGTAGATTCAAGGGAGTAATTGAAAATATTACTTATCACTTCATTTCATTTTATAAGTTAATATCTAAGGAAGAACCATCTTGCATGTCTTATGAGGCAATAGAATTAGTGTTGGCATTGGTGGATTAGTTTGCCTCACCATATGGCACGCACTTTAGAGTATTTGGTAGTTAGAAGACTCCACATCTTCTACCAAGGTATGCCATTGACAAGTTGGTCATGAAATAAGTTACTTATCATCTTTCCACATGCCCATTTTCAACAGTATTGCAGAGTAAGAAGAAAGCACCTTGGCTTTCTCTTCCTTTGTAAATCCGGTTGTACGAGATAAATAATATAAAGGTTTCTAAGGCTGAAGGAAAGGAGATAGATAAATTGAAATTCGATCATTTGGAATTCAATTCGTACGATCCTAGGAATGTTTGCAAAGAATTGAAAAGGTTAATTTCCAATGGCCAAGCAAGACATTATATAGGCTCGCAGAGGAAAATATGAATAATTGTTACAATGCCTCCAAGTCCCATGAACTAGTCCGCTTTGCAGGAATGTAACAGGTTACTCCTAAGAAGGAAGTCACTCCAGAGGCAGAACCAACAAGAAGGTGAAATCTAGTGCATGAAAAGGGCAAGAGGAAGGTTTCACATATTCTAGTGGAAGAGAAGAGCCTCAAGATGAAAGCAGATCCAATCATCCTAAAATAGGCCATAGCAGTAGAAAAGAGGAGGAAACATAGGAAGCAATAAGAATAATTGAAGCAGAGGGATGATTTGGATTTATGCAAAAATGCAACAGAATACAGAAATAACCATAAACATAGAAATACAACAAAAATAAGGCTTCATTTCATTAATATCAAATCACATAAATATGCTTACAAACATGATGGAAATAAAATAGCTAGGGTGCTCGTAGTGAATCTCTGAGAAGATATGTGGTGGCTACAGACCTCTGAATTGTGTTATAATAAGGCTCGAGGGCCTATTTATTATGGAGAAACAATGGAGAACTCTAAACATCCAAAAACCTAACCCTAGGAGATGAAGCGCCAAAACTATGGGCCCCGTTTGGGTAAATTGGTGTTTCAACTTCTCGGGGACATAACTTCAGCATACTATCTCCATTTGGGGCTTCAAAATGGCTCTGAAAGTTTAGGACCCGAAAAAATTCTAAAAATAGTAAGTTGTGAAAAAAACTGAAAGAGACAATGGTGGGGCCCCAAGTGGAATAGGCAGGTGGCCACCAATATCCACTTGGATCATTCCTCCCCCCTTAGGAAGCAATGGTCCCCGTTGCGTTGAGTTCCTCCATGAGATGATGAAACTTTGGTTGAACTTGGTCCCTAGTGAACCACTTGCCTTGGTGCACGAGTTGGCCATTTTTGACAACCCGATACAGTTGGATCTTCTGTCGGCGAGTGTTCTTGATTTGCATGTCCATGATACAGTCTGTGGTGGCCTGTTCCATGCAGTCTGGGTTTAACTCTTTTGGTGTGAGTTCTTCTGCAATGTTAGAGGTGTCTAATAGAGGTGGGAAGTAGGGATGAAGGCGGTCTACATTGAATACTGGGTGCAGACCAAGGAATGGTGAAATACTGAGCTCGAAGGAATTTTTCCCTAAGCCTTGGTGATGGTGTACGACCCATATTGGAGAGGGAGAATCTTGGGGTGGGGTCTAGTGAGGCACTCCTTCTGCAAATGTAGCCACACTTTCTCGCCCTCCTGGAAGTTGTGTGGCACCTGATGTTGATCATGTCGTTGCTTGTACTTAGAATTAGCTCTGTCCAATATGTCATGAACCTGTTGGTGGATGTGCTAAATGCGCTCGATGAAGTTTTTTGCTTTGTCAGCTTCATACTGGACATGAGCCGAATCGGCATGAGTAGCTGCAAATGGCATGGCTACGTCAATGGGACATAGTGGCTAGAATCCCAAGCCCACCTGAAAGCAGTTGTGGCCGGTTGAGCTATGGAGAGCCCAGTTATAACTGTGTTGTACATAGGGAAGGCTCTCATCCCATGTGCGTGGATGCTTTGAATTGTACATGCGCAAAATGTGTACAATCATCTTGTTGACGACCTTTGTCTAGCCATCAGTTTGGGGATGGAAAGCTGTGGACTTGGTGAGCTTGGTATCCAACATTGACCAGAGGCTGGACCAAAATGTGTTGAGGAACCTGTTGTCGCGATATGATATGATAGATTGGGGATCCCAAATTGCACCCACACTCGTTCAAAGAAGAGTTTAGCAGTGGCTTCTGCTGTGATATTCTTCTTGCAGGCCGCCATAATGGCCATCTTTGAAAATCTGTCGACGACCACAAAAACACAGTCGTTTCCATGCTTAGTAGAAGGAAGGCCTGACATGTAATCCATGGAGATGGATTTCCAAGGTCGACTAGTGGTAGGTAGCGGAGTATAGAGACCTTGCTTCTTGATGGTCGGTTTGGCAATGGCGCAAGCAGTACAGAATCTGATGTACTTCTCGAAATCCTGCCGAAGGTTCAGCCAATAGAAATACTTCTGCAATACTGCCACTATTTTCTCAACCCCAAAATGCCTAGCGAATCAACTGTAGTGCGCTTCCCATATCATCTTGGCATGCTCGCTTGAAGGAACACAAAGGTGTCCCAGGTGACATAATAGTGCATCTTGGAGGTAAAAATTTGGAACTTGCATACCCCCCAAGAGTGCCTTGTATGTGTAGTTGAATTCTGGATCACTTTTGTAGAGAAGCGGCCAATCAGAAGTCTCATGCCCACAAAAGTTGAGAACGGTGGTTATGGCCACGATCGGTAGTCGGCTAAGGCATTCTACAACATTATTGATGCTACCCTTCTTGTACTTGATGTTAAAATGAAATTGTTGCAGATATGTGGACCAATTCTGATGGCGATCATTCTGCAACTTCCCTTGTTTCTATATGAACTACAAGTGTCGGTGGTCTGTGTGGATGATTTCCTCCTTCCCAAAAATTTAATGTTTCCATTGTCAACAAGCCTACACAATGGAATACATTTCTTTGTCATAAGTGGGATACTTTCGAACTGTGTCGGACAGTGTCTCATTGTGATATGCCACTAGATGCCCCTGTTGAGTAAGAACTACCCCAATAGCATAGTCAGAGGCATCTGTCTTGATCTCAAATGGTTGTTTCAAGTCTGGTAATGTGAGCATTGGGGCATAATAGAGGCGATGTTTCAATTCTACGAATGCCTTCTTTTGAGATTCTGACCAACATAATTTTTCTTTCACTCCTCCCTTGGTGACTTGACTCAAGGGCCAAGTGATATGAGATAATCCCAACACAAAGCTGCGGTAGAAATTAGTAAGATCCAGAAAGCTGCGAAGCTCTGTTAGGGTGGTTGGGGTTGGCCAATCTCGAATGACTTGGATCTTGGCTGGATCCACACCCACCCCCCTTTCATCAATAATGTATCCCAGATATTGAACTTGGGTCATGCCAAAAGGGCACTTCTCCAAATTGGCACACAACTTGTGTTGTCGTAGTGTTTAGAGGACTTCTCGGATGTGGTGGAGGTGCTCTTCCCAAGTCTAGCTGAAGATCAAAATGTCATCCAAGTATACCACTACAAATGAGTTGGTGAATGTACACAAGATGTCATCCATCAACCTCATGAAGGTTGCGGGAGAATTTGTCAATCCAAAAGGCATGATGAGCCATTCGAAAAGGCCCTCCTTTGCTTTGAAGGAAATCTTCCACAAATCAGAGGGTTTGATTGGTACCTGGTGATACCCAGACTTCAAGTCGATCTTGCTGTAATATTTTGCCCCTTTGAGTTGGTCCAGAAGGTCATCAATCTGTGGGATCGGGTACCTATTCCAGAAAGTGATCTTGTTTAGCACCCAATAGTCAATACAGAGTCTCCAAGTCCCATCCTTCTTTTGTACCAACACTATCGGGCTCCCACAAGGTGATGAACTTGGCCTGATGTGACCTTTCTGCAACAGATCCTGAATCTGCCTCTTGATTTCATCATTCTCCAAAAAAGAGCGCCTATAGATTGGTCCATTGGGTAGCAGCGCACCTAGGGTCAGGTCAATGGGGTGCTTGACCTGACAGTGTAGAGGCACCCCTGTGGGTGGGGTGAAGATGTCCTCGTACTCTGTTGGAAATATTTTCATTGATGGCAAAGGAGAAGAAAGGAGAAGAAAGGAGAAGAAAGGAGTTGCACCTGAACTATCACAAAGAAGAAACAACAATAAGTCAAAGGAGACAGACAAGGAGTAGAGGCAGCGAGGGCAGCAAAAATAGGCAGCTCAGAAAACAGGAAGAAGTAGAGGCAGCAAAGAAGCAGAGAGGTAGTAGAGAGGCAGCGAAGAAGTAGAGAGTTAGTAGAGAGGCAGCAGAGAAAGCATTAGATAAGAAGCAAAGGCAGAAAAGAAGCAGAGATAGTATAAGTATCGTTTAGTTTAATTGCTATGGGATGAGACTCTGTAATTGGGGGTTTAAATGGGTCCTATGTGTTATTGAAGAAATCGAATTTCATGTCGATGTTGTGGTCTGAAATTATCTATGCAATAATGAGTTAATTACATATGTGAGTCGATCAAGGTTTATAAACAGTTTTGAATAAACTCTGTGGCAAGGGCCATTGATTGAAGATCAGGCCAGTAGCAATTGTAATTTGAGTTCAGACGTATAGATGAAGAATTGTCTCTAAATTTTGTGCAATGATTCAGGGTAGATTGATGCTAATTATTGTGCTTTGAATGCATTATGGTTTGCATGGGCAGCGTTGAATAATAATGAAGCACAAAATTGCCTGAAAATATTGCTGGGCATAAAGAAAAATCGATGTTAGTTAATATCGATATTATATTTGTTAATTGAATTAGTCAAAGATGGGTTTTAATTCGGCGGTTTGATACATCGGAGTGGCCAACAAAGTAATTGGGTTTTGGAACAAACTTCGTCATTCAGTTTGAAATCATTTGGGATTTTACAGTGGATTGAACCATAGAGACTAGATATGGCAATCATGGTCGCATTTCCAAAGTTGATTTTTTATATGTTGTAGGTTATAATTAAAAGAAATGTTGATATCATATATGAGCAAACCATTTACATATACGAAGGTAACCAAATTGAATAGAATGAATGTATGTGTGAGTCGAAGGTCGAACCTTGGCCCTAATCAAAACTGTGTGTGGAATGAAAGTGGAAATTCTGTGTTAAGGAAGAATTGTGAGCAACCAGCAAAATAGCGGACAGAGAATGGTTAAGAATGAAGTCTTAAGGACATAGTTGCAAAATGGAAAGTCGAAGGTTAACACAATTGAAGAAGAAATCGAAGAGGAATGATATAGAGAAATTGAGAAGGGCAGATTGAGTTGTTAGCATTGGAGTCTATATTGTAAAAGAATTTGATACACATATAATTTTGCACATGCTGTGAAATCCGGAAGTGGAATGATGGCTCAATTGCAGAGATGCGCGCATAAGGAGAGAGGATTTACACATTCAATTGTGTAAATATGATACAGCAATATCAAGGGCTGGTTGAAGTAGTGACTTGAACAACAGTGAGATGGGAGCGGAACATTGAATGGAATGTAGCAGTGGTTAAACTGTGAAGAGTATGCAAAGGTTTGCGTCGAGGTCAAAAGGAAGCAAACGGTGTGAGGAATTTGTGCAAAGAAACAGCGAAAGGAAAACAATGAAGGCGCAGAAGGATAGCAGAATACCACACTAAAAGAAACGGAACCTTGAAGTCGGAACTGTGAGGGTGGTTTTGAGAACAAAAACTAGCAGTTTCACATTTTTATTAAATGGTAAGCGTAATTCCTGAAAAAAATGCGATAAAGGTCTTTGAATGACGCGTGGCATAGATGGTATTTGAAAACTACCTATTTCACATTTTTTTTTGAGTTAAAGTTCTGTTCTTAAAAAATGTGATTTCCGTTCGATGGCAAAGACGAAAGATCAAAGGGTGTTCACAATCAAAGCTGCAAGGGTGTTAACTGGTGAAGAGGTAAGAGTTAAGCTGTGGGGCCCATATTATTCATTTGGATAATTGAGTTTTATTAAAGCGGAGGAAATGTTGCATGGTCTAAAAGTATTGTGTTGGTGTCTATGGTTTACTCCAAAGTTGAATTGTTAACAAGAAACTCAAATGTGAATCTGGGTTGGAGTTATATAAATTCATGGGGTCGAACCAAATCGTCACATTAATACATGTTGTGATGTGTTGTGGGCCCAAAATTATTAATATTGAGTTTTAAGGTTAATGAGGTCATATTTTTGTATGAATACAATGGAATATGAACATATCCCAAATGTGTTGATATTCAGTTTATGCATTGAATGAGTTGTGGGACCCGGACGGACCTAATGTTGGTGATAGAGTATGGAAGAGCATTGTATATGCGTTGTTGGGTTAAACCATATGTGAAGTGAGTCTCGAAAAAACGTTGAATAGATGCATGAACACATATTAATGTATGTAGTGAGATCGAAGTTCATACTTCGATTCAAATTCCAATTGTAAATAAAAGGAGAATGTTCTGTAAAGACCGTATATATGGTTGAGTTTAAATGAAAATCGAATATTAATTCGAGGTGCCATATGGTGTGAGAACTCAAACTCAGATTTGGTCTAAAATGGAGTTGAGACCAAGCATGGTATGTAAAGTATAATTCCACATATAAAAAATTGGAGGTTTTATTTACAAGGTTTTAAATAAGAGATTTGAAGAAAGCTTCCGCATTGATACAGCTGCCAGATTTAGAACATAATTTGGGAAATGCATTCTACATGCATGGAAAACAGTAGAGTATGCAGAACTTTTACATGAAAGCAGCAGAAAAGACAAATGCACAGCGAGCCAAGAACTAAATGGGTTGAATTGAAATACTTATTGTAACTGAAAATGTAAAGTTTTATTTATTTCATATTGTTTATGATGCAATGGCAAGTCTCCGTAGGCAAATAAAACTCCACTGTAAAACTGAAATTTTTACATATTACTATATTATTTTGAATGAGATGAAAAATAAATGAGAAGGTGGAAGGCAAAGAGTCATGGTTTTACACTTCGAATTCCCTGTGGAATACAAACAGTCATGAGGTGAACTCTATAAATGATATTACAAAGATATACATAGAGAAGTGAGAGATTGGAAAAATGAGGCAGAGAGGGTAAGAAGAAGGAGGAGCATGTAGAGAAGCTATGAATATTCAGAGATGATATAAGGCAGATATGAAGGCTGGTGGACAGCAGTGAAGAAGGAACAGAACAGAGTTGATATCCAAGTAAATCAGCATGTGTTTTTGTTTATGAAAGAATGAGGAAGTTGGTGCTTTCATATCAAGTTGTTGCTTGATAGTTGTCAGTTGTAGTTGGCTAAGGTAGGAGCCTCCTGTAGGTTGTAGCCTGCAAAAAATAGATGGGAGTTGGAGCTTCCTTGCAAGTTGTAGCTTGCATAATTGAGATAGGAGCCTCCTGTAGGTTGGAGCCTACAGAAAATCAGTGGTGAGAGGGAGTTGGAGCTGGCCTTTGCATCACAACAATAATAAGATGTGGTTTTCTCCCTTTTGGGTTTCCACTTATATCTGTTGTCTATGTGCATGATGTTTATGTGTTGATATGATTATCTAATTTTCTTAATACTTGTTGCTCACATATTAAGATTGTTGTTACATTATGTAATAAGTTGATCATGAAATGAAGGTGTAAGTAAAGTTAAAGGAAAGTTTTAAAAGTCCATTAATGTGTTAAATTGATTCACCCCCCCTCTCAGTTTAACTAAGGGTTCAAAAATTGGTATCAGAGCGGGTTCCTTTGGTGTAAGCCTAATAGCTTGAAGGAGATCAGGTTGAGTCATGGACTATCAAAATGTACCTGTGTTAAATACAACAAACTTTCCTGAATGGAGAGATAAGGTTAAAACAGATTTAATGGCTTATGAACCTGAGGTATGGAAACCTGTATGTGATGGTTACTGCATAGACTCTCCCTCTTTGCAAGAACAACAGCGAAATGCCAAGGCAAAATGTATGATATATAATTGTCTTCATAACAAGGATCTTGATTTAATAATGGATCTAACCTCTGCAAAATAAATCTAGGATAGACTAAATTTCATGCATGAAGTAGACACTAGGGGTTGCATTATCAAGAAGGAGAAGATAAACCAAAAGAAGAAGAAAAATTCCTTTCAAAGGAAAAAGGTCAATCAAATGAGATACCTACCGGGGTGAATGGATGTGAGTACCATGAAGAAATTACAGTTGAGGAAAAAGCCAAACTTGACATAGCCTTGACTGGAATAGAAAGATTGAAGAATGAAAACAAAGACCTAAAGAAATTGGTGCAAATATGTAATGAGAAAGAATATGAAGATAAGAAAGAAATTTTTGGCCTGAAGACACAACTTGAAGAAGTAAGGAAAGTATAAGACACTCTACTAAATCAAATACAGGATAAAATTCAGAAGCAAGAGAAATTGGAAGAAGAAGTAGTGTGCCTGAGAAAGAAATTAGAAAAAGCTCAAAGAGAATTATTAATGATTACTCCTCAAATGACAAGCTCTGAACAGTTGGACAAGATTCTAAATGTTCAAAAGTCTCCTCTCATAAAGACTGGGATAGGCTATGAAGGAGAAACAAGTAATTCCAAGGTAGAAGATAATAGGAATATCATTTTTGTAAAAGATGTAAAGGATAATGAAGTAGCTCAGAAGATTCCTACAGAAGTAGAAGCTAGCAAGAACATGATTTGTAAAGAAACAAACAGAAACAAGCAGCAACATGAAAGAACAGAGAATGAGAGGCTGAAAAAACCAACTGCTAAAGGCTCATACGCTCCTAAGGATGAATTGAACAAATTCGGAAGATGTCAAAGGAGGTTCTTTCCTCCTATGAAAAATATCACATGTTTCTCCTGTCATAAACCAGGACATATTGTAGCACATTGTAAGACAAGGCATATCAACTTTAACCAGCAAAAGATGCAACAAATGAGAAGACTACCTCAAGCAAACAAATGGAAAGGACAACCACTCACCAGGTACATAAATAATTTCCATGGCTACTGTTATGCATGTAATAATTTTGGACATAAACTTGTTGAATGTAAATTATGTTCAAAAGGAAGCATAAAATAATATACATCAGCTCAAACGTACCTTGGTAAAATAAGATGTTATGTACGCCTCAAGCTTGGTCACAAAGCAAAATACTGTAAACTGCGATATACATTAAAGAACTCTAGACTAATGATGGAATCTAATCAAATCAAACAAAACTATGAATCAAAAAGAAGTGTAGACATTATGAAGAACCCCAATAAAGTATGGAAGGAAAAGAGAAAGGGGGAGCCTGTTACCTCAATAACATAATGAATTCATCATAGTCTCAGGGGGTGCTGCTCTAGGAATCAACGCAAATATCCAACTAGTGATAGATATGAAGCAACATCCCAGGGGGAGAGCAGTTCATAAATAGTCCCCATGAAAGTAGACTAAGAAGAGCTCCTTGGAATGAGAATAGTTATAAGATCAGGAAGGGAAAGGACAATTTCTCTAACAGAGAACTTTAGAGGAAGAAGATTATTTGAAGCATTCAATAGCTGACATATTGATGGAAGAAGAGAAGGCAACAAGAAGCCATGATGGTAGAGGGAACATCAGCCATGAACATGTAAGCTAAGAATACATCAACACATTAAGTGATGAATGGTAAAAATCACAAAAATTATGTTTCGAGCTACAAAACTGGAAAGACCCATAAAGGATTATCACATTGTGCATCATACTGCTAGAATTAACATTGAATATCATTAAGAAGGATGAGTAAGAGAAGTGCCTATCATCATTATGTCATTACATCATCTATGAAAATTCCCCTTGGAATATGCGGTTAAGTGAGTGATAAATCTCTGAGTGATCTGCCCATGAAGATTCCTAGTATAGAAATTGAAGATGTCTTCCCGAATATCATTATGTTAGAACAGTTGAATTGAATATAAAGCAGCAATGATTCTGGAACAGTCCTAGAAAGGAACATGCAATGGCATTCCTTTGAACAGAATGACAGAATAAGAAAAATGGTTAATGATGCCAAGATCAAATTCAGTATATTGATGATTGTTGGTGTGAACAGTGGAAAGCTCAAGAGTAGAAATTATGAAGGTTGTCTTAACTATGGGTTCATGTGCGAGCTAAAGTGAAATCTCTGCATAATTTATCAAAGTAGTATCAATTGGTATTTGGTACAAGCAACATGCCTATCAACATAATACCAAGTGTTATCAGTGGAGCAGCGGTATGGTACGGGTCCTCAGGATCAAAGGATTATGGCAAAAGTACATCAAGGTAGTATGCCCAGTGTTATCTGCATTTTTAAAGCATAAAAGGGTCAATGAAAGGGAAAAAGGATCATTATCTTGTTTACACTTGAAGTAGTATATTGAGCATTGAAGTAGTATCTATTTCTAGATATAACTGCATGCCTTCCTCAAGTCAGTACAGATATATCTTCAAGGCCTCTTTCTTAATATCATTCATAAAACTATGTGAAGTCTGTTGGCTGAGATATCAATTAAACAACTTGAAGATTGTTTTGTTGAAAATCATCATGACAGAATTGTTAAAGTATTTGAAGCATGAAGGACTAGTTGTGATTACCATTTGAAGCTCAAAAGTCTTTTATTAATTCATCTAAATCCTATTTCAGCATAAAGGATTTGTTGGTAATTCACCTTTAAAGAGAGATTGATCATTGACATACATACCCCCTTATGTCATAAATAAAATTACATGGGTGATAAGTGAGACTGACCAATACATTGAATGTATCTAGCCTCAAGGCCTAGCTCTTATCACCACCAACAGGCAGTAAATGTGAACCACATCTATAAAATATATATTTCCATTATTTGAATAGATGTGTACTACAGATATGTGTCTTAGATGAATATCATAATATGGACTGAAGTATATTTGGAGAAAACTTTATATGATGTATGGACCATTCTCAGTACTTTAGTTGTATTCCAATGATGCATCTCTGATTATATGAGTCCAGTACAATGTGTTCCATGAAGTGTCCTTATCATCACTTTCAGCTTTATACAAGTGCAAGAATTATGATCTTTGGGATGATATCAACTTAATGTGTCTATACAACAAGTTCAATGATTCTCTAAAGTGTTCTCTCAACAACTCGTGTACACCAGTCTGGAGCAGCATGGTACAAAGTCAGAAGAAGAAGGCCTAAACACAACTCAGAGAGAGGAAATGAAGAGATAGAAAGCACACTAGGAAATGTGCAACCCTTTTCCATTGATTTCAAAGGGGGAGGAAAAGCAAGCAAAAGAATAATATTAAAGTATTGCCATCAATGCCAAAGGGGGAGACTGTTGGAAATATTGTCATTGATGGCAAAGGAGAAGAAAGGAGAAGAAATGAGCTGCACCTGAACTATCACAAAGAAGAACCAACAATAAGGCAAAGGAGACAGACAAGGAGCAGAGGCAGCGAGGGCAGCAAAAAGAGGCAACTCAGACAACAGGAAGAAGCAGAGGCAGCAAAGAAGAAGAGAGGTAGCAGAGGCAGCAAAGAAGCAGAGAGTTAGCAGAGAGGCAGCACAGAAGCAAAGAGGTAGCAGAGAGGCAGCAGAGAAAGCATTAGACAAGAAGCAGAGGTAGTAAAGAAGCAGAGATAGTATGAGTATTGTTTAGTTTAATTGCTATGGGATGAGACTCTGTAATTGGGGGTTTAAATGGGTCCTGTGTGTTATTGAAGAAATCGACATTCATGTCGATGTTGTGGTGTGAAATTATCTGTGCATTGATGAGTTAATTACATATGTGAGTCGATCAGGGTTTATAAACAGTTTTGAATAAACTCTGTGGCAAGGGCCATCGATTGAAGATCAGGCCAGTAGAAATTGTAATTTGAGTTCAGATGTATAGATGAAGAATTTTCTCTAAATTCTGTGCAATGATTCAGGGTATATTGATGCTAATTATTGTGCTTTGAATGCATTATGGTTTGCATGGGCAGCGTTGAATAATAATGAAGCACAAAATTGCCTGAAATTATTGCTGGGAATAAAGAAAAATCGATGTTAGTTAATATCGATATTATATTTGTTAATTGAATTAGTCAGAGATGGGTTTTAATTCGGCGATTTGATACATCGAAGTGACCAGCAAAGTAATTGGGTTTTGGAACAAACTCCATCATTCGGTTTGAAATCATTTGGGATTTTACAGTGGATTGAACCATAGAGACTGGATATGGCAATCATGGTCGCATTGCCAAAGCTGATGTTTTATATGCCGTAGGTTATAATTAAAATAAATGTTGATATCATATATGAGCAAACCATTTACATATACGAAGGTAACCAAATTGCGTAGAATGAATGTTTGTGTGAGTCGAAGGTCGAACCCTGGCCCTGATCAAAACTGTGCGTGGAATGAAAGTGGACATTCTTTTTTAAGGCAAAATTGTGAGCAACCAGCAAAATAATGGACAGAGAATGGTTAAGAATGAAGTCTTAAGGACGCAGTTGTGGAATTTCAAGTTGAAGGTTAATGCAAGTGAAGAAGAAATAGAAGAGGAATGATATAGAGAAATTGAGAAAGGCAGATTGAGTTGTTAGCATTGGAGTATATATTGTAAAATCATTTGATACACATATAATTGTGCACACGCTGTGAAATCCGGAAGTGGAATGATGGCTCAATTGCAGAGATGCATGCATAAGGAGAGAGGATTTACACATTCAATTGTGTAAATATGATACTGCAATATCAAGGGCTGGTTGAAGCGGTGACTTGAACAACAGTGAGATGGGAGCGGAACATTTAACGGAATGTAGTAGTGGTTAAACTGTGAAGAGTATGCAGAGGTTTGCGTCGAGGTCGAAAGGCAGCAAACGGTGTGAGGAATTTGTGCAAAGAAATAGTGAAAGGAAAACAATGAAGGCGTAGAAGGATAGTAGAATACCACACTAAAAGAAACAGAACCTTGAATTCAGAACTGTGAGGGCGGTTTTGAGAATAAAAACTAGCAGTTTCGCATTTTTATTAAATGGTAAGCGTAATTCCTAAAAAAATTGCGATAAAGATCTTTGAATGATGCGTGGCATAGATGGTATTTAGAAACTTCCTATTTCGCATTTTTTTTTCGAGTTAAAGTTCTGTTCTTAAAAAATGCAATTTCCATTCGATGGTAAAGACGAAAGATAAAAGGGTGTTCGCAATCAAAGATACAAGGGTGTTAACTGGTGAAGAGGTAAGAGTTAAGCTGTGGGGCTCGTATTAATCATTTGGATAATTGAGTTTTATTAAAGCGGAGGAAATGTTGTGTGGTCTAAAAGTATTGTGTTGGTGTCTATGGTTTACTCCAAAGTTGAATTGTTAACAAGAAACTCAAATGTGAATCTGGGTCGGAGTTATATAAATTGGTGGGGTCGAACCCAACCGTCGCATTAATATATGTTGTGATGTGCTGTGGGCCCAAAATTATTGATATTGAGTTTTAAGGTTAATGAGGTCGGAGTTTCGTATGAAATACAATGGAATATGAACATAGCCCAAATGTGTTAATAAAAGGCAAAACCAATATACGTTAACATATAACTTAGCACTTGGGGTTGTATCAAAGTCGAGCTTTGATATAAGACGATAAGGTGAGTCGGTAAGTATGAAAGCCAAAGTTTTAGAATTGTGGGCCCGAGGGAAAGAGTAAACATTGATGATATAAATCTAATGTGTTGATATTCAGTTTATGCATTGAACGAGTTATGGGACCCGGACGGACCTAATGTTGGTGATAGAGTATGGAAGAGCATTGTATATGCGTCGTGGGGTTAAACCATATGTGAAGAGAGTCTCGACAAAACGTTGAATAGATGCATGAACACATATTAATGTATGTAGTGAGATCAAAGTTCATACTTAGATTCAAATGCCAATTGTAAATAAAAGGAGAATGTTCTGTAAAGACTGTATATATGGTTGATTTCAAATGAAAATTGAATATTAATTCAAGGTGCCATATGGTGTGAGAACTCAAACTTAGATTTGGTATAAAATGGAGTTGAGACCAAGCATGGTATGTAAAGTATAACTACGCATATAAAAAATTGAAGGAGGTTTTATTTACAAGGTTTTAAATAAGAGATTTGAAGAAAGCTTCCGCATTGATACAGCTGCCAGATTTAGAACATAATTTGGGAAATGCATTCTACATGCATGGAAAACAGGAGAGTATGCAGAATTGTTACATGACAGCAGCAGAAAAGACAAACGCACAGCGAGCCAAGAACTGAATGGGTTGAATTGAAATACTTATTGTAACTGAAAATTTAAAGTTTTATTTATTTCATATTGTTTGTGATGCAATGGCAAGTTTCTGTAGGCAAACAAAACTCCACTATAAAACTAAAATTTGTACATATTACTATATTCTTTTGAACGAGATGAAAAATAAATGAGAAGGTGGAAGGCAAAGAGTCATGGTTGTACACTTCGAATTCCCTATGGAATACAAACAGTCATGAGGTGAACTCTATAAATGATATTACAAAGATATACATATAGAAGTGAGAGAATGGAGAAACGAGGCAGAGAGGGTAAGAAGGAGGAGCAAATAGAGAAGCTGTGAATATTCAGAGATGATATAAGGCAGATATGAAGGCTAGTGGAAAGCAGTGAAGAAGGAACAAAATAGAGCTAATATCCATGTAAATCAACATGTGTTTTTGTTTATGAAAGAATGGGGAAGTTGGTGCTTCCATATCAAGTTTTTGCTTGATAGATGTCAGTTGTAGTTGGCTGAGGTAGGAGCCTCCTGTAAGTTGTAGCCTGCAGAAAATAGATGGGAGTTGGAGCTTCCTTGCAAGTTGTAGCTTGCATAATTGAGGTAGGAGCCTCCTGTAGGTTGGAGCCTATAGAAAATTAGTGGTGAGAGGGAGTTGGAGCTTGCCTTTGCAACACAACAATAATAAGATGTGGTTTTCTCCCTTTTTGGTTTCCACTTATATCTGTTGTCTATGTGCATGATGTTTATGTGTTGATATGATTATCTAATCTGCTTAATACTTGCTGCTCACATATTAAGATTGTTGTTGCATTATGTAATAATTTGATCATGAAATGAAGGTGTAAATAAAGTTAAAGGAAATTTTTAAAAGTACATGAATGTTTTAAACTGATTCACCCCCCCCCCCTCTCAATTTAACTAAGGGTTCAACATAATCCTCCACAACCTTGTCCATTTGTTGTTGTCATGCAGAGGAGCCATGTCTGGAGTTCGTGGCCACAATCTTCTTCTTGCCCTGGGGGCGGCTCATCAGGAAAAAAAATTTCTTGGTTTGGGAAATGAGCTTACTACATTGTTTTGAAGTAACCAAAGAGATAGTGGGAGGTGGTGGTGCCTTTGGTATCCTATACAATTTATTTCCCAAAGTAACAATAACAATGCGAGGTCGAGACTCATACACAGCATGTCACTTCCACAAGTATGGTTGGCCTAATAATACATTAGAAACATCAATAGGAGCAATGTCACACAATACCTCATCCATTAAGGGCTTGATGCTATAGGGAAGGCGGAACTGTTGGCTAACACAGACATCCCATCCTTGGTGAAGCCACCCAATGATGTATGGTTGTGGGTCCGCTGTGGTCGGCAAGCCCAACCGCTTCATGACATCTACTAAAATGAGGTTATTTTGGCTCCCATTGTCGATAATTAACCGTAGCGGGGAACCCTTTACCCACATCTGGGAGTGGAAGAGACACTCTACCTCCTCTGGATCTTCTGGTTCCTCCTTCTGGATCTTCGTAGTGGCAATAGTGGCGTTGGGCTCCGCATCAATAATATGCTTCCCTTTGTCATTCACCTTGTCAGGTTCTGATTCAGAGTCAGAGCATGCATCTAATTCAGAAGCCCTCATCTCGGCCACCAGCGACTGCTCGGCCTGACACTCACTTGTGTTGTGAGTGGAGCTCTTATGGAACTCACACCACTTTCCCGTGTCCTTCTTTTGCTTCACGGTGTTGTTCTTTGCTTGTGTCTTTGGCAGGTTGTCTTGGGTCGCCATGCCTTGGCTTTGTCCTTTGTTTAGAAGTTTGGGGGCACCTTTCCCTTGCTTTTTATTTGCAAATCCAAAGTCTCACTTCTTCTGTTTGAATTTCTGCTCAATCTTGGCAGCATACCGGTATGTCATACCAAGTGAGGAGGTGTCGAGGAACTCCATTTCCTCCTAAATGTATTTGTGCAGACAACTGTGATACTTTAGCACCAAATTTTTCTCTGAATCTTTGATACCCAACTTTGTGCGCAGGGTATGGAACATATTCGTTAGCTCATGCACATCTTGATCCCTTTGTTGCCACAGCGTGGTCTATTGTATGTACTTGTCCTCATAGCTCCCCATGGGATAGTATTGTTTCTTTATGGCATCTTAGAAATAATTCCAAGTGGGTATGGCTGAGAACAGAGAGGGTTTTGTCTCATCCTTTTTCTCACAGTAGGTTTCCCACAAGTCCTTGATGTGGGGGGTAGCTTTCAGGAGTGCAAAAATAATCTTCTCCTGGTCGGAAAAGTCATGAACCAAGAAATATCCTTCTAATAGATTCAACCATCTATCTACAGCATCTACATCTATTTGACCCTCAAATATGGGAATGTCAAAGTTTACTTGTACATTAAAGGGATTCGCGCCTCCAGAGTGGTTGTTGGATGCATATGTGCTACTAGTGGGCAGTCGTTGAAGGATTTAGGCAAAGTTATCCATCATCGCATTCCTTTGTTTTTCAAGGGCCTCTTAGAGCAATATTTTGATAGGATCTCCTGCTCCCTCATCTTTCTTTTCGTCCCCCATGGGCATCCGTCAGGGTTTGCAAAGCTGATCTTGCAAAGGTTCCACCAGATTGAGCCCTAACTCCTTATAACCCGACCTCGTTGGGGACATGAAAAGAAGGATAGAGAAAACGCAGACCGCTCTGATACCACTGATCCAGATTTATGCAGGAACGCAACAGAATACAGAAAAACCATAAACATATAAATACAATGGAAATAAGGCTTCATTTCATTAATATCAAATCACAGAAATATGCTTACAAACATGATGGAAATAAAATAGCTAGGGTACTGGTAGCGAATCTCTGAGAAGATATGTGGCGGCTACAAACCTCTACACTATGCTATAATGAGGCTAGAGGGCCTATTTATTATGGAGAAACAATGGAGAACTCTAAACGTCCAAAAACCTAACTCTAGGAGATGAAGCGCCAAAACTATGGGCCCCGTTTGGGTAAATTGGTGTTTCAACTTCCCAAGGACATAATTTTGGCATACTATCTCCATTTGGGGCTTCAAAATGGCTTCAGAAGTTCAAGACCCAAAAATCTGCTAAAAATAGTAAGTCGTGAAAAAAACTAAAAGAGACAATGGTGGGGCCCCAAGTGGAATAGGCTAGTGGCCACAAATATCCACCTGGATCAAGGGAAGAACAAGAGAATAAAATATTGGAAGGAGAAAGGGAAAAAAATAAGAATAAGAAAGGCAGAGAATAGAATAAGAATAAGAAGCACATAATGTAATATTCCTCAATTAGCACACAGCTAATTGGAATATTAAAGTTTGATTTTGTTCTTAGATAGAGGAATAAGAGGGTATGGAGACCCATAAATCTTCATAGTAGGTATAAAAGACACTCCTAGTGTGAATGGAGATCATATAAAAGCTGGATTGAAGACCCTTAGGTGTGAAAAGGGGCTGAAACATGAAGATTGGGTCAACTTTGACCAAATCAAACAGCGTTGTTATGGAGGAGTGGCATTAATGGTGGGACAACACAGTTTTGGAGGGAGATTGTTTGCATGGAGGCGTTGACCTAATTGAGTGAGGCCAAGGGTGAGAAAGCTCATAACTTATATAAGGAATAGGATGGCATCCATATGGGGTTATGTTTTGATTATTATTGTGATATGTCTGTTTAAACTTTGTTGCTATCTTCAACTGTTTAGCTAAGATTGCAGTGTTGTTTAGCATAGGGTGTTCTCGGTCGGGAATCCCACCTCTATCCTTGAGAAGCCTCATAGGAAGATATTTTCACTATATATCCACATTTAGGTTTCAGGCCAAGCTTCAGTCTTGTGGTACAATGCAGTTTCTGTAGAGTATTGTGTTGTGTTGCAGGGTGGAGTAGTGGAAGATTGTATTGGGTGTTTTCTGAGCTAGTGTTGCAGTGGAGGAGGGTTTCCTTCCATTGGAAGGCCAGTAAAGGAGCCCCTTGGGCTTATTTGATATATTTGGCATCATTCCAAGGTGATTTATTCCCTACAGCATAGTTCTAGTCCAGATCTGCGTTATTTTAGTGAGCTATTGCAGTGGGCAACCCAAAAAGGGACGAAATTCCAAATTTAATATCGGGCTAAACCATTTTTGGGTTTTTCTAGGTTTTTTTAGTATAATATATGGTTACAATACTGGATCATTCTAAGCACTCTAACAACCTTCTTCACATGGTTATTCTCCTCATAAGTAGTAGCAATAGTTTCCACAACAATAGTAGTTTACTTTCCATTGAACGGATCAGCCCTTCATTGAGAGAGTGCTTTTGCAGGAATTCTTTCATATCTACATCAGATTCATCCACCTCCTTCTATGTGCTTCAGTTGTAGTGAATCTTCAACACTAGGGCTTTAGATCCACCATTCATATTTAGTGTATTTCTGGAAACCCTTCCTAGGTTGTTTAGGAAAAGTGTTGAGGAGCATATATCTCCATTTTTGGCCCTGTATGAGCATGATATTATCAAATCCATTTATATATATATGTTCCAGCAATAGTATTAGTCACTAAAACTACACTATGATTACTTCAGTAGTTTGTGTAGCAGTGTATTACATGTTTTTTGGCGCATTTTGGCATTGGAGGTTTCTTTTGCCTATCTTGAGGGGCTTGATCCCCAAGATCTTGTACTTATTTATTGTTGTTATACATAATATCATCGATCTATCATTTGTCTCACATGTAAGTTGTTAATACTTGCTGCTAATTTTATATTCATGCACTATATTCCTTCTTTTCCCATTTGGGGATATTACAGTGGTATCATAGCATAATCTTGGCTTAGCCTATGGATCTCAGCCATTATGCTACCAGGAGAATAAATAAGAAGGAGAAAGAGATCATAATGATGGAAATAATTATTTTTATCTCATCTCTTTTTAGATCTAAGAGGGACCTCACCAAGGAGTTCAAGCAAATAAAAATGGAGAAAAACAATGAAACCACACTAGAGTTTCAAGATGAGGAAGGTCCATGTACTTCCTATCAGCAAAAGAAAGATCTGGTATTTCATAGAGCTCTAAAGAATAATGTTATGCCATTTCCTTTTGAAAGAGAATACAAGAGGCATGGATATGGAGGACACTTAGATGATGAGATTCTAAGTGAGTATCTTTCAGAATATAAATCTCAACCTAGAGCTTTCAAGGAGAATCTAACTCTCCCACGGTTCATTCAGCTCAAAGAAGAAAGAAGACCTTGCAGCAATAGATTTATATTATCTACATTTGATGGGTCATCCACATGTACATCAACAGCTTGGGGAATGAAGTTGGATGCACTTTTCCTACTACATCCAGTAGTAGAGAGAGAAGCTATTGAGATTCTAGCGCTGCACCTTGAGGGTGAAGCAAACATTTGGTGGTTCAACCATTTGAGTCATGCAAGAGTGACTACATATGCAGATTTTACTCAAAGGTTGATCAAGAAGTTTGACAAGAAGAAATCAGAGGAGAAGATTTCTTCACCACCACTTGTTGCAGGAGCACTTGCATCAGGAGAAAGGACACTTGCACATTTGCAAAGTGGTCTTTATCTCTTGACATTTAGAGTCCCATGCATTACTTTGGAGATGCATGAGAAGGAGGAGACTTGTACCAGTGTTGATGCAGCCATAGAAGAGCAACCATTATCATCAATGGTTGGGGAAGCCATCACACCAGAGGAAGGAAACCTTGTAGCAGTACAAGATGTTCCAAATATTTACCAAGGTATGCACATATTCCCATTTCATGTCATTTCAGTTCATCTTATGGAGAGTTGTGGGAATGTACCATTACATGACCTAGGGTCAAAGCACATTGCCGATTTGGAGCAGAAGACTATCACTGCGCTGAGTAGCCTTGAATTTTTCAAGGAGGAGATAAACAATCATCCTGGTTATTCATTGTTGAGATGCATACAAATCTTGGGGTTGGAGTGTGGATTTTTGGAGGATAGGATGAACATTGTCCTAAGCAGAGCCATGCCGAACTATGTGTTCAACATTGAGCATAATCTTGAGACAACATATGCACCATCATGGAGATCAGTAGCACTGTCATTGAGTAGCAGCGATGAGTTGGGGGCCCAACCATTATTGGAGCATTCCAATGACCTTTCTACATGTATAGCAGAGGAGAGGCAGATGGTTGATGGAGGGCATCTTATGAGGGATGAAATATTCCATTATTATAATTGGTACTTCTTGATGAGAAGTTTCTGCCTAAATCTTATTTGGATCCTTATGGATAAAACTTGGTCATTGATGAGTGGTCTTCATTTGGAGATCTCTAGGAGATTTCATTTCAACATCCCATGAAATGCAAAGATAGAAATATGATTTGGGAGGATGGTATTCTCCATTGGAGGGATACCAATTTTGAGCATGATGATAGACACTCAACATTGTTTGGATGGGTGATGTTTATGAGCAAGAGGTTGGAAAGCCACTTGCAGATTTATGACATAGGGCAGCAGGAGGCAAGGCTGCATTTGTTACTCTTGAAAGAGTTTGGTCATCATATGACACATTCTATTTTAAAGAGTAGGTTGGTGGATGGAACTTGGCATGGCACTTGCGTCATATGGTAGCAAGGAGTTTGGGTGTATTGGGGTGATGTGATATCTTTTATGTCAACCATCATGTTGTTGCTCCATAGTTTATATGATGATGGTGTGGGGAGGAAACAAGAGTTTTTGTTGCTTTGGAAACTCTTGGGAGAGTATGGGTTGATTTTCTCCCATGCTTTACATGATGTTGGAGGAGTAGGTGATGGCACTATCATGGTGCAAAAGGGATACTCCTTAGCCTTGGAGGATTAGGAGGTACTTCCACTCTGAAAGGAATCTCCGATATATAGCAGCATTATGGTAGATGACTTTGACATATGGTATGTCAAAGGATGGGACTATGAGATGACAGGGGCCTTGTCACAAAGGGCAATAGCATTGTCACTTGGGAGCTTGTTTTTTTTGATGGAGTGTTCCTAGGATCACTTCACATATGATGCACTTGATGGGAAATTACGAGATGAGAGTGATGAAGTAGTGGATAGAGACATCTATTACCATGATATGATATTCTTGACTTGGATTTCCAAGTATAGGAAGAAATATCTTTATGCAGCACATAGTTCATTCCTCTTCATGGGAGTATATCATAACACTATGGAGGGCTCATTCATGGATCTTATTATCACCTTACTCTTAGTACATGGTTAGAATTATGTTTTTGCATTTATTGATCATCTAACACAATATTTGCATTCTCTTACCATCTCAATACAATGCATTTCTCCACAAGAGGGCAAGCCTCTATTTGTGCTTCATGGTCATTTTTGGACCAAGATCTATGATGGAGATAGCCATTTCTTGTATGGATTTGGGCAAGTGTTGTATTATTTTTTTTATGCTCAGCTGATAAACAATTCCATCTGATATTTACTAGTGGATGAGATGACATGCACCACTAGAAAATTGTTAGGATACAACTTGCCACATCATGTTCTGAGACTACAGTTTGGAAAACTGCACTGTGACTACTTGAGAAACTGTTGGTACCTTCTAGCACTATGTAAAACCTTCAGTAATTCTCTCATTTGGATTCCATATCATGATAATGTCATATTTATTTTATATGGGATCAGCTGGGCAAGAACCAAAGAGTGGGTCTTTGAGGATCCTATTGCCTTTTTTCTCCATGAAGGCAACATTATTGTAGCACATATTCAGCAAGAGCTATACACTTATCATAAGTGGAGAGAGAGACAACATGGGGTAGGCCATTTTATCTACCATGTTCAGTTATGCATCCCACCTACATTGCAGGAGCTACAGGTGGAGGAGATTTTTCACGAGTTGCCATGTTGGAGGGTGACTCACTTTTTGTGGATGATAGCTTGGGGATGGAGGCTTCATCTGGGAAAGATAGTTCCCAATATATTTCAGATTCCATGCCTCAAGAAGGCCTATAGACCACATATATTTTCTTCCATGGATATCCCACTTGTTCGTGATGAGAGCCATTTGGATTTTTCACCAAAGGCATACTTATACACATTGATGAGAGAGAATCTTGATCATTGGAGGAACTTATCATATGAGGATGCTACAGGAAGAGGAGAGTCTCTTCAGTTCTATACTTGCATTTGATTGAGTACAAGCAACATTTGGGAGGGGGGTACTATAATATTCCTAAATTGGCACACAGCTAATTGGAATATTAAAGTTTGATTTTGTTCTTCGATAGAGGAATACGAGGGTATGGAGACCCATAAATCTCCTTAGTATGAATAAAAGACACTCCTAGTGTAAATGGATGTCATCTAAAAGCTGGATTGAAGACCCTTAGGTGTGAAAAGGGGCTAGAGCATGAAGACTAGGTCAACTTTGACCAAATCAAACAGCGTTGTTATGGAGGAGTGGCATTAATGGTGGGACAACGCAGTTTTGGAGGGAGATTGATTGCATGGAGGTGGTGACCTAATTGAGTAGGTCCAAGGGTGAGAAAGCTCATAAATTATATAAGGAAGAGGATGGCAGCCATATGGGGTTATGTTTTGATTATTATTTTGATATGTCGTTTTAGACTTTGTTGCTCTCTTCAACTGTTTAACTAAGATTGCAGTCTTGTTTAACACAGGGTGTTCACAATCGGGAATCCCACCTATATCCTTGAGAATCCTCATAGGAAGAGATTTGAAATATATTTCCAAATTCAAGTTTCAGGTCAAGCTCAGTCTTGTGGTACAACGCAGTTTCTGAAGAGTATTGTGTTATGTTGCAGGGTGTAGCAGTGGAAGATTGTATTGGGTGTCTTTTGAGCTAGTGTTGCAGTGGAGGAAGGTTTCCTTCCATTAGAAGGTGAGTAAAGGAGCCCCATGGTATTATTTCATATATTTGGCATCATTCCAAGGTGATTTATTCCCTACAGTGTAGTTCCAGTCCAGATCTGCGTTATTTTAGTGAGCTGTTGCAATGGGCAACCCAAAAAGGGCCGAAAATCCAAAGTTAAAATATGGCCAAACCATTTCTGGGTTTTTTTGTGTTTTTTTAGTAGCATCCATGGTTAAAATACTATATCGTTCTAATTACTCTTATAGCCTTCCACACATGGTTCTTATCCTCAGAAGTAGTGGTTTCCACAACAACAATAGTTTGTTTTCCATTGAAGGGATCAGCCCTTCATTGAGAGAGTATTTTTGGAGGAATTATTTTAGATCTACATCAGATTCAGCCACCTCCTTCTATGTGCTTCATTTGCAGTGCATCTTCATCCCTAGGGCTTTAGATCCACCATTCATATTTAGTGTATTTCCATAAACCCTTCCTAGGTTCTCTTAGAAAAGTGTTGAGGAGCATATATCTCTATTTTTGTCCGTTTATGAGCATGATATTATCAGATCCATTTATATATATGTTCCAGTTGCAGTATTAGTCAATAAAACTGCATTGTGCTTGCTTTAGTAGTTTTTGTAGCAGTGTATTACATGTTTTTTAGTGCATTTTGGCATTGGAGGTTCCTTTTGCCTATCTTGAGGGGCTTGATCCCTAAAATATTGTACTTATTTATTGCTGTTATATATAATATCATGGGTCTATCATTTGGCTCACATGAAAGGTGTTAATACTTGCTGCTATTTTTATATTCATGCGCTATATTCTTGCTTTTCCCATTTGGGGATATTACACAGAAACAGGTCGAAGAAAAATAACAAAACTGACTACTAGAAGAAGAGAACAAACAGTTGGAGGAAAAGGAAATTGCTCAAGAAATTGAAGAGTTGATCATAATTCAATACATGGAGGTGGAACTAGAGCCACTAAACCAATATGTTGATCTTATGCCGAGCACTCAACAAGTCACCATTTAGTTTCCCCCTCCTCCAACAACAAAGAAATCTCCAAGTGAAGAAGAGGAAATTGTTCCTCTTGATGATGGTTCGGTCATGGATATTTACAACCTAACTTACAATGAGCTTCAAAACAAGATTGTAAAAGAGAGAGATAAACATTTTTTAGACAATTTCATGTCTCCTGCATTCATCAAAGAAAGGATGATTGTGGCAAATACCAGGAGAAATACAGAAGGCATTGTTGCAACCAACTTGGCCTTGGAAAATGCTATCAAGTAAAACATGGAGTATCTCATGGCCAATAATAGAAAAATGAAAAATAAATTGTAGGTTGCAAGGCAAGAAGTTGAAAAACTCTGAGCAGAGGTCCAAAAAGAAGCTCCCACATAGGCATATCTCAAATAAATTAAGGTTGCCATACATGGATAAGTATCAACATTGGGAGAGACCATGTGAATCCTTTATGGACAGCTTGTCACCATGCATAAAGAAGTTGTTCGCTTGCACAACATGTAGCAAAAGTGCAAAGATAATTCTAAAAACATCGATGTTTTTCACACAACCATCACTGCCGTCCATGATTGGACAATGAAACACAAAGGGTCACCGTCCGAAATGGTAAAAAAATAAGGCAACATGTAGAGTTAGAGAAAGCACAAGTTAAGATGATCATCCAGAGTAAAAAAACAATTTGTGTCGTTCATCACTAGCATTTAGCCCTCATATGCATGATTATACAATAGCATGGATTTCATGGTGAAATCACACAATATCCCTTCCGTTGGCTCACTCACCAAGGCCAAACACAATAATCAGGTGAGAAAATAGGGTTAAGAATACTTGTATTAGCTTAGGCATATCACCACCAAGAAATATTTGGAGGTGAATAGGAATCATATGAATAAGTACATAGGTGGCCCTGTCCATATCAACACTATGTTTCTCCTACTGAAGAAGGAAATTTATTCTGGTTCCAAATAAGTGTACCTAGATGAAATTAAGGCTAGAGTCTACTTCCAACTTGATCCCATCACACAATTTGGGGAAGTAATCACACAGTACAAATCTTGGCACCATTATGTGACTGAGAAACTACAAGTTGAGGAGGCTAAGCTGGAGTTTACCCAAACTCAAGCTTAACATGTTGTTGGCTTGAGGGGTCTTGACCCAGGTTCAGATTTATTATGCAACCAACAAACCCTCCAACTACTGGCCCTTTTGGCAATGACCTACTTGCGCAGATCAAAGTCTCACCCGAAGCAGTATGGGGGGGTGCTGGAACCAAGTGCTGGAACCAAGTTTCCACAACCTAAGGAATAATTTAATGTGGTGGCCCTAAACAGACTTATAACCATCCAATATACATATAATATTCAAATGATCGCAACAACAGATTAGCAGATCAATAGATCAACTCTTCGCAAATTTATCACAAAATGCCTTAATATATATTCGCACACAGTAAAAAAATATACTTAAATCACACTTATTCATCAGCTAATATTCACACATCATATACTTTATTCATTCATGTAGATGCATTTAACCATAAACATAAGTAAAGATGCAATAACTGAACAGATTCACAATTAACAAATAAACATTATAGAAAAACACATGACAATTTCCAGTTCGCCAAAATAGTCTTATATATTAAGAGATCCAACAGTTCTAGTACATTCAGACTTTCAACGCAACCTATCCTTCTGCACACACAACCAGCGGAGTCTTCCCACATCTAGGAATTAGGTCTCCGTGCACATAGCCAACATGAGCCTTTCTACCCAAAACCCACACTTAAACCAAAATCTTACAAAATATGCATATGTCATCAATAAATATATATACTTGACTCGATCTATCCATATTTATACTAATCTTATCATGCAGATACCATGGTATCAAACCATGGTTTGAGTCCCATGGTTTTCCCTTAAAACCCATTACATTGATTATGGACTTTGACCCACCCCAAAGCCCCTTTCAATCTTTCGCACAGTGGGCACAACAAAACATATACAAAACCTTACCAAAATTGTACCCCAGAGGACCCCACTCCAACAGGCCCCCAACACAAACTCATGACTCATTCCATGTCACTGTGGCATGGGCTCCTTCATCTTCACATTGAGCACTTCGACATAACTCTTCAGTGGCAAGACCACTTCGACACTCTTCGCGGTAGCACCCTATGCTTCATCCACGAGATTCGCAGTCGTTGGTACTTCAACGAACATATTGATGTTTTTTTGGGTCTGCTAAAGGCTCTTCAGGGCTCCATATAAGCTCTGAGACAAATACAAGGCTTCCTCATCCCACAACTACATCCTTGCTTCCAATAAATGCTCCCGGCGGTGCAAATATTTGATCTTTGTTTGAATGGCCCTACCCCTAATGAAGGCGGGAAAGTCTTTGCACTGTCACTAGTGTATGCACCGCCATCCTGATATCTGCAAATTTTTGTTCCTCCACGTGAAATTCATTACGTAGCTACTATGCCATTGGGTCATTCTAAACTGAAATATAAACACCCATGGATTCATCTAGGAGTTGGCTAGACTCTGTCACAACGGCTTAGATGTTATCTGTGGCTAATTTAACTTCTGTGGTGTGTTGTACTCTAACCTCTTCGGGCCTGTGATTTATTATCGTACTTTATTTAGGTCTTTCAAGACCTTCACCAAAGCCTTGTGTAGTATGACATAGGTAGGAAACCGCAAGATATGACCAATTTCTACTACACCTTCTTCCTCCATGACTGTCTCTGGTAACTCATCCATTGGCTTCTTTTGGCGCTCAGCCGCAGTGGAGTGCGGCTTAGGGTTTTTCTCTAGGTGACTTCCGAGACCCCGAGGTCTGTCCCTTCTTGGTTTGAGTTGGCACAGGGGTCTCAGTGGCCTGTGTAGCAAGTTCCTCTCCTGGTCTGGTAGCAGTCATATTGGGTGGTATTAAGTGACCTAAACCTCTACGGTGCAGCTCCTCCTCAAACAACGGATCAATACTAGACATAGACTTCAGACAGAATTCAGAAATAAAATGGCTCAACTCGCAAAAATCACAAAGAATTCAAAGGGAACTTGTGTGACCCCTTTGGTCATATTTATAGCTTAGGCGCATCTTAAACGGTCTCTTGTGCATTAATGTACCTCCATAAATGATAAAATGACTCCAAATATGACATAATCTCTTGTTTCGGGGAAAATCACCCTAGAGGTTTGTTGGGCTTAAACCTCCACAGAGCAGGGGCATCCTACTTAAGAAGGACTCACACAACCATACATGTTCATGAAAAACTAAATAGAGTAGAACGAGGAAGTTACCCGTAGGTCCTACGGTTGAAGCAAATCCCGCGGGGTCCAAACCCCCAGCAACCCTTCTTCTTTCTTAACCTGAAAGACAAGAAGAAACAAGCACGAAGAACTGGTTGTACAGCATATATCTACTCTAAATGTCAGTGAAATCCATATAAAACATCAGATAAACCATAATGACTGCTTAAATAACAATTTTCTCATATATGTAAGCAGACACTAACACGTATATTTCGGGAACAAGATGGTACTTCTGTATTATAAATAGCATGTACAGAAATACGAGTGGAGAGATCACCTAAATCCTTCCACGATCTTCGAGTAGACCGTCGTCCGGATCCGTCCCACCCTTGCCTCGCTAAGATTCCTTCCGAACTGGTGCATACGAGATGACATATAAAGGAATGAGCATCTCCAAGAAACAAGGGTTTCTTGTAATGAACTAGGAAGTGCAGGAGGCACGGGAATTCAGACTTGGATAGGGAATACCAACAGAGTATAATATCAATAATTCTCTCTCTCCCTTAGGCCATGCACATGAGGGGCTTTTATACTCCCTCCAAGTAGTTTCAACAGTTGGAAATAGTTGGCCACGTGCTGGGGTGGTTGAACTACCTAAGTAACCATCAACCCAGCCCGAAAATAGGGAATTTTTATATATTTTTTAATGATTTTAATGGCATACGTGGAAAAGTGCAGTTGGACTCGCATATACACGCGGAAAAGTCTGGGCATAATCGCGTATGGGAATTTTTACACTGTTTTTTAGTGAATTTTTCCAAGTCTGTAGGAATGGGTGCCCAAAGCCATAAAAGCAATCATGAATCATATGAAGGTGAGAAATGATGCTATAACATCTCCTCATTAAATGAAAGTTAGACACTCCTCCAAACGGTAAGAATCTTGTCTTGTCCAGATTTATTGTTCCAACTACTATATTCTACCACCTTTATGACCCAGTCAACCTTCATGCATAGCTTCCACATGCGCATCACACCTGTTTATGCATCCACAATCCCTTTCATGCAAATCTGATTCTCTGACCATATAGTCATTTGGTGCGCACAGGGAGAGGGTCATCCCTGTAAGGATTCAATCGACTTTCGTTGACATGCCTAGGAAGGTTTTTTCTGCTCAATGTGGCTAGGCACACCACACCTCTTCCAGTGATTTCCTTAAAAACATATGGTTCTAGCCAATGCATCTTGAACTTCCATGGGTGGCACGCAAACTTCCTATAATACAACAAGACCAAATCTTATTTCTTAAAAACCTTATGTCTAATATGCCTATCATGCCAAGCCTTTTCGTGTGCCTTCTGCACTTGCTGATGGAAACCTGCAATAAAGAGATCCTCTTCGAGCGCGACCAATTGGGACAATTGTTATTCCATAATAAATTTCTCTACCATATTTGTGAATGTTGCAATGCACATATTTGGAACAATGTACTCCATCAGAATAACAACTTCTTTCCCATACTCCATCCTCAATGGTGTCTTTCTTGTCAACATCTTGCATGTGGTCCCATATGCCCAGAGAATTGTTAGTATTGAAAACCTTAGTGACCACAGTCTCCAATATCTTATTGAAAGCTTCAACCACACCATTCTCCTATGGGTGATATGGAATACTCTTGTAATGATGAATCCAGATCGGCTACTAAGGCAGAAAAAGCTTGTAATTGCAACTTTGACTTAGGCTAGTTGAGGCAAGTCCAACATTATGAGAATTCAGGGAAGAATGGTGTATTATGTCATCATGGGTTTTATATAGTATGAAGAATTCATTTACCTAGTTGAACATCATCCATCCTATGTGGAGCCCTTTAGGATTAGTGTGAAATGGTACTTGGGGACATATCTCATCGAAATTTAGAACTCATTGGAAATATGGAGGTCTAGGACATCTGAAGCAAGCCCAAGTGGGGCTAAAGGGCTAGAATGTGGGTCAGACCCATACGTATATGTCATTTTTACATGAGTTATAGGAGTTTTCGAGCCACATCATCATGGGGTGTGGCTCTCTAATGGTATTCTATAGTGTCTACTATGTAGTGGAGGCACAGTGCCAGAATCAATGGAAGTCGGATAATGGGAACTAACCTATTAATTGACATTTAAATTCACACTGTGTCTTGCCTAGCTTTCCTTGGTGTTTTGCTGCAGATTCAATGTGGTGTGGTGGCAAGATAGAAAATTATCCTTCCCAGGTGTTAGCCACCTATAACTTTCGATACAGCAAACATGTGGCTAAATATATTCTGAGTCTTCAAGGGAAAAATCTCCCTGGAAAATATTTCATTCTTGAAGCCTCCTTGTGCCTCTTCCCTTTCATAAGATCCCCTCTGTTGTTCCCATTACAAAGCCTCTATGTTTGTAAAGAAGGATCCCAAAATGCCTTTTTCCTCTTGTCTCATTCCCATTTAACCTATGTTTTCTTCCCTTTTTCCCCTTTTAAATTTCCCTCATTAATCCCTTAAAATCACCCTAACTCCCCTTTAAAGCCTTATAATACCTTTATTCGGCCTTAATCGCTCTTTATTCCTTCTATCAAAATCCCTTTTAAGCCTTAAAAAGCCCTCTTTTTGGCTTAAAATCATCCATTTGACATATGCGGGTTAAGCCCCTTTTGCCCAGCCCCCCTCAAACCACTTCCCCATATGCCCGGGCGCTAAAACCAAGCACTAGCTGTAAAGCGCTTATCGCAATCGGAGAATTGGAGCGGAATGCATTTCCTTTGTAAAAAAAAAATCCCCGATGCGATAGTGTATTCGTTATGTTGAACCCCACCGTGATCTGAGCCGTCGATCTCTTGAGATCTGATGTCCCAGCGCTAATCGCAGTGCACCCGTCGCCCCTATCCATTTTCTCCTCCGATTCCATCAGAGCCGTCGATCTGCCTCCAGATCGGACGGCAGTCGCTCCATCGCACCACTGCTCCAATCGCATCGCAACTTTTAAGTTCTCCCCCGTCTGTCTCCCCGCCAATTCAATCTTTGTTGTTGATCCCCTTCACGATCCAATGGTTGGCGTTGTGTTCCCTGCTGCCTCCCCCGATTGCAATCTTTCGATTCCATCGTGACTGTCCGTTCGATCTAAATCAACTGTCTCCATTGCATCGTGCTCCCATCCATGTTTCTTCATCGAAACCTCCTTGAACTACATCGCTTAATCACCACCGTTGATCTCCTCCTGAGATCCAACGATTCATATTAAATCGCCTTCCACCATCGCTGAGTCCCACCATATCCAAACTCATTTTATATGTTTTACGTGCATTCCCTTTGTCTTTCGATTAAGGATCGAACGTTTGTTTTGCATAAACATTATATCATTGCACCCAACATTAAAACTTTAATGTTTTTGCATTTCTCCACCATTTCCATTACATCCATAGCGTTTGCCTCTATTACGCCACCATTCCTCCAGGCCTCCACAGCATCCTACATCCGCCCCCATGGATTTTCTTGACGATTTTATTGGTTTTGCAGGTGTTAAAAGATTGCGATTGTGCTTTGTTTCATTAGTCACAGACAGAGTTGTTCAGTGGCATAGAATACCATTTTCAGAGCCAAATTCTGCAGAGAGAACGTCTAGGAAGACAGAGACAATCACAGGAGTGGAAAAGTGTATCAGAAAAATGTTAAAGGACTTAAAAATCCTGTAGTTGAAGATTAAGAGGCTTAATCCACAGTCAGCACGGTTGAATACAAATCATTGGTCATGGCAGTGCACAAGATATGTCAGCAAGATAGTCCTTTACTGAAGGAAGGACCAAGATTACCGCTGCCCATTCTCCATTCTGCATCGAACCCCAGCACAATTATTAGTTTTGGCAGAAAGTCTCGAAGACCTGACAGTACATTGATTACACTACATAAGAGAAATCTGCATCGGTACATAAACATTTCAGGCAATCAGCAAAAGGAGGCATGAACAGAGCTCATATAGGATTGAGTACAAAAGAGACAGAACAGCTATTTAACCAGGGAAGTTACTACAGATTGTCAGTGGTATTTATTTGAAAGTATGGGAGTCCTCATAGCCCATCCTTCACTTAATCCACATTGAGAAGATAACAGTACCTCTCTAGATGTTTTCCTTCTCAAGAACACCCTACGGGTAATTGTTGTCGTGTCAAAATAGCCTCAAACGAGCTACAGATTTATGGATCCTGTCAAAAATTCAATGAAATATTTAAGACACGGCATGGAGCTTTCAAAACACCTTCTCCGATCTCTGATGTTCATTAAAACTATCTACACATACTTTCCTCGTTTTCCCTATAAAGACTCTTCGAAGTCTCATTGTAAAGGGTTGGCATTTTGTGATTTCTAAAGTAATACATATTGTTGCTTTGAAGAAGCTTTGGTGTTCTGAAAGAGTGTGAAGATCTGTGTTTTTCTGTTGATGAAGGAGGTAGGACCATCGGATCCCTGAGCCTGATTTTGGTGAAGTACTTCTTATAGTCAATGTTATTTCTTATGTTTCCACTTTGTTCCATCATGCTTTGCCTACAGTAGGATAAAAAGTTTAGGCAGAGAAATGTATCTTAGAAGCACCTCTGACCTATTTATCCTTCATTGTTTATATGTTTTCTGCTACTGAATGTGACAGGGTAGTCTAATAGCTCTCTTTCTATTCAGTTTGTTTTACTTCAGAAATGGTTAATTCGGTTGTGTTAAAGATTGTTTAGGCGTTCCCTCTTTGTTTAGGCGTTCCCAAAGATATTGCCTCCGAGAGTAGATGAACAACTGCAGTGTATTCTTCTATATTATTGGAAGCAGGACCAATGCAGACCCCTCTTGATACTAACAGCTGACCAGATGGATAATGAAGCACCCAAGCCGCGGAAGCTAAGTTCTGGGTGTGTCTACTAGCACCATCGACGAAACCAAAATGACTCATGACATCCAACACAACCTGCCAAAGCAGATCAAAAACATCACCAACTCATCAAAGATCGAAAATCAACCAGATATGGACAAAGCAAAAACTACTATATATAAAAGCAACATGCCAGGCCGAAGCCTAGGCGTAATACTTCTTCAAATAGAGCCCATTTTGGGGCTCTGGCAACTCGTTCCCTTCGAAATCAACCAAGGTATATGCTCATTTCTTAAGGAATTTTTTAACGATATAGGGGCCATACCACATAGACTTAAAATTTCCTGCCCCCAGGGCATCTTTTTCTTGGGCATAGACCAAAACAAGGTCACCTTCCAAAAAAACCTTGGGTTTGACCGCCTTATCGTACTGAACTTTAACTCGGTTTTTATGCACTTCTTTCATCGTGACGGCATCCCGACGCTGCTCATCGAGATGTTCCAGATGAAGAAGCCATTCTGCCAGACTATAAGTGTCAGGAAGAAGTTCAACATCTAACTTAAGAGAAGGAATCTCGCATTCAATAGGAAATACGGATTCCACCCCGTGTACTAGCTGAAACGGAGTAAAGCCAGTTGCAGTTTTCACTGACGTCCTGTATGCCCAAAGTGCAGGATATAGCATAATATGCCAGTTGGATCTAGCTTTATCAATTTTCCTTTGAAGAATTGTCTTCAAGGATTTATTCACGGCTTCCACTTGCCCATTAGCTTGAGGATAATATGGAGATGAATGCTCCTGCCGGAAACCCAATTTGAGAGCCAACTCAGCCATCATACTATTCTGAAAATGACTGCCATGGTTAGTGACAATCTCTCTAGGAATACCAAAACGAGCGATAACCTGGTTGAAAAGGAAAAGAGCTGCAGTCTCACCATCATTCCCAAAAGTAGGCATAGCCTCGACCCACTTCATAAAGTAGTCTACTGCTACGATAATGTACTTGTGACCTTTTTCCGAAGGCGGGTTACAAGTATTATAATCAATCCCCCACTTTGTAAAGGGTCTGACAGTAACGACTGGAAAAAGTGGAGCTGGATGAGCGCGCATTTTTCGAGTATATACCTGACACGGATGACACTTTTCGACCGATTCAATACAATCTTTGAAAATCGAGGGCCAAAAGTATCCAGCACGCAAAATCTTTTGGGCTGTAGCAAGCCCAGATAAATGACCCCCACAAGCTCCACTGTGAGAATCATTGAGCACAACCTCAGCTTCTTCGAGAGTTAAGCAGCGTCTTAGGATTGAATCAACCCCTCGACGGTACAAAGCATCACCAATAATCAAATAATTCTTGGCCAAGTGACGCAACTTACGACGCTCATCTTTCGAAAAAGTAGAGGGAAACTTCGCAGTCTAGAGATACACAATGATATCCCCGTACCAAGGATCCTGTGAAGAGATAAGAAACAAGTGTTCGTCCGGAAAGGACTCATCATAGATCATCTCTTCCCCACAGGGCAACTCGGAGATCAATTCCGCGAAAACTAATGATTTCTTGGATTTGGCAGACATAAACTCAAGATCAAATTCCTGTAAAATCACAATCCATCGATTGTATTTTCCCCCAATCACTCGCCTACTGAGGACAAACTGAAATGGATTGGCTGCTGCCAAAACATAAGTTTTGCGAAGAATAATGTCATGCCGGAGTCGCTGCACAGCATGGACTGCTGCTAAGGCTAACTTTTCTATCGGAGTGTACCGGAGTTTAGGTCCTACCAAGCCTCGACTAAGGTAGTAAATAACATACTCTGCAAGAGCATCATCCTCCTGAACCAGAACCATACCAATGGTAGATTCTGCTGCTGCCAAATACAAAAGGAAATCCCTGCTATAATCTGGTGGACTCAATAAAGGAGCAGAGGTCAATGCTTTTTTCAAAGCATCGAACGAGCGTTGAGCGTAGTCGTCCCAAAGAAAAGGAACTCTTTTCTTCAACAATCTCATAAATCCCTTTGTAACTTCAGCATAATTTACGATAAATCTCCGAAGAAAATTAGACTTTCGTTGAAGACTTTGAAGCTGACGAATTGAGGACGGGGGAGGCAACCGAAGTATTTCCTCAACCTTGAAGGGATCTACCCTTATCCCTTCCCTAGACACAATGAATCCCAATAGCCAACCGGATGTAACCGCGAAAACGCACTTGTTCGGATTCAATCTAATCTTATAGAACCGACATCGTTCAAATATTTGCCGGAGGTGACCAGGATGATCCATCCTCTTTCGAGAATGAGCAGCTAAATCATCTAAGTACGCCTCGATAATCTTTTTGATGTCGTGAAAGGCATATGACATGGCCCGCTGAAAGGTAGCCCCAGCATTTTTAAGACCAAAAGGAAACTATTTGTATGCAAATGTACCCCAGGGACAAATAAAGGAATTCTTATTTTGATCTTCAGGACGGATAGTAATTTGATTATATCCGGAGAAACCATCCATGAAGGAGAAAATCTCATTACCAGCACACTCGTCAATGATCTGATCGATAAATGGTGTGGGGTAATTATCTTTAGGACATGCTTTATTTAGTTCTCTGAAATCAATGCACACTCGAATCGTTCCTTGCTTTTTATCTACGGGAACGGGATTTTAAACCCATTCAGTCAAAGTAACAGGAAAATGAATCCCCCCTTAAGCAGCTTTTCAACTTCAGCTTTGATAGCTGCTGCCTTTCTAGGATTGACCGGACGAAGTTTTTGCCTCACCGGCTTAGCGTTTTCATACGTCTTGATCTCATGTTGGAAAATAGATGGGTCTATTCCAGGCATTTACTCATAAGACCAAGCAAATACATCCCTATACTCTTTAAAGAGATCGATGTAAATTTGAACCTCTACACGGGAACATTCAGCTTCGATGAAGACATCCTCGATAATATTGGGATCCCTGGAAATGTTCACTGGGATAGTAGGAGAGATCATAGCCATGTTCCCTTCAGCATAAACCTGTGTTGGTGCTAAAGGGTTCAAGACTGGGTGAACAGGACTAGGAAACGGAGGACTTGGGAAACTAGTTTCAACTTCGCTCAAATCAGGTAAGAAGTAAGACCGATGATCCAAATCATCCCACGGTCTATCTATACCAGTCATGGCTTCCAGGATGGCCTCTTCAGATGGAAGAGTGGTATCAAGACAATCCTGGGCAGAAGAAGAACTAAGTGTCCAAGCCGGAGCCACATCACCATCCAACTGTTCTGGTGAAAGAGGAGCTGGGATGGTTTCTGCAGAGTCAACAATAGACTGATACGCAATCTCAGCTACAGAAATCGGAAATTCCATTCCACCCACTTGACCTTCCGCTAATGTGGCAGTAGGGGAAGGTAAGGTCCAAGGGTCCGAAAAATAATGAGTTCTGAAGAACTCTCTTCGAAGAGGAGCCTTGGAGGATGAAATATCATTAATATGAACCGTAGGAGGAGGAATATCAAAAGTACCCATCAAGGAAGAATACATTCCAACTCCTAAATTCTCAACAGGCGCCTTAGTATTATCCAACTTTGGAACAGATGAGTCAGAAGACGCATTCGGGTCTATCTGAGGACAGTCCAGTTGATCCACTATAACAATCCTCCCTTCGTGGGGGAAACATACAATTCGAAATAATGAGGATGCAATGGCATCCATCTCATAAATCCAATTTCTCCCCAACAGAAGGTTGTAGTCCAAGGCTGCATCCACTACCTCAACCTCTATATTGATAGTTTTGCCCCCAACACAGATGGGCAAAGTCGGGACAATACCATGGGGTCTGTGAGAATGACCATCGAACGCAGTAAGAACAGTGCTAGATGGAACAACTTTGGGAGATCCAAGTGTCTTCCAGCATGCGAGAGACATCACGCATGTGGAAGCACCCTCATCAACAACCGTTCAAAAGATATTGCACTTCCGATACGACGATTTAATATGAAAAGCCATGTGATGAGGAAGTCTCTTCTTAAAATTAGTCATATCAAAAGTAATCAGAAGAGAATTTTTTGGATCAATAGCCCCAATGGCAATGAGCAAAGCACTGCGCTGAGCCGGACAAGACTGGAGTACCTCTAAAGCTGACATAGCACAAGGACTCTGCGCCAGATCTTCCACAATCGAGTAGTTCTGGGCAGCCCTAGCATTTGGATTAATCGTTGATCGCTTAGAATATGCTTTGGGCATCCAAGGCATAGACTCAACAGTAGGCTTCGTAATGTGAAGTGGCTCAGTAGCATCAGGAACTTCCTTAGCTTTCGAAGACTCTTCTCCACCATAATCACGGGATCTCGTAGCGATATCCGTGTGAGCACTCATCATGAAAATTTTCGATGGAATTTCCCCTTCCTGGGTGCCCCTAGAGGAAGCCCCAAGATTTTGGTTCGCGCCAACAACTAATTGCTGCCCTTGGGGAAAAGGGTTTGTTAAAACAGCCTGGGAACTAGAAGAACCCTACTGGGCTAACAAGCGCTGCGCATCCTGAATTTTAGGGCAAAGGTGTGTGAGATGGTCTCCAGTACACAACTTGCATGGAAACTTCACTTTCTTTTTCTCCTTTGGATCCTCACCAACATGCTCGTTGGTTTTATTTTCATTACCCTTCTCGTTCTTTCCTTTCTTCTTGTTATTTCGTCCCTTCTTCTTCCCATCGGATTGTTGATTTCCTTTGGGATCAGAAGCTTGGACAACATTTATGGACAAAGACTGGGAAGGCGATGACTCAGCAGCCACAGCCTGACTAGAAGGAGCAGATTGCAAAGACAACTGCTGCAGTTGAGTAAGCAGGCTGGCTGCACCACTATTGATCGATCCGACAAGCCCATCACCATGAGGACCGGGCTTAGTTTTCGATAAATCTAATTTGGAGCGAGGAGCATTGGGCAAATATTTATAAAGGACCCCAGACTGAGAATAGATCAGTTCCAGCTGCTGGGCCCTAAAAATGGCCTGCTCCTCAGAAAATACCCCAGATAGGGATAAATTTTTTGAAATGTCTGACTGCAGAGATTTCAGAAACCATTCGAGAAGGAATTCTCCTGGAATATGAGCTTTAATAAGCCTCTTCCTTCTCCTCCATTCCTGAATGTGATCAGAAATGTGGGTTGCTTCGTCCTGCTTAAAATTAGCCAGGAGTTCCATCCCAGCCTCATATCGGACAGGCAACTGAAAATGGTTTAGAAATGTGACAGCCAGTTCTCCAAATTTAGCAAAACTGCCCCCAGTTAACTCGATATACCATTTGGCAGCGTTTCCAGTTAGGGTGCGTTGAAACAATCTCAACCTAATCGAATCATCGATCAGGGAGTTCGAAGAACACCATAAGTGGAAAGTGGTGATGTGGTCAGCCGGATCCTCTCCATTCTTACCTTCAAACTTTGGAATATATGAAGGAAGTTTCGTCGGGACCGGAGGCCACCCCGGACTATAACGAATCAGATCATTAGTCAACTTCGACAGATCTGGCAAGTTTAACGTTGCCAGAAAAGGTAAGTGAGGCGGAGCCTGAGGATTCCATCCTTGATGGGATGGGTTCCCAACATTCTGAAAAGAATACCCTGGATTTGATGAGGCACCAGATTGCCAAAAAGGTCTCGTAGAAAAAGGAGAAGAACGTCCTCCCCACGCCGAGTTACCAAAGCCCAGACCAGTTCCCCCCGCTGAAGTATTAAATGAAGAGGAAAGCCCTTGGTAGGGGTTCCAGGAATTAGACAGAGGAGAAAAATTTTGATAAGCACTCGACGAAGAGAAAGAAGCATTCCCTTGATGACCTGCGTAAAACTGATTCCCTGCCCCCGTTGTAGTGAATACAGGGTTCCAACCTGTAAAAGTAGTCGAACTTTGCCCCCCAGACCAAGGGTTGAAACTCTGGGTCTGAGAAGTAAACGGAAAGGACCCTAAAGCAGGATTTGAACTAGGAATGTGTCCCGTTCCGAAGGGGAACCCTTGAAACGAAGCTAATCCACTAGCCATCGAAGACATGGGTGTAGATCCAGCTGCAGCAGCGGAAAAGGAAAAATAGGGATTCTTACTAGAGGGCATCCCTGAACAGAAGGGACCAGAATGAGAAGCATGTGCTTGGGTGAAACCAGAGCCAAACACAGCAGCACTAGAAGCAATCGAAGATGAAGCAGAAGGCCATTCACTGTAGCAGGAGATTCAAATCACCTGCACACTCAACACTCATGCAGGTCATGTTCAAACGTAGGCACCTAAAAAGTAAGAATGATGCCTAAGACCTCGGTCTCTCCTGACTCAGTCCGATGGTTTAGCCAACGGGCCTGATAACGGAGGAGAGGAGATGGACTTACGCAGGAGGTCAGTGGACTCTTCAATTGAAGTCTCTTCCTGAGGAACAAACCATGAGGGAAGAGCGAACGCTTCCTCTCTAACCGACAATTCTCGTAATCGCCTATGAAACCTTCAGACCTTTGTGGAGGATCTCTCTCCACCGCGTCAGATGCCACAGGGTGGTAACCACCTGCTAAATCACTCCTACGCCTTCTCGAAGAAGGCTCTGGACTCTCGGGAGATAACCCCCGGATTCTCCTCGATCGACGAGGCGCTTGATCAGCCACTTTTATAGATTTTAAATTAGACTCGAAAAAGTGAAAAGCTAGGCAAGCTAGGAGCAAAGAGCACTCACTAAAAGAAAAATCCCTGAGATACAATCAAGCAAACAGCCTCCAAGTATTTCCGCTCCGGGTGATGAGGACCGGACACCAAAATACAGGAAAGCGAAATATAGGACCTCCCGAAAGTAGTCTGGGATGATTAGGGCCCAGAACAACTAGCGAAGGTATCAGAAACAGTTACGCCGACCTCCTAACGATAGCCTTTTCTGGCTCAAGCACCCAAGCTTCGCAAGGGCACCCCCCAGAAGTACTGCTGAAAGTGATGCGACGTCTACCTCAGGTACCACGGGTATTCCCCCCCGCAGTCACCTGTGTGGAACCTAGGAGTGGCAACTATGGGCACCAATCTGTGTCAGAATCCGGGTGGAACGGTCTTGAGGTCAGATTCAGCTAATCGGAGAGGGAGTATCCCTCTTCTCAGCCTTCACTTCCCCTCGCGCTTGACTCTCTGGAGGAGAGCTTTCCCGGTCCACCTAACAGAGTTGGATTTCGCTCAATTAATCAACTTCTATGTTTTGTTTGAGAGGCCTTGGAGAGTTAACTCTCCACTCACCTAATCCAAGGCCCTACAACCTAGCTAGTTGGTGTATGACACTTAGAAAACTTGCTAGTTGATTTTAAATTATATCGCTTATTTTAATGAGCTGTTATGTTAAGTCACAAGGATGCGGAAATGAAACTTATGATGTTTTGACGCAGAAAGAAATTAATAAAAACCAAACTACATGCAAATGCAGTTATTGTCTTTCGATGAAAAGCAACTTCTACACGGGTTCTACGAGATTAAAAATTGTATTTTTTTTTTTAGATAGCAAACTCACACTCACAAAAACTATAAAAGTGACTAAATGATTAAATGCATCTAATGCAAATCACTACA